>CM055118.1:385832681-386352432 GCA_029206835.1 Rana muscosa
AATGAACATGAATCTAAAAACATTCAAATGACAATAGCTTGCATAACAATAGATAATGAGACATATGTAGAGTTACACAGTACACATATCATATTATACAATTTAAGCAATCAAACAATCAAAGGGTCTCATAGCAGTAGTAATGGGAGATAGATGAACATGGGATATCTGTGTAGCACACAGATCTTCTTTCCCCCGCTTACCTTCTCCTGCAGGGGATAAGACACACCGTGCCACAAGCCCGTGTCCTCCGTGTTGAAGGTCAGGCGGTGGTAATGTATTTGGGTCCCGCAGCGAGTCACCCCCTTTCACTGGTCCCCATCTCCAACTAGGCAGAGACAAGTCTATGTTTTCCCCAAGGAGGTCAATGTCCACAACACTTTAACTCCAACAATGAGTTTATTTTCCCTTTGCTTCAGTAGAACCAGAGATTGAAGAAAGAAAGGAGTTAGCAGAGTCAGAGAGCAGATTCAGGCACAACTCTTGACTTCGTCGCCACTTGATCCCAAGTGGGTACAGCTCACCCGGATAGTCCCTATAAGAGCGGCCCTAGCAGCCAGTGTGAAGCTCGAACAGTTCTGTCACTTTATCCCCTCCAAGGACAAGTTCAGATGATCCTTTAGAGCAGCAGCCCTCCGCAGGGTCAGTTCTGCTTAGCAGGAATCCTTCCCTCTGACAGGTTACCAGGCCTTTCCCGAGACAGCGATCTTCTATCACTCGCCTCCTGTTATGGGACCGATCCTCCCCCGGCTTCCTCTTAGTCAGAGCGGATACCCTCACCTGGGTATCCTGGGACTCCACGGTTCTGCTTGTAGACCCAGTTAAAGGTGCCGGGCCTACCTGGAATGCTGTAGCCTCGGGCTGAAGGTGCCCGAGACTCGTTGGCCAGTGCGCACACCCCCCTCATGGGGCACACTCCCCCCGGGTACTGGTCCCCGGATTCTCCTCCGGGTACAGGTCCCCGGTTACTCCTTTGGAGCCAATGGCATCTGCCCCTTATATATCCTCTCCCGGCATGCACAGCGGGCCAAAGCCGCCCACTGTATGGTAGCCGAGAGAGGACATACAATCACCACTATATCACCTGTGGTTCAACCCGGACCTGACATAGCAATGCCACCTACCGGCCAACGAGGAACTATACACCAAGTGACACAGCAACAGAGCAGAGTCCAAAACATAATTAGAAGGCCCGAGCCAACTATTGCTCGGGTCATTCCCTAAATTTAGGCATAGCGTCCCCCTGTTTTTGAGGTACCCGCTACAGACACCCCCCCCTTAAAGTGACACTGTCCCCAGTGTCTGGAGAAGGTCAGAAATCCCTTTCAATCCTGAGTGGGTTCTGGTCTTTTCCAACTATATACAAAGAGCAGATATGGTGCCTGAATCAAAAGTTGGAAATAGAGTAAAGTGGAGAAGGCAGAGAACAGTTTACAACATACATCATTAAACAATCCCTCCCGCAATCCTATCATATCTTTTCTTCTACCCACCCTCCGGTGTGGTTGATTGGTGATCTCCTGCATAGGGAAAAAAACACAGCACAATATAACATCCTAACTATAAAATTTCAGAAGCGAACCATTCCTCTGAGGAAGAATGGCTGGCCTCCGCAGCACATATCTCTGCAGAACACCACCACCTAGTGGCAGCACACATCTCTACACTGCCTGGGAGCGCACAAGCACATTTCAACACAAGAACCTTATTTTCTTGATCATGAAGGCTTCCAGCTTTTTCCCTGACTAACTCTACCTAAAGTTCAGTTATTTTTCTTTAAGCAGAAGAAGGCAGAGGGAAAAAAACACAAACTGTCCTCAAAACCTCCAAAGAGCAAGTTCTCCCTTGGCGGGAGGTCAAGGTGATGAGTTCAAAGCAATGCCCCTGAAGTGGAATCAAAAAAACATAAGTTCCTACTTCAAAGGTAATAATTGGGGTCAGGAAGGACAAGAGTTTTCCAGTCTCTATCCAGAGTCTCCACAGAATACACTGCATCGTCCTTGTCCTTGCTGCAAATCATCACCCGGTCTGCATAGATGTGCCGACCAAGAGTCCAGTCCTTCCAACAACCCTTGTATCTGTCCGTCATCACTGCCGAGCATTTGAAATATCTGTAGCCCCTCTTTACTTCCAAATGGTCCCAAATAAAGTCTGCATACCATCGTTCCCGAGAGGCTTCAATCTCAAACAACAAGTCCTTTGGAACGTATGGGTATTCCCAACCATAGTCCGCAGCAACCTTCTGGTGCAAGATGGGTATAAAAAGTATTTACGCGCTACTATATATAAACAAAGGGATAATTACTACAACTGCTACAAGGCACTGAAAGGTACTGGAACCATAACCTGAGTAGAATGTGTATAAAAAATAATGCCGAGCTGTTGAAGATTGCCTAACTGGTCCCCTATGTCAATTACTAATCCACACAGGGGGTGATCCTGAGAAATGCTAAAAAATTAAACAACATTTGTATCCTTGGCACATAAATAGGTGTGTAGCGGGTACTTACTTTCCCGCAGTAATTTTTGAATTTTTCGGTGACACCAGTGGTGTGTCTCCGGCGGTCCACTGGGTGGCGCTGTCACCATGGGTCGACGGACGGATACCGCTGTGTGCTGAGCCTACTTTTTGTCCTCTCTTGGCAGCGGTATGGTGGGGCGGGGAACCCGCCGTGCTTGCTGGGAGAGGGGATAAAGGGGGCCGGCTATCTTGGTCACGGGGTTGTTGGTCCCTGGCACCTTTAGCCTGCGGACGGAGTTCGTGCTTGTCCTCTAGGCGGACTAGGCCTAGAGGACCACCGGAGATCGTGTTCCACCTCTGGCACCTTTAGCCTGGGGTGAGGTACTAGGACGGCGGTCCGGAGCTTAGTGCCCAACACTGAGTTCCGCGAGGGAAGGATCCTAAGGTACTCTGGAGATGGATGCCTGAATCCGAGGTGGGCGCAATGGACCGGGAAGAGCTCCTCATCTGAAGACCCGGTGCAGCATACTGCCGGTGACGGGTGAGTCTCTTGTCGGAGACCGTCCGGAAGGTGAATTTCCCTTGTGCAGAGACCATAACCCACTCTTTGGAGGAGAGTGGAGGATCGAACTTGTGTCTGGGCCTATTCGAACACACACCTCCTTTTTCTGTTCTGTAGCCAAGGGAGTCCATGTTATGTTCTAAATAAAGGAGTGTTGGACTTTAACGGTGTGTGGCTCAAGTTCCTGGCAGACGAGGTTCTCGGAGACTAGGGATGAGCTTCGTGTTCGAGTCGAACATACGTTCGACTCGAACATCGGCTGTTCGATCGTTCGACGAAGATCGAACGATTTGGGCCGTTCGCGCCAAATTCGAGTGACGCGAACGGCCCACAATGCACTACGCCATCGCAGTGTCATCCAGGCGCTGTGATTGGCCAAGCATGCACTGTGACCCCGCATGCTTGGCCAATCACAGCGCCGGCAGCGAGGAGAGCAATGATTGGCCACAGGCAGGATGCCTGTGGCCAATTATTGCTGAGGGTGTTTAGTACACGCCCCACACTATAAAAGGCCGCCAGCACGGCGGCCTAGTGTAGTGTGTTCCGGAGCAGGGATAGAGCAGCATAGGCAGGGACAGTGACTGTTATTTCTTTCTTGCTTAACCTGGATTCCTTTAGTTTAGGGAAAGAGAAGGATAGGTAGGGAGAGTGTCAGTGTGTTTTGTGCTTGTGCTATAGTGTGCTTAAAAAAAACATTTATTCTAGGGACAGAAAACTGTAGGTAGGGACAGTGTCAGTTTCTTTCACTCTGCAAGTCCTTGTTTCCAGGGACCTGGAAGGACAGTGAGTGAATTGTCCTTGTGCTATATTGTGCTTAAAAAAACATTTATTCTAGGGACAGAAAACTGTAGGTAGGGAGAGTGTCAGTTTCTTTCACTCTGCAAGTCCTTGTTTCCAGGGACCTGTAAGGACAGTGAGTGAATTGTCCTTGTGCTATATTGTGCTTAAAAAAAACATTTATTCTAGGGACAGAAAACTGTAGGTAGGGAGAGTGTCAGTTTATTTCACTCTGCAAGTCCTTGTTTCCAGGGACCTGGAAGGACAGTGACTGAATTGTCCTTGTGTTATATTGTGATTAAAAAAAACATTTTTTCTAGGGACAGAAAACTGTAGGTAGGGAGAGTGTTTTTTTTCTTTCACTCTGCAAGTCCTTGTTTCCAGGGACCTGGAAGGACAGTGAGTGAATTCTCCTTGTGCTATATTGTGCTTAAAAAAAACATTTATTCTAGGGACAGAAAACTGTAGGTAGGGAGAGTGTCAGTTTATTTCACTCTGCAAGTCCTTGTTTCCAGGGACCTGTAAGGACAGTGAGTGAATTGTCCTTGTGCTATATTGTGATTAAAAAAAACATTTATTCTAGGGACAGAAAACTGTAGGTAGGGAGAGTGTCAGTTTATTTCACTCTGCAAGTCCTTGTTTCCAGGGACCTGGAAGGACAGTGACTGAATTGTCCTTGTGCTATATTGTGATTAAAAAAAACATTTATTCTAGGGACAGAAAACTGTAGGTAGGGAGAGTGTCAGTTTATTTCACTCTGCAAGTCCTTGTTTCCAGGGACCTGGAAGGACAGTGACTGAATTGTCCTTGTGCTATATTGTGATTAAAAAAAACATTTATTCTAGGGACAGAAAACTGTAGGTAGGGAGAGTGTCAGTTTATTTCACTCTGCAAGTCCTTGTTTCCAGGGACCTGGAAGGACAGTGAGTGAATTGTCCTTGTGTTATATTGTGATTAAAAAAACATTTTTTCTAGGGACAGAAAACTGTAGGTAGGGAGAGTGTTTTTTTTCTTTCACTCTGCAAGTCCTTGTTTCCAGGGACCTGGAAGGACAGTGAGTGAATTCTCCTTGTGCTATTTTGTGCTTAAAAAAAACATTTATTCTAGGGACAGAAAACTGTAGGTAGGGAGAGTGTCAGTTTATTTCACTCTGCAAGTCCTTGTTTCCAGGGACCTGTAAGGACAGTGAGTGAATTGTCCTTGTGCTATATTGTGATTAAAAAAAACATTTATTCTAGGGACAGAAAACTGTAGGTAGGGAGAGTGTCAGTTTATTTCACTCTGCAAGTCCTTGTTTCCAGGGACCTGGAAGGACAGTGACTGAATTGTCCTTGTGCTATATTGTGATTAAAAAAAACATTTATTCTAGGGACAGAAAACTGTAGGTAGGGAGAGTGTCAGTTTATTTCACTCTGCAAGTCCTTGTTTCCAGGGACCTGTAAGGACAGTGAGTGAATTGTCCTTGTGCTATATTGTGCTTAAAAAAAACATTTATTCTAGGGACAGAAAACTGTAGGTAGGGAGAGTGTCAGTTTATTTCACTCTGCAAGTCCTTGTTTCCAGGGACCTGGAAGGACAGTGAGTGAATTGTCCTTGTGTTATATTGTGATTAAAAAAAACATTTTTTCTAGGGACAGAAAACTGTAGGTAGGGAGAGTGTTTTTTTTCTTTCACTCTGCAAGTCCTTGTTTCCAGGGACCTGTAAGGACAGTGAGTGAATTGTCCTTGTGCTATATTGTGCTTAAAAAAAACATTTATTCTAGGGACAGAAAACTGTAGGTAGGGAGAGTGTCAGTTTATTTCACTCTGCAAGTCCTTGTTTCCAGGGACCTGTAAGGACAGTGAGTGAATTGTCCTTGTGCTATATTGTGCTTAAAAAAAACATTTATTCTAGGGACAGAAAACTGTAGGTAGGGAGCGTGTCAGTTTATTTCACTCTGCAAGTCCTTGTTTCCAGGGACCTGGAAGGACAGTGACTGAATTGTCCTTGTGCTATATTGTGATTAAAAAAAACATTTATACTAGGGACAGAAAACTGTAGGTAGGGAGAGTGTCAGTTTATTTCACTCTGCAAGTCCTTGTTTCAAGGGACAGAGAAGGACACCTGAAGGTAGCCCTTATTGCTTTTTTCCCATCTCCCTGCAGGCCATCTATTAGAATGTCTGGAAGGCAAACAAGGAGAGGCAGACAGTCAGGAGGCAATAAAAGAGGGCAAGCAGGCTCTGTGTCTGGGGGCAACAGTGCTGGTCGTGGACGCGGTGCATTGTCATCAGCACATGGCCATGGGACACGCTTGTCCTTCTTTTCGGCAGCTGGACATGTTGAGCCACATCATGCCGAAGACTTGGTAGAGTGGATGACCAAGCCCTCCTCCTCCTCCTCATCCTCTCTCACCCAGGCTCAGGGTACTGGAAAAGCAGCTGCCAAAGCGTCGTCTTCCCTGGTATCAATGTCAGACAAATCATCAGTCACTCCTTCCCTAGACCCACCATGTCCTCCTCCTGAGGAGTCCCCCGAACTGTTTCAGCACAGTGTTGGGTACATGCTCCAGGAGGATGCCCAGCGTTTCGAAGGGTCTGATGATGAAACCCAGCTAGAGGAAGGCAGTAGCGTGAGAGCAGACAGAGGGGATGCTCAAGAAGGACACCAATCTGGCAGTCATGTTCCAGCAGCTGCAGCATACTGCCAGATTGGCTCCAGTGATGAGGAGGGAGGGGATGATGAGGTCACTGACTCCACGTGGGTGCCTAATAGGAGAGAGGAGGAGGAGGAGGATGAGGAGGAGGCACATCTCCAACGAGGCAGGATGCCCTTTGGTGGCCAGCGTAAGGGCAGTACACCGACGGAATCACACCGCAGAGCTCCGCCTGTGCAGGGCGCTGCCTCTGCCCGTCATTCAAAAAGTTCTTTGGTGTGGGCCTTTTTTGAGGCTAGTGCATCAGATCGCACAGCTGCTGTTTGCAACATATGTCTCAAGCGTATATCGCGTGGCCAAAACATCAGCCGCTTGGGTACCACATGCCTGACCAGACATATGTTGACCTGCCATGCAGCTCGTTGGCAAGCCTACCTCAAAGACCCACACCAAAGAACAAAGCGGACCTCTCCTTGCACCGCATCAGCTGGGATCTCCAACCCCACTATAACTTCAGTCCTCTCTGAAACATGCACTGAGAGGAATGAAGGTGTAGAATTAGGTGTGTCACAGCCAAGTACTTGCGCCCACTCTGCTAGCAGTACACCGACGTCCGATTCTAGCAGGCAAATTTCCCTGCCCCAGCTGCTGGACCGTCGAAAGAAGTTCACTCCCAGCCATCCACATGCCCAGCGGTTGAATGCTAGCTTGGCTAAATTGCTAGCGCTTCAACTGCTGCCTTTTCAGTTGGTAGACTCGGCCCCCTTCCGTGAGTTTGTGCAATGTGCAGTTCCTCAGTGGCAGGTTCCCAAACGCCACTTTTTCTCACGGAAGGCTATTCCGGCTCTCTACCGGCATGTGGAAGGCAATGTCTTGGCCTCGCTGGACAGGGCGGTCAGCGGTAAGGTGCATATTACCGCTGACTCATGGTCCAGCAGGCATGGACAGGGACGTTACCTTTCTTTCACGGCCCATTGGGTCACTCTTTTGGCAGCTGGGAAGGATTCAGGACAAGGTGCAGTAGTGTTGGAGGTTGTCCCACCGCCACGCCTCCAAAATGCTACTACTGGTTGTGACACACCTCTCTCCTCCACCCCCTCCTCTTCTTCTTCCTCCATGGCCTCTTCCTGTGGTTTGTCCTATGAACCAGCGGTGCTCCGTAGCCGTTCACGGGGCTACGCAAGTACGCAGGCAAAAAGATGCCATGCCGTGCTTGCGCTGGTGTGTTTGGGGGACAGAAGCCACACTGGGGCAGAGGTCCTGTCTGCTCTGCAGGGCCAGGCCGAGAGGTGGTTGACGCCACGCCAGCTTAAGCCAGGAATGGTGGTTTGCGACAATGGCACCAACCTCCTCTCCGCCCTCCGACAGGGACAACTGACCCATGTGCCCTGTGTGGCTCACGTCCTTAACCTGGTGGTGCAGCGCTTCTTGGGCAGGTACCCGGGCTTACAGGATGTCCTGAGGCAGGCCAGGAAAGTCTGTGTGCATTTCCGCAGATCTTATAATGCCAGTGCTCGCCTGGCTGAGCTGCAAAAGGAGTTGAACCTGCCCAAGAACCGCCTTATATGTGACATGCCCACCAGGTGGAACTCAACGTTGGCCATGCTGCAGCGGCTGCACACGCAGCAGAGGGCCATCAATGAGTACCTGTGCGACTACGGCACCAGGACAGGGTCAGGGGAGCTTGGTTTTTTTTCTCCACGCCAGTGGGGCATGATCAGGGATGCATGCACTGTCCTGGCACCATTTGAGGAGGCCACGAGGATGGTGAGCAGTGACAGTGCATGCATCAGTGACACTGTACCTCTTGTCCACCTGTTGGAGCACACGCTGCGTGGAATAATGGACAGGGCACTTGAGGCAGAACAGAGGCAGGAAGAGGAGGACTTCCTTGCCTCTCAAGGCCCCCTTTACCCAGACAGTGTTCCTTCTGTCCCACCCATCGCACAGGAAGAGGAGGAGGAGGAGGAGGAGGAGGAGGAGGAGGAGGATTGTGTCAGCATGGAGGTGGAGGCTGGCACTCAGCATCATCAGCAGCAGTCTTTTAGGGATGATTTACAGTCCCAAGAAACCAGTGGACTTGTACGTGGCTGGGAGGAGGTGGCTGCGGATCATGTCGTCCTTAGTGACCCAGAGGACTCCGGAGCGAATGCCTCAGCAAACCTACGCTGCATGGCCTCCCTGATCCTGCAAAGTCTGCGGAAGGATCCTCGTATTCTTCGGATCAAGGAGAGGGACCATTACTGGCTGGCCACTCTCCTTGATCCACGGTACAAGGGTAAGGTTGCGGACCTTATGTTACCGTCGCAGAGGGAGCAGAGGATGAGACAACTCCGGGAGGCCTTGCAGAAAGGTCTGTGCAACGCGTTCCCAGAGACTGGGAGGTTGCAAACTCCTGGTCCTGGACAACGAGTTGCTGAGGCTTCGGCCAGTCAAAGAAGGAGCGGTGGGGAAGGTGGCCGTCTGACCGATGCGTTCAGACAATTCTTTAGTCCGCAGCCCCAAAGTATGATCGGTTCCAGCAACCATCGCCAGCGTCTGATAAACATGGTGCAGGAATATCTAGGGGCAAGGTCAGACTTGGACACCTTCCCCACCGAAAATCCTCTGGCTTACTGGGTCTTGAGGATGGATCACTGGCCAGAGCTTGCACAGTATGCAATTGAGCTACTGGCCTGTCCTGCATCCAGCGTTCTTTCGGAACGCACATTCAGTGCTGCTGGAGGATTTGTCACGGATCACAGGGTGCGCCTGTCCACCGACTCGGTTGATCGACTGACTTTCATCAAGATGAACCAGTCTTGGATCACCACCAGCTACCACACACCTGATGCTGATATA
Organism: Rana muscosa; assembly: GCA_029206835.1. Lineage (NCBI taxonomy): Eukaryota > Metazoa > Chordata > Amphibia > Anura > Ranidae > Rana > Rana muscosa. The sequence continues at coordinate 385,841,958 of CM055118.1, forward strand.
ACAGACTAATTGATTTTAACATGTCACATCCCTTCAAGACTGATGCTGATGCTGAGTGCCTGTGCTGTTATGTTGACTGGCTATCCTCCTCCTCCGAGTCCTCAATGATACGATTGATGATGATAGCTTGTAAGATCATTTTTGTTTATGGGTGCCGCCACCAGTGCCTAACGCCCAATTTTTCAGCCCCTGTTTAACAGGGGCGTGTAATTACAATTTTTGAAGCAATACTTTGCAACAGGGCTCATTGCTGTGCTCCAAGTACAGTATCTGTGAGGAGTTGCAGTGTTGTGCCACCAGTGCCTAACGCCCAATTTTTCAGCCCCTGTTTAACAGGGGCGTGTAATTACAATTTTTGAAGCAATACTTTGCAACAGGGCTCATTGCTGTGCTCCAAGTACAGTATCTGTGAGGAGTTGCAGTGTTGTGCCACCAGTGCCTAAGGCCCAATTTTTCAGCCCCTGTTTAACAGGGGCGTGTCATTACAATTTTTGAAGCAATACTTTGCAACAGGGCTCATTGGTGTGCTCCAAGTACAGTATCTGTGAGGAGTTGCAGTGTTGTGTCAACAGTGCCTAAGGCACAATTTTTCAGCCCCTGTTTAACAGGGGCGTGTCATTACAATTTTTGAAGCAATACTTTGCAACAGGGCTCATTGCTGTGCTCCAAGTACAGTTGCTGTGAGGGGTTGCAGTGTTGTGCCACCAGTGCCTAAGGCCCAATTTTTCAGCCCCTGTTCAACAGGGGCATGTAATTACAATTCTTGATCTAATAATTCACAGCAGGGCCCATTGCTGCACCCACCAAGAGTAACTGTCAGGGCTTACAGTGTTGTGGCACCAGCACCACCATCAAAGGCCCAATTTTTACTACCACTGTTCAACAATTATATGTAATTAAAATTCCTGATATAATAGTTGACAGCAGGGCGTTCCAGCACCAACCAAGAGTAACTGTGAGTGCTTACAGTGTTGTGCCAACACCAACAACTAAGGGGCCTATTTCTGCAGAGTATATACGGCAGGTCCCTACTTTCAAACATCCAACTTACAAACGACTCCTACTTGCAAACGCAAGAAGACAACAGGAAGTGAGAGGAAATCTACCACTAGGAAGGAAAATTCTCTCCTGTAAGAATAAATATGGGAGAAAGGTGTCTCCTCTGTACTGATGCTTTATCAGCAATCCTTGTTTCAAGAAAAACACCACATTTCAAAAACAGTTGTCATTGGGACGGAAAGTGAGGTGAAATGTTCTGAACAGGGGCACAGACAGCAAAACAAATGTTACAGGGGTGATTACCCTTACCTATGTTTTCCAAAAAGTTTAAAAATAGATTTTTGGTCTGGAGCTACACTTCAACAATGTACCTGTTCAAAATTACAAACAGACTCTACATAAGAACAAACCTACAGTCCCTGTCTTGTATGCACCGCCTGTATAGGGCTGTTCAGAGTATATAGGGCCTTTTTTATTTTATGTGCGGGGTTCCCCTTAATATCCATACAAGACCCAAAGGGGCTGGTAATGGGCTGGGGTAGGGGGGGGGGTCATGGGGTAGCTATGCCATTTTTCTTAAAGAATTTCATCCATATTACCGGGACCAGACATTACATTAAAGCCGCAAGCAGTTTTAAATGGCTTTTTTTTCCTTTAGAAGTGTCATTTTGTGCAGGGACAGTTCTAAACACGGGAAACACGTGGCACTTCACAGGCATACTTTAGACACCCCCCAGGTACGATATTTAAAGGAATATTTGACTTTTTTTTTTTCACTTTATGCATCATTAAAATGACTGCTCCCGAAAAACGACCGTTTTTAAAACTTCTTTTTGCATTGATACATGTCCCCTGGTGCAGAACCCGGGTTCCCAAACCCTTTTTAGGACAATAACATGCATAATAGTTGTTATAATTAGCACTTTAGAATTCGAACGTTCGCATCCATTGTATTTAATAGGGTTCTAATGTTCGTTCGAACTTTCGGTCCGTTCGCGGGTTCTGGTGCGAACCGAACCCGGGGGTGTTCGGCTCATCACTATCGGAGACTCTTGGAGGGAGGATCCGATGCACAACACAGGCCCGAAGGTAAAGGAAGGCATTGCTGATACCACTTTTACACCTGCGGTGGAAGCCAGGCGTAGCGCACCCTCTCCCTCCCCTATCATACCCCTAGACCAGAGACATTGCGAGCAGAACTTTAATAGAAGGGGACGGGGAGAGGGGAGGAACAGCCCGCTACAGGTGCAAAAGCAACAATATCTAAAACAATGATAAAGTGCGAAGAAAATGTGTAATATGTGACATAGATCTTAAAAAATAAATATTGATATAGTGCAAGATAATTAAAATCCGTTTAACCATATGGTACTAAGTAGTGTGCTGCAATATAATAAATTCCAAAAGTCTGTCTGTGACTTAAATTGTAAAAAATGTGCAATAACTGAGTCCTTAAATGACAGTCCTTAATAAGTGCAAACAAAAGCAAAAGTAGTGCAAGCAAATGCAAAAGTAATTTGCGACGGAGAAAGGTCCCTTAGAGAAAAGGTGACATGAAATAAGGTGCTAGGTGATGTTAAGTTGTGACTTCCACGCTGTGCTTGTATTAAAAGGTGACTTCTTGGTGTGTTTTATTGTGACTTCCACGCTGTGCTTCTAATGAAGGGTGGCCCCTTACCTCACTGCTGTGAGGTTACAGCATGCAATAAAGCCCTCTGTTGTTCCTACTTCCTGCTGCCCGGATGGTGTCTTGGAACATAGGGGTATGTAATGCCTGGTGGGGATTAATCCTCTGGCCGTGGAGTCTCCAGGGTGGTGTGCATATGTAGGGGATTAAAAATAGGAAGGCGAAGGAAGCCCAATATAGTGTAGTAATTCCGTATGAAATTTATTCCATTAAATAAAATATAAAGTACTCACATTTGATTAAAATAATAGGTGCATATAAAATACGAGCGCCGAGCTCGTCCGCGTCACCTCAGGCACAGGGACGTAGCAAGCACCGGAGGTGACGCGGACGAGCTCGGCGCTCGTATTTTATATGCGCTTGCGGTTTGAGTCGAACGCATTTTCGACTCGAACATTGGCTGTTCGCCTGTTCAGCGAAACCAGAACTTTGTGGGCTGTTCCCGCCAAATTCGTCTGGCGCGAACGAGCCATCTTAGTGCATTACTGGCTGATGATTTTCCAAGCATGCACTGTGACCCCGCATGCTTGGCCAATCACAGCGCCGGCAGAGAGGAGAGCCATAATTGGCCACAGGCAGGATGCCTGTGGCCAATTATAGCTCAGGGGGTTTAGTACACGCCCCACACTATATAAGGCTGCCAGCGCAGCGGCCTTGTATAGTGTGTTGGCGTGCAGGGAGAGAGCAGGATAGGCAGGGACAGTGTCAGTGTCATCTTTGCTAAACCTAGCGCAGTTACAGTGTGTTGGTGTGCAGGGAGAGAGCAGGATAGGCAGGGACAGTGTCAGTGTCATCTTTGCTCGTTAACGTGCAGCAGTTACAGTGGGCGTAGTGTGCCTCCTGCACAGTATACACCCGAAGCTACCCCTCATTGCTGGTGTTTTTCTGTTGTGTAACACAGACAGGCATCTGCAGCAGTTACAGTGGGTGTAATGTGCCTCCTGCACAGTATACACCTGAAGCTACCCCTTATTGCTGGTGTTGTTCTGTTGTGTAACACAGGCAGGCATCTGCTGCAGTTACAGTGGGTGTAGGTGCCTCCTGCACAGTATACACCTGAAGCTACCCCTTATTGCTGGTGTTGTTCTGTTGTGTAACACAGGCAGGCATCTGCAGCAGTTACAATGGGTGTAGGTGCCTCCTGCACAGTATACACCTGAAGCTACCCCTTATTGCTGGTGTTGTTCTGTTGTGTAACACAGGCAGGCATCTGCAGCAGTTACAATGGGTGTAGGTGCCTCCTGCACAGTATACACCTGAAGCTACCCCTCATTGCTGGTGTTGTCCTGTTGTGTAACACAGACAGGCATCTGCAGCAGTTACAGTGGGTGTAGTGTGCCTCCTGCACAATATACACTTGAAGCTACCCCTTATTGCTGATGTTGTTCTGTTGTGTAACACAGGCAGACATCTGCAGCAGTTACAGTGGGTGTAGGTGCCTCCTGCACAGTATTCACCTAAAGCTACCCCTTATTGCTGGTGTTGTTCTGTTGTGTAACACAGGCAGGCATCTGCAGCAGTTACAGTCGGTGTAGATGCCTCCTGCACAGTATACACCTGAAGCTACCCCTTATTGCTGGTTTTCCCATCTCCCTGCAGGCCATTAGTATGTCTGGAAGGCCAACAAGGAGAGGCAGACAGTCACGAGCCAATAAAAGAGGGCAAGCAGGCTCTGTGTCTAGGGGCAACAGTGCTGGTCGTGGACGCGGTGCATCGTCATCAGCACGTGGCTTCACTGCCCGTTTCCTACTGCCCATGCGTGAGTCTTGCGGCGCTGTATGAATGGGCGGCTGCTCTCTGGGATACACACAGTTCCCAGAAGGCAGCGCGCCCCATTCCCCAGAAGACAACGCAAGGAGGACGAGGAAGAAGACGCGGACTAGGAACAGGCAGATTAGGAACATACTCATAGCAACCGCTATTTCTGGTATGTAATTTTTTTTTTTTTCAATAATTTTTTTTATTTTTTTTGCAGGATTTTGGTGTATTTTTTATTTTTTTGGGGGTAGACCTCCACTTTAAACCCCTGATATTTCACCAAAGCCCCCCAAATGGGGCTCCTGCAAAAATTTGTAAGAAAAATAAAAACAATAAATAAAATTTACTGACGCCATCCACTGCCCAACTGACACCAAGGGAGAGCACAGCAGACACTGTTTGCTTTTGGACTCTCTCTCCTATTGAAAGAGCCATACAGAGGGCAGAAGATGAGTCACTGTTCTGGACGTGGAGGAGCCGTTTCTTTGACTTGCTTGTGTAGATTTCAACTTGAGCTACTGAGCTCCTTAAACATGCATGCTTTCTCAGTGAGACAGGTAATTCTAGCCTGGCAAACACGTAACATGTAGCAATGGGGACCTTCTATTGGCTGGATTTGAAAATACAGTGGAACCTCGGTTTACGAGTAACGCGGTTAACGAGCATTTTGAAAGACGAGCAACTTTTTTTTTTTTATTCTAACTCGGTTTGCGAATGTTGTCTCGCAAGATGAGCAGAATTCAAGCTAATAGGGCCTGCAGTACCGCATTTGGCCTGAGGTGCGGGGGCGCCGGAAAGGAGCAGAGCCGATCGGAGCCGTTCGGAGCAGTTCCGAAATACTTGGAAATACTCCATTCCGGGCGTTTCCGAGGTGAGCCAAGCTGTCCTCAGGCCTTTCCGTGTGTTTCCAAGGCTCTCTGGTGCCCCCCCCACCTCTGGCCACATGCGGTATTGCATGCCATTGAAGTCAGTGCGGAACAAATTATTTTCGTTTCCATTGACTTCAATGGGGAAACTCTCTTTGATATGCGAGTGCTTTGGATTACGAGAATTCTCCTGGAACGGATTATGTTCGTAATCCGAGGTTTCACTGTATAAACATTTTTTAGAAGTATTTCATACTTGCCAGACTAAAAAAATGAAACACAAAGGAGAGCAGCGCCAATCTAAGTGCAGCAATGTAAAAACATTTGTTTCAAAGTAGACAATTGGTAACTCACAAGATCAGAGCTTGGTCAGCGCATTTGAATGTTAAGGAGGTTCATCCACTCATTGGATGGCGGTGGGCTCATAGGTGGAGAGGCAGCTGGTAGTCCGGCTGAAGCTGGTGGCTCCCAGCGCTTCCAGACTCCCAGAACGGCTCTCGGGCGGCGATACACGTCGTTGGAGAAGGAGTGGGGAGGAGCACGCGTTCGGCGCATGCATGCTCCTTCGTCAGGCATGGTCAGTGGCCATATTGGAAGTGGTATTTAAGGTCTGGCCGGCCAGGAAGTGTGGATGTGGTGCCAAAGCAACCGCTCACAGGTGATCCTAATGCATATCAAAGGCGCGCCGGTGTGACAGGATGTCTTGATTATTACTACAGGGGGCAGGATGAACTTATATAAAACAAGAATGAACATGAATCTAAAAACATTCAAATGACAATAGCTTGCATAACAATAGATAATGAGACATATGTAGAGTTACACAGTACACATATCATATTATACAATTTAAGAAATCAAACAATCAAAGGGTCTCATAGCAGTAGTAATGGGAGATAGATGAACATGGGATATCTGTGTAGCACACAGATCTTCTTTCCCCCGCTTACCTTCTCCTGCAGGGGATAAGACACACCGTGCCACAAGCCCGTGTCCTCCGTGTTGAAGGTCAGGCGGTGGTAATGTATTTGGGTCCCGCAGCGAGTCACCCCCTTTCACTGGTCCCCATCTCCAACTAGGCAGAGACAAGTCTATGTTTTCCCCAAGGAGGTCAATGTCCACAACACTTTAACTCCAACAATGAGTTTATTTTCCCTTTGCTTCAGTAGAACCAGAGATTGAAGAAAGAAAGGAGTTAGCAGAGTCAGAGAGCAGATTCAGGCACAACTCTTGACTTCGTCGCCACTTGATCCCAAGTGGGTACAGCTCACCTGGATAGTCCCTATAAGAGCGGCCCTAGCAGCCAGTGTGAAGCTCGAACAGTTCTGTCACTTTATCCCCTCCAAGGACAAGTTCAGATGATCCTTTAGAGCAGCAGCCCTCCGCAGGGTCAGTTCTGCGGAGCAGGAATCCTTACCTCTGACAGGTTACCAGGCCTTTCCCGAGACAGCGGTCTTCTATCACTCGCCTCCTGTTATGGGACCGATCCTCCCCCGGCTTCCTCTTAGTCAGAGCGGATACCCTCACCTGGGTATCCTGGGACTCCACGGTTCTGCTTGTAGACCCAGTTAAAGGTGCCGGGCCTACCTGGAATGCTGTAGCCTCGGGCTGAAGGTGCCCGAGACTCGTTGGCCAGTGCGCACACCCCCCTCATGGGGCACACTCCCCCCGGGTACTGGTCCCCGGATTCTCCTCCGGGTACAGGTCCCCGGTTACTCCTTTGGAGCCAATGGCATCTGCCCCTTATATATCCTCTCCCGGCATGCACAGCGGGCCAAAGCCGCCCACTGTATGGTAGCCGAGAGAGGACATACAATCACCACTATATCACCTGTGGTTCAACCCGGACCTGACATAGCAATGCCACCTACCGGCCAACGAGGAACTATACACCAAGTGACACAGCAACAGAGCAGAGTCCAAAACATAATTAGAAGGCCCGAGCCAACTATTGCTCGGGTCATTCCCTAAATTTAGGCATAGCGTCCCCCTGTTTTTGAGGTACCCGCTACAGACACCCCCCCCTTAAAGTGACACTGTCCCCAGTGTCTGGAGAAGGTCAGAAATCCCTTTCAATCCTGAGTGGGTTCTGGTCTTTTCCAACTATATACAAAGAGCAGATATGGTGCCTGAATCAAAAGTTGGAAATAGAGTAAAGTGGAGAAGGCAGAGAACAGTTTACAACATACATCATTAAACAATCCCTCCCGCAATCCTATCATATCTTTTCTTCTACCCACCCTCCGGTGTGGTTGATTGGTGATCTCCTGCATAGGGAAAAAAACACAGCACAATATAACATCCTAACTATAAAATTTCAGAAGCGAACCATTCCTCTGAGGAAGAATGGCTGGCCTCCGCAGCACATATCTCTGCAGAACACCACCACCTAGTGGCAGCACACATCTCTACACTGCCTGGGAGCGCACAAGCACATTTCAACACAAGAACCTTATTTTCTTGATCATGAAGGCTTCCAGCTTTTTCCCTGACTAACTCTACCTAAAGTTCAGTTATTTTTCTTTAAGCAGAAGAAGGCAGAGGGAAAAAAACACAAACTGTCCTCAAAACCTCCAAAGAGCAAGTTCTCCCTTGGCGGGAGGTCAAGGTGATGAGTTCAAAGCAATGCCCCTGAAGTGGAATCAAAAAAACATAAGTTCCTACTTCAAAGGTAATAATTGGGGTCAGGAAGGACAAGAGTTTTCCAGTCTCTATCCAGAGTCTCCACAGAATACACTGCATCGTCCTTGTCCTTGCTGCAAATCATCACCCGGTCTGCATAGATGTGCCGACCAAGAGTCCAGTCCTTCCAACAACCCTTGTATCTGTCCGTCATCACTGCCGAGCATTTGAAATATCTGTAGCCCCTCTTTACTTCCAAATGGTCCCAAATAAAGTCTGCATACCATCGTTCCCGAGAGGCTTCAATCTCAAACAACAAGTCCTTTGGAACGTATGGGTATTCCCAACCATAGTCCGCAGCAACCTTCTGGTGCAAGATGGGTATAAAAAGTATTTACGCGCTACTATATATAAACAAAGGGATAATTACTACAACTGCTACAAGGCACTGAAAGGTACTGGAACCATAACCTGAGTAGAATGTGTATAAAAAATAATGCCGAGCTGTTGAAGATTGCCTAACTGGTCCCCTATGTCAATTACTAATCCACACAGGGGGTGATCCTGAGAAATGCTAAAAAATTAAACAACATTTGTATCCTTGGCACATAAATAGGTGTGTAGCGGGTACTTACTTTCCCGCAGTAATTTTTGAATTTTTCGGTGACACCAGTGGTGTGTCTCCGGCGGTCCACTGGGTGGCGCTGTCACCATGGGTCGACGGACGGATACCGCTGTGTGCTGAGCCTACTTTTTGTCCTCTCTTGGCAGCGGTATGGTGGGGCGGGGAACCCGCCGTGCTTGCTGGGAGAGGGGATAAAGGGGGCCGGCTATCTTGGTCACGGGGTTGTTGGTCCCTGGCACCTTTAGCCTGCGGACGGAGTTCGTGCTTGTCCTCTAGGCGGACTAGGCCTAGAGGACCACCGGAGATCGTGTTCCACCTCTGGCACCTTTAGCCTGGGGTGAGGTACTAGGACGGCGGTCCGGAGCTTAGTGCCCAACACTGAGTTCCGCGAGGGAAGGATCCTAAGGTACTCTGGAGATGGATGCCTGAATCCGAGGTGGGCGCAATGGACCGGGAAGAGCTCCTCATCTGAAGACCCGGTGCAGCATACTGCCGGTGACGGGTGAGTCTCTTGTCGGAGACCGTCCGGAAGGTGAATTTCCCTTGTGCAGAGACCATAACCCACTCTTTGGAGGAGAGTGGAGGATCGAACTTGTGTCTGGGCCTATTCGAACACACACCTCCTTTTTCTGTTCTGTAGCCAAGGGAGTCCATGTTATGTTCTAAATAAAGGAGTGTTGGACTTTAACGGTGTGTGGCTCAAGTTCCTGGCAGACGAGGTTCTTGGAGACTCTTGGAGGGAGGATCCGATGCACAACACAGGCCCGAAGGTAAAGGAAGGCATTGCTGATACCACTTTTACACCTGCGGTGGAAGCCAGGCGTAGCGCACCCTCTCCCTCCCCTATCATACCCCTAGACCAGAGACATTGCGAGCAGAACTTTAATAGAAGGGGACGGGGAGAGGGGAGGAACAGCCCGCTACAGGTGCAAAAGCAACAATATCTAAAACAATGATAAAGTGCGAAGAAAATGTGTAATATGTGACATAGATCTTAAAAAATAAATATTGATATAGTGCAAGATAATTAAAATCCGTTTAACCATATGGTACTAAGTAGTGTGCTGCAATATAATAAATTCCAAAAGTCTGTCTGTGACTTAAATTGTAAAAAATGTGCAATAACTGAGTCCTTAAATGACAGTCCTTAATAAGTGCAAACAAAAGCAAAAGTAGTGCAAGCAAATGCAAAAGTAATTTGCGACGGAGAAAGGTCCCTTAGAGAAAAGGTGACATGAAATAAGGTGCTAGGTGATGTTAAGTTGTGACTTCCACGCTGTGCTTGTATTAAAAGGTGACTTCTTGGTGTGTTTTATTGTGACTTCCACGCTGTGCTTCTAATGAAGGGTGGCCCCTTACCTCACTGCTGTGAGGTTACAGCATGCAATAAAGCCCTCTGTTGTTCCTACTTCCTGCTGCCCGGATGGTGTCTTGGAACATAGGGGTATGTAATGCCTGGTGGGGATTAATCCTCTGGCCGTGGAGTCTCCAGGGTGGTGTGCATATGTAGGGGATTAAAAATAGGAAGGCGAAGGAAGCCCAATATAGTGTAGTAATTCCGTATGAAATTTATTCCATTAAATAAAATATAAAGTACTCACATTTGATTAAAATAATAGGTGCATATAAAATACGAGCGCCGAGCTCGTCCGCGTCACCTCAGGCACAGGGACGTAGCAAGCACCGGAGGTGACGCGGACGAGCTCGGCGCTCGTATTTTATATGCGCTTGCGGTTTGAGTCGAACGCATTTTCGACTCGAACATTGGCTGTTCGCCTGTTCAGCGAAACCAGAACTTTGTGGGCTGTTCCCGCCAAATTCGTCTGGCGCGAACGAGCCATCTTAGTGCATTACTGGCTGATGATTTTCCAAGCATGCACTGTGACCCCGCATGCTTGGCCAATCACAGCGCCGGCAGAGAGGAGAGCCATAATTGGCCACAGGCAGGATGCCTGTGGCCAATTATAGCTCAGGGGGTTTAGTACACGCCCCACACTATATAAGGCCGCCAGCGCAGCGGCCTTGTATAGTGTGTTGGCGTGCAGGGAGAGAGCAGGATAGGCAGGGACAGTGTCAGTGTCATCTTTGCTAAACCTAGCGCAGTTACAGTGTGTTGGTGTGCAGGGAGAGAGCAGGATAGGCAGGGACAGTGTCAGTGTCATCTTTGCTCATTAACGTGCAGCAGTTACAGTGGGTGTAGTGTGCCTCCTGCACAGTATACACCCGAAGCTACCCCTCATTGCTGGTGTTTTTCTGTTGTGTAACACAGACAGGCATCTGCAGCAGTTACAGTGGGTGTAATGTGCCTCCTGCACAGTATACACCTGAAGCTACCCCTTATTGCTGGTGTTGTTCTGTTGTGTAACACAGGCAGGCATCTGCTGCAGTTACAGTGGGTGTAGGTGCCTCCTGCACAGTATACACCTGAAGCTACCCCTTATTGCTGGTGTTGTTCTGTTGTGTAACACAGGCAGGCATCTGCAGCAGTTACAATGGGTGTAGGTGCCTCCTGCACAGTATACACCTGAAGCTACCCCTCATTGCTGGTGTTGTCCTGTTGTGTAACACAGACAGGCATCTGCAGCAGTTACAGTGGGTGTAGTGTGCCTCCTGCACAATATACACTTGAAGCTACCCCTTATTGCTGATGTTGTTCTGTTGTGTAACACAGGCAGACATCTGCAGCAGTTACAGTGGGTGTAGGTGCCTCCTGCACAGTATTCACCTAAAGCTACCCCTTATTGCTGGTGTTGTTCTGTTGTGTAACACAGGCAGGCATCTGCAGCAGTTACAGTCGGTGTAGATGCCTCCTGCACAGTATACACCTGAAGCTACCCCTTATTGCTGGTTTTCCCATCTCCCTGCAGGCCATTAGTATGTCTGGAAGGCCAACAAGGAGAGGCAGACAGTCACGAGCCAATAAAAGAGGGCAAGCAGGCTCTGTGTCTAGGGGCAACAGTGCTGGTCGTGGACGCGGTGCATCGTCATCAGCACGTGGCCATAGGACACGCTTGTCCTTATTTTTGGCAGCTGGACGTGTTGAGCCGCGTCATGCCGAAGACTTGGTAGAGTGGATGACCAAGCCCTCCTCATCCTCCTCATCCTCTCTCACCCAGGCTCAGGGTACTGGCAAAGAAGCTGCCAACGCGTCCTCTTCCCTCGTATCAATGTCATCAGTCACTCCTTCCCTAGACCCACCATGTCTTCCTGAGGAGTCCCCAGAACTGTTTGAGCACAGTGTTGGGTACATGCTCCAGGAGTTGAGTTGAGTTGAGAGGTATCTTAATATAGCGCGGTCTTACCCCGAAGGGTCCCGATGCCCAGGATGCCCAGCGTTTTGAAGTCTCTGATGATGATACCCAGCTAAAGGAAGGCAGTATCGTGAGCGCAGAGAGAGGGGATGCTCAAGAAGGACAGCAATCTGGCAGTCATGTTCCACCAGCTGCAGCATACTGCCAGGTTTTCTCCAGTAATCAAGAGGGAGGGATGATGAGGTCACTGAGTCCACATGGGTGCCTGATAGAAGAGAGGAGGAGAAGGAGGCACATCTTCAACGAGGCAGGATGCCCTCCGGGGGCCAGCTTAAGGGCAGCACACCGACTTAATTACACCGCAGAGCCCCGCCTGTGCAGGGCGCTGCCTCTACGCATTATTCCAAAACTTCTTTGGTGTGGGCCTTTTTTGAGTCAAGTGCATCAGATGGCAGTGCTGCTATTTGCAACATATGTCTCAAGCGTATCTCACGTGGCCAAAACATCAGCCACTTGGGCATCACATGCTTGACCAGACATATGTTGACCTGCCATGCAGCTAGTTGGCAAGCGTACATTAAAGACCCACACCAAAGAACAAAGCGGATCTCTCCTTGCTCCTCATCAGCTGGGATCTCCAACCCCACTATACCTTCAGTCCTCTCTGAAACCTGCACTGAGAGGAAAGAAGGTGTAGAATTAGGTGTGTCACAGCCAAGTACTTGCGGGCACACTGCTAGCAGTACACCAACGTCCGATTGTACCAGGCAAATTTCCCTGCCCCAGCTGCTGGACCGTTGAAAGAAGTTCACTCCCAGCCATCCACATGCCCAGCGGTTGAATGCTAGCTTGGCTAAATTGCTAGCACTTCAACTGCTGCCTTTTCAGTTGGTAGACTCGGCCCCCTTCCATTAATTGGTGCAATGTGCGGTTCCTCAGTGGCGGGTTCCCAAACGCCACTTTTTCTCACAGAAGGTGATTCCGGCTCTCTACCGGCATGTGGAAGGCAATGTCCATGCCTCGCTGGACAGGGTGGTCAGCGATAAGGTGCATATTACCGCTGACTCATGGTCCAGCAGGCATGGACAGGGACGTTATCTATCTTTCACGGCCCATTGGGTCACTCTTTTGGCAGCTGGGAAGGATGCAGGACAAGGTGCAGTAGTGTTGGAGGTTGTTCCGCCACCACGCCTCCAAAATGTTACTACTGGTTGACACACCTCTCTCCTTCACCCCCTCCTCTTCTTCTTCCTCCATGGCCTCTTCCTGTGCTTTGTCCTTGAAACCAGCGTTGCTCCGTAGGTGTTCAAGGGGCTACGCAAGTACGCAGGCAAAATTATGCCATGCTGTGCTTGCGCTGGTGTGTTTGGGGGACAGGAGCCACACTGGGGCAGAGGTTCTGTCAGCTCTGCAGGGACAGGCCGAGAGGTGGTTGACGCCACGCCAGCTTAAGCCAGGAATGGTGGTTTGCGACAATAGCACCAACCTCCTCTCCGCCCTCCGACAGGGACAACTGACCCATGTGCCCTGTGTGGCTCACATCCTTAACCTGGTGGTGCAGCGGTTCTTGGGCAGGTACCCGGGCTTACAGGATGTCCTGAGGCAGGCCAGGAAAGTCTGTGTGCATTTCCGCTGATCATATAATGCCAGTGCTCGGCTGGCTGAGCTGCAAAAGGAAGTAAACCTGCCCAAGAACCACCTTATATGTGACATGCCCACCAGGTGGAACTCAACGTTGGCCATGCTGCAGTGGCTGCACACGCAGCAGAGGGCCATCAATGAGTACCTGTGCGACTACGGCACCAGGACAGGGTCAGGGGAGCTCGTTTTTTTTTTCACCGCGCCAGTGGGGCATGATCAGGGATACATGCACTGTCCTGGCACCATTTGAGGAGGCCACGAGGATGGTGACAGTGCATGCATCAGTGACACTGTACCTCTTGTCCACCTGTTGGAGCATACGCTGCATGGAATAATGGACAGGGAACTTGAGGCAGAACAGAGGCAGGAAGAGGAGGACTTCCTTGCCTCTCAAGGCCCCCTTTATCCAGACAGTGTTCCTTCTGTCCCACCCATCACACAGGAAGAGGATGAGGACGAAGAGGAGGAGGAGGGTTGTGTCAGCATGGAGGTGGAGCCTGGCACTCAGCATCAGCAGCAGCAGTCTTTTAGGGATGATTTACAGTCCCAAGAAACCCGTGGACTTGTACGTGGCTGGGAGGAGGTGGCTGCGAATCATGCCGTCCTTAGTGACCCAGAGGACTCCGGACCGAATGCTTCAGCTAACCTACGCTGCATGGCCTCCCTGATCCTGCAAAGCCTGCGGAAGGATCCTCGTATTCTTCGGATCAAGGAGAGGGACCATTACTGGCTGGCCACTCTTCTTGATCCACGGTACAAGGGTAAGGTTGCAGAACTTATTTTGCCGTCGCAGAGGGAGCAGAGGATGAGACATCTCCGGGAGGCCTTGCAGAAAGGTCTGTGCAACGCATTCCCAGAGACTGGGAGGTTACAAACTCCTGGTCCTGGACAACGAGTTGCTGAGGCTTCGGTTAGTCACAGAAGGAGCGGTGGAGAAGGTGGCCGTCTGACCGATGCGTTTATTCCGCAGCTCCAAGGTATGATCGGTTCCAGCAACCATCGCCAGCGTCTGATTTACATGGTTCAGGAATACCTAGAGGCAAGGTAAGACTTGGACACCTTTCCCACCGAAAATCCTCTGGCCTACTGGGTCTTGAGGATGGATCACTGGCCGGAGCTTGCACAGTATGCAATTGAGCTACTGGCCTGTCCTGCATCCAGCATTCTTTCGGAACGCACATTTAGTGCTGCTGGAGGCTTTGTAACTGATCACAGGGTGCGCCTGTCCACCGACTCGGTTGATCGACTGACCTTCATAAAGATAAATCAGTCTTGGATCACCACCAGCTACAAAGCACCTGAAGCTGATGTAACCAAATTTTTTTTTTAAATGTCAAATCCCTTCAAGACTGCCTATGCTGATGCTGAGTGACTGTCCTGTTATGTTGACTGACTATCCTCTTCCTCCTCAATGATCCTGCTGATAGCTTGAAAGAACATTTTTGGTTCTGGGTGCCGCCACCAGTGGCTAAGGCCCAATTGTTCAGCCCCTGTTTAACAGGGGCATGCAATTACAATTGTTGATGCAATGCTTTGCAGCAGGGCTCATTCCTGCACTCCAGCTAGAGTATCTTGGAGAGGTTGCAGTGTCGTGTCACCAGCACCAGTGTCTAAGGCCCAATTTTTCAGTCCCTGTTTAACAGGGGCGTGTATTTACAATTTTTTATGCATTGCTTTGCAGCAGGGCTCATTGCTGCGCTCCAAGTACAGTATCTGTGAGGGGTTGAAGTGTTTTGGCACCAGTGCCTAAGGCCCAATTTTTCCTACCACTGTTCAACAGTGGCATGTAATTACAATTCTTGATCTAATACTTTGCTACAGGGCTCATTGCTGCTCTCTAAGTACAGTATCTGTTTTAAGTGTTGCAGTGTTGTGGCACCAGCACCAGTGCATAAGGCCCAATTTTTCTGCCCCTGTTCAACAGGGGCATGTAATAACAATTCTTGATCTAATATTTCACAGCTGGGCCCATTCCTGCGCCCACCAAGAGTAACTGTGAGGACTTACAGTCCTGTGGCACCAGCACCACCGCCACCACCAAAGGCCCAATTTTTCAGCACCTGTTCAACAGGGGCATGCAATTACAATTCTTTATCTAATAATTCACAGCAGGGCCCATTTATGCGCCCACCAAGAGTAACTGTGAGGGCTTACAGTGTTGTGGCACCAGCACCACCACCAAAGGCCCAATTTTTCCTACCACTGTTCAACAATGGCATGTAATTACAATTCCTGATATAATAGTTGACAGCAGGGCGTTCCAGCGCCCACCAAGAGTAACTGTGAGGGCTTACAGTGTCGTGGCAACACCAACACCAAAGGGGCAAATTTCTGCAGAGTATATACGGCAGGCCCCTACTTTCAAACATCCAACTTACAAACGACTTCTACTTGCAAACGGAAGGAGACAACAGGAAGTGAGAGGAAATCTACCCCTAGGAAGGGAAATTCTCTCCTGTAAGAGTTAATATTGGAAAAAGGTGTCTCCTCTCTACTGATGCTTTATCACCAATCCCTGTTTCAATAAAAACCCAAATTTTCCAAAAACATTTGTCATTGGGACGGAAAGTGAGGTGAAATGTTCTGAACAGGTGCACAGACAGCAAAAAAAAAAATGTTACAGGGGAGTTAACCCTTCCCTATGTACTCCAAAAAGCTTTAAAATAGATTTTTTGGCTAGAGCTACACTTAAAAAATGTACCTGTTCCAAATTACAAACAGATTCTACTTAAGAACAAACCTACAGTCCATGTCTTGTTTGCACCGCCTGTATACTGCTGTTCAGAGTATATAGGGCCTTTTTTTATTTTGGGTGCAGGGTTCCCTTAATATCCATACAAGACCCAAAGGGGCTGGTAATGGGCTGGGGTAGGGTGGGGAGGGGGGGGGGGAGTGATGGGGTAGCCATGCCATTTTTCTCAATGATTTTCATCCATATTGCCGGGACCAGACATTACATTAAAGCGGCAAGCAGTTTTAAATGGCTTTTTTTCCTTTAGAAATGTAATTTTGTGCAGGGACAGTTCTAAACACGGGAAACACGTGGCACTTCACAGGCATACTTTAGACACCCCCCAGGTACGATATTTAAAGGAATATTTCACTTTTTCTCTTCACTTTATGCATCATTAAAATCACTGCTCCCGAAAAAACAACCGTTTTTAAAACTTCTTTTTGCATTGATACATGTCCCCTGGGGCAGGACCCGGGTCCCCAAACCCTTTTTAGGACAATAACATGTATATTAGCCGTTATAATTAGCACTTTACATTTCAAACGTTCGCGTCCATTGTATTTAATAGGGTTCTAAAGTTCGCGCAAACTTTCGGTCCGTTCGCAGGTTCTGGTGCGAACCGAACCGGGGGGGGGTGTTCGGCTCATCCCTAGTCACAATGTCCCCAGCCTCCTTACCGTCCCCTGACGTGGATCTCCTGGAGGTCCCTCTGGCTTGGTGATCCGGTTCAGGCAGGCACTGGGGTGGGCCTCTTCCGCGGCCGCGGGAAGCCTTCACGTATCCCACCTTCCTTTTTTGCAGGTGAAAGAGAGGGCTCCGTTACAACAGAGGCAGCATCCGCTGGGTTCTCCGCCTCGAGTTCCGTAATGGCCGGAACCTTTTTCTGTAGATCCGCTGCTTCCGCGGTGGTGCGCGTGGGCACGGCTGTGGGAGCACAAATTTCCTCCTCCAGAGTAACAACACCGGAGAGGCAGTTCATTCGGTAGACCTTCGGCTTTGCCGTGGGCTGATATACCTCAAAAAGGAATTCCCCCAAAGGGCGAAGCTGTACGACCAGTCCCTGGCACTTTGAACAGATCATGCCCAAGGCCTCTACATCTCTGCACGTATAGAGGTTAAGCGACCTCGGGGCTTCAGCCGAATCCCTGTATCCATCAGGGAGGCAGCAATAGGGATAACGTCCATGGTTGAGGTAGGTGGAACAGAAATCCATGGAACAGCAGACATGTTGCTTCGTCACTGGTTCGATCAGTACTGTCCTTTGGTGCCAAACGCACCACGTGGAACACACACTGGGCGGGGACTCCTCCCCTTCTTTTCCTTGCTTTGAGACACGCCCATGAACTACGCAGTTGGAAATACAGCCAGGCCCTCGTGGCGCAGTCCAAATATTCCAAAAATGGCCGACCTCCAAGGAACCATGCGGGAAAACACAAATTCCAGCCCAGGGATGGCTGCGGAATCCCGGACGAGCCCCCACGTGTAGCACACAGATCTTCTTTCCCCCGCTTACCTTCTCCTGCAGGGGATAAGACACACTGTGCCACAAGCCCGTGTCCTCCGTGTTGAAGGTCAGGCGGTGTTAATGTATTTGGGTCCCGCAGCGAGTCACCCCCTTTCACTGGTCCCCATCTCCAACTAGGCAGAGACAAGTCTATGTTTTCCCCAAGGAGGTCAATGTCCACAACACTTTAACTCCAACAATGAGTTTATTTTTCCTTTGCTTCAGTAGAACCAGAGATTGAAGAAAGAAAGGAGTTAGCAGAGTCATAGAGCAGATTCAGGCACAACTCTTGGCTTCGTCGCCACTTGATCCCAAGTGGGTACAGCTCACCTGGATAGTCCCTATAAGAGCGGCCCTAGCAGCCAGTGTGAAGCTCGAACAGTTCTGTCACTTTATCCCCTCCAAGGACAAGTTCAGATGATCCTTTAGAGCAGCAGCCCTCCGCAGGGTCAGTTCTGCTTAGCAGGAATCCTTCCCTCTGACAGGTTACCAGGCCTTTCCCGAGACAGCGATCTTCTATCACTCGCCTCCTGTTATGGAGGCAATAGTCTGCAAGAAAGTGCTGTGCTGAAGCTGAAGTGTAGAGGAGTATTTACAGGAAGTGTATATAGTTTGAGTCCTGTATACTTTCTTCAATCAAGTGGGCATCCCATACTCCCTTACCCCATTCAAGTTTAATACCCCTCAATAAAAAAACAAAAACAACGTTCAAGGACTGTTTTTCTGCCTGAGGGTAAATAAGAACTGTGTGCCTGATTGGTGACAGATGGACCACAATACTCAGAAGCCCTTAAGGGGGTAGTACCGCTACATATATATACAGTGGGGCAAAAAAGTATTTAGTCAGCCACCAATTGTGCAAGTTCTCCCACTTAAAAAGATGAGAGAGGCCTGTAATTGTCATCATTGGTATACCTCAACTATGAGAGACAAAACGTGGAAACAAATCCAGACAATCACATTGTCTGATTTGGAAAGATTTTTTTTGCAAATTATGGTGGAAAATAAGTATTTGGTCAATATCAAAAGTTCATCTCAATACTTTGTTATATATCCTTTGTTGGCAATTAGGGATGAGCTTCGTGTTCGAGTCGAACATACGTTCGACTCGAACATCGGCTGTTCGATCGTTCGACGAAGATCGAACGATTTGGGCCGTTCGCGCCAAATTCGAGTGACGCGAACGGCCCACAATGCACTACGCCATCGCAGTGTCATCCAGGCGCTGTGATTGGCCAAGCATGCACTGTGACCCCGCATGCTTGGCCAATCACAGCGCCGGCAGCGAGGAGAGCAATGATTGGCCACAGGCAGGATGCCTGTGGCCAATTATTGCTGAGGGTGTTTAGTACACGCCCCACACTATAAAAGGCCGCCAGCACGGCGGCCTAGTGTAGTGTGTTCCGGAGCAGGGATAGAGCAGCATAGGCAGGGACAGTGACTGTTATTTCTTTCTTGCTTAACCTGGATTCCTTTAGTTTAGGGAAAGAGAAGGATAGGTAGGGAGAGTGTCAGTGTGTTTTGTGCTTGTGCTATAGTGTGCTTAAAAAAAACATTTATTCTAGGGACAGAAAACTGTAGGTAGGGACAGTGTCAGTTTCTTTCACTCTGCAAGTCCTTGTTTCCAGGGACCTGGAAGGACAGTGAGTCAATTGTCCTTGTGCTATATTGTGCTTAAAAAAACATTTATTCTAGGGACAGAAAACTGTAGGTAGGGAGAGTGTCAGTTTCTTTCACTCTGCAAGTCCTTGTTTCCAGGGACCTGGAAGGACAGTGACTGAATTGTCCTTGTGCTATATTGTGATTAAAAAAAACATTTATTCTAGGGACAGAAAACTGTAGGTAGGGAGAGTGTCAGTTTATTTCACTCTGCAAGTCCTTGTTTCCAGGGACCTGGAAGGACAGTGACTGAATTGTCCTTGTGCTATATTGTGATTAAAAAAAACATTTATTCTAGGGACAGAAAACTGTAGGTAGGGAGAGTGTCAGTTTATTTCACTCTGCAAGTCCTTGTTTCCAGGGACCTGGAAGGACAGTGACTGAATTGTCCTTGTGCTATATTGTGATTAAAAAAAACATTTATTCTAGGGACAGAAAACTGTAGGTAGGGAGAGTGTCAGTTTCTTTCACTCTGCAAGTCCTTGTTTCCAGGGACCTGGAAGGACAGTGACTGAATTGTCCTTGTGCTATATTGTGATTAAAAAAAACATTTATTCTAGGGACAGAAAACTGTAGGTAGGGAGAGTGTCAGTTTATTTCACTCTGCAAGTCCTTGTTTCCAGGGACCTGGAAGGACAGTGAGTGAATTGTCCTTGTGCTATATTGTGCTTAAAAAAACATTTATTCTAGGGACAGAAAACTGTAGGTAGGGAGAGTGTCAGTTTATTTCACTCTGCAAGTCCTTGTTTCCAGGGACCTGGAAGGACAGTGACTGAATTGTCCTTGTGCTATATTGTGATTAAAAAAAACATTTATTCTAGGGACAGAAAACTGTAGGTAGGGAGAGTGTCAGTTTCTTTCACTCTGCAAGTCCTTGTTTCCAGGGACCTGGAAGGACAGTGACTGAATTGTCCTTGTGCTATATTGTGATTAAAAAAAACATTTATTCTAGGGACAGAAAACTGTAGGTAGGGAGAGTGTCAGTTTATTTCACTCTGCAAGTCCTTGTTTCCAGGGACCTGGAAGGACAGTGAGTGAATTGTCCTTGTGCTATATTGTGCTTAAAAAAACATTTTTTCAAGGGACAGAAAACTGTAGGTAGGGAGAGTGTCAGTTTCTTTCACTGTGAAAGTCCTTGTTTCAAGGGACAGAGAAGGACACCTGAAGGTAGCCCTTATTGCTTTTTTCCCATCTCCCTGCAGGCCATCTATTAGAATGTCTGGAAGGCAAACAAGGAGAGGCAGACAGTCAGGAGGCAATAAAAGAGGGCAAGCAGGCTCTGTGTCTGGGGGCAACAGTGCTGGTCGTGGACGCGGTGCATTGTCATCAGCACATGGCCATGGGACACGCTTGTCCTTCTTTTCGGCAGCTGGACATGTTGAGCCACATCATGCCGAAGACTTGGTAGAGTGGATGACCAAGCCCTCCTCCTCCTCCTCATCCTCTCTCACCCAGGCTCAGGGTACTGGAAAAGCAGCTGCCAAAGCGTCGTCTTCCCTGGTATCAATGTCAGACAAATCATCAGTCACTCCTTCCCTAGACCCACCATGTCCTCCTCCTGAGGAGTCCCCCGAACTGTTTCAGCACAGTGTTGGGTACATGCTCCAGGAGGATGCCCAGCGTTTCGAAGGGTCTGATGATGAAACCCAGCTAGAGGAAGGCAGTAGCGTGAGAGCAGACAGAGGGGATGCTCAAGAAGGACACCAATCTGGCAGTCATGTTCCAGCAGCTGCAGCATACTGCCAGATTGGCTCCAGTGATGAGGAGGGAGGGGATGATGAGGTCACTGACTCCACGTGGGTGCCTAATAGGAGAGAGGAGGAGGAGGAGGATGAGGAGGAGGCACATCTCCAACGAGGCAGGATGCCCTTTGGTGGCCAGCGTAAGGGCAGTACACCGACGGAATCACACCGCAGAGCTCCGCCTGTGCAGGGCGCTGCCTCTGCCCGTCATTCAAAAAGTTCTTTGGTGTGGGCCTTTTTTGAGGCTAGTGCATCAGATCGCACAGCTGCTGTTTGCAACATATGTCTCAAGCGTATATCGCGTGGCCAAAACATCAGCCGCTTGGGTACCACATGCCTGACCAGACATATGTTGACCTGCCATGCAGCTCGTTGGCAAGCCTACCTCAAAGACCCACACCAAAGAACAAAGCGGACCTCTCCTTGCACCGCATCAGCTGGGATCTCCAACCCCACTATAACTTCAGTCCTCTCTGAAACATGCACTGAGAGGAATGAAGGTGTAGAATTAGGTGTGTCACAGCCAAGTACTTGCGCCCACTCTGCTAGCAGTACACCGACGTCCGATTCTAGCAGGCAAATTTCCCTGCCCCAGCTGCTGGACCGTCGAAAGAAGTTCACTCCCAGCCATCCACATGCCCAGCGGTTGAATGCTAGCTTGGCTAAATTGCTAGCGCTTCAACTGCTGCCTTTTCAGTTGGTAGACTCGGCCCCCTTCCGTGAGTTTGTGCAATGTGCAGTTCCTCAGTGGCAGGTTCCCAAACGCCACTTTTTCTCACGGAAGGCTATTCCGGCTCTCTACCGGCATGTGGAAGGCAATGTCTTGGCCTCGCTGGACAGGGCGGTCAGCGGTAAGGTGCATATTACCGCTGACTCATGGTCCAGCAGGCATGGACAGGGACGTTACCTTTCTTTCACGGCCCATTGGGTCACTCTTTTGGCAGCTGGGAAGGATTCAGGACAAGGTGCAGTAGTGTTGGAGGTTGTCCCACCGCCACGCCTCCAAAATGCTACTACTGGTTGTGACACACCTCTCTCCTCCACCCCCTCCTCTTCTTCTTCCTCCATGGCCTCTTCCTGTGGTTTGTCCTATGAACCAGCGGTGCTCCGTAGCCGTTCACGGGGCTACGCAAGTACGCAGGCAAAAAGATGCCATGCCGTGCTTGCGCTGGTGTGTTTGGGGGACAGAAGCCACACTGGGGCAGAGGTCCTGTCTGCTCTGCAGGGCCAGGCCGAGAGGTGGTTGACGCCACGCCAGCTTAAGCCAGGAATGGTGGTTTGCGACAATGGCACCAACCTCCTCTCCGCCCTCCGACAGGGACAACTGACCCATGTGCCCTGTGTGGCTCACGTCCTTAACCTGGTGGTGCAGCGCTTCTTGGGCAGGTACCCGGGCTTACAGGATGTCCTGAGGCAGGCCAGGAAAGTCTGTGTGCATTTCCGCAGATCTTATAATGCCAGTGCTCGCCTGGCTGAGCTGCAAAAGGAGTTGAACCTGCCCAAGAACCGCCTTATATGTGACATGCCCACCAGGTGGAACTCAACGTTGGCCATGCTGCAGCGGCTGCACACGCAGCAGAGGGCCATCAATGAGTACCTGTGCGACTACGGCACCAGGACAGGGTCAGGGGAGCTTGGTTTTTTTTCTCCACGCCAGTGGGGCATGATCAGGGATGCATGCACTGTCCTGGCACCATTTGAGGAGGCCACGAGGATGGTGAGCAGTGACAGTGCATGCATCAGTGACACTGTACCTCTTGTCCACCTGTTGGAGCACACGCTGCGTGGAATAATGGACAGGGCACTTGAGGCAGAACAGAGGCAGGAAGAGGAGGACTTCCTTGCCTCTCAAGGCCCCCTTTACCCAGACAGTGTTCCTTCTGTCCCACCCATCGCACAGGAAGAGGAGGAGGAGGAGGAGGAGGAGGAGGAGGAGGAGGATTGTGTCAGCATGGAGGTGGAGGCTGGCACTCAGCATCATCAGCAGCAGTCTTTTAGGGATGATTTACAGTCCCAAGAAACCAGTGGACTTGTACGTGGCTGGGAGGAGGTGGCTGCGGATCATGTCGTCCTTAGTGACCCAGAGGACTCCGGAGCGAATGCCTCAGCAAACCTACGCTGCATGGCCTCCCTGATCCTGCAAAGTCTGCGGAAGGATCCTCGTATTCTTCGGATCAAGGAGAGGGACCATTACTGGCTGGCCACTCTCCTTGATCCACGGTACAAGGGTAAGGTTGCGGACCTTATGTTACCGTCGCTGAGGGAGCAGAGGATGAGACAACTCCGGGAGGCCTTGCAGAAAGGTCTGTGCAACGCGTTCCCAGAGACTGGGAGGTTGCAAACTCCTGGTCCTGGACAACGAGTTGCTGAGGCTTCGGCCAGTCAAAGAAGGAGCGGTGGGGAAGGTGGCCGTCTGACCGATGCGTTCAGACAATTCTTTAGTCCGCAGCCCCAAAGTATGATCGGTTCCAGCAACCATCGCCAGCGTCTGATAAACATGGTGCAGGAATATCTAGGGGCAAGGTCAGACTTGGACACCTTCCCCACCGAAAATCCTCTGGCTTACTGGGTCTTGAGGATGGATCACTGGCCAGAGCTTGCACAGTATGCAATTGAGCTACTGGCCTGTCCTGCATCCAGCGTTCTTTCGGAACGCACATTCAGTGCTGCTGGAGGATTTGTCACGGATCACAGGGTGCGCCTGTCCACCGACTCGGTTGATCGACTGACTTTCATCAAGATGAACCAGTCTTGGATCACCACCAGCTACCACACACCTGATGCTGATATAACAGACTAATTGATTTTAACATGTCACATCCCTTCAAGACTGATGCTGATGCTGAGTGCCTGTGCTGTTATGTTGACTGGCTATCCTCCTCCTCCGAGTCCTCAATGATACGATTGATGATGATAGCTTGTAAGATCATTTTTGTTTATGGGTGCCGCCACCAGTGCCTAACGCCCAATTTTTCAGCCCCTGTTTAACAGGGGCGTGTAATTACAATTTTTGAAGCAATACTTTGCAACAGGGCTCATTGCTGTGCTCCAAGTACAGTATCTGTGAGGAGTTGCAGTGTTGTGCCACCAGTGCCTAAGGCCCAATTTTTCAGCCCCTGTTTAACAGGGGCGTGTCATTACAATTTTTGAAGCAATACTTTGCAACAGGGCTCATTGGTGTGCTCCAAGTACAGTATCTGTGAGGAGTTGCAGTGTTGTGCCACCAGTGCCTAAGGCCCAATTTTTCAGCCCCTGTTTAACAGGGGCGTGTCATTACAATTTTTGAAGCAATACTTTGCAACAGGGCTCATTGCTGTGCTCCAAGTACAGTATCTGTGAGGGGTTGCAGTGTTGTGCCACCAGTGCCTAAGGCCCAATTTTTCAGCCCCTGTTCAACAGGGGCATGTAATTACAATTCTTGATCTAATAATTCACAGCAGGGCCCATTGCTGCACCCACCAAGAGTAACTGTCAGGGCTTACAGTGTTGTGGCACCAGCACCACCATCAAAGGCCCAATTTTTACTACCACTGTTCAACAATTATATGTAATTAAAATTCCTGATATAATAGTTGACAGCAGGGCGTTCCAGCACCAACCAAGAGTAACTGTGAGTGCTTACAGTGTTGTGCCAACACCAACAACTAAGGGGCCTATTTCTGCAGAGTATATACGGCAGGTCCCTACTTTCAAACATCCAACTTACAAACGACTCCTACTTGCAAACGCAAGAAGACAACAGGAAGTGAGAGGAAATCTACCCCTAGGAAGGAAAATTCTCTCCTGTAAGAATAAATATGGGAGAAAGGTGTCTCCTCTGTACTGATGCTTTATCAGCAATCCTTGTTTCAAGAAAAACACCACATTTCAAAAACAGTTGTCATTGGGACGGAAAGTGAGGTGAAATGTTCTGAACAGGGGCACAGACAGCAAAACAAATGTTACAGGGGTGATAACCCTTACCTATGTTTTCCAAAAAGTTTAAAAATAGATTTTTGGTCTGGAGCTACACTTCAACAATGTACCTGTTCAAAATTACAAACAGACTCTACATAAGAACAAACCTACAGTCCCTGTCTTGTATGCACCGCCTGTATAGGGCTGTTCAGAGTATATAGGGCCTTTTTTATTTTATGTGCGGGGTTCCCCTTAATATCCATACAAGACCCTAAGGGGCTGGTAATGGGCTGGGGTAGGGGGGGGGTCATGGGGTAGCTATGCCATTTTTCTTAAAGAATTTCATCCATATTACCGGGACCAGACATTACATTAAAGCCGCAAGCAGTTTTAAATGGCTTTTTTTTCCTTTAGAAGTGTCATTTTGTGCAGGGACAGTTCTAAACACGGGAAACACGTGGCACTTCACAGGCATACTTTAGACACCCCCCAGGTACGATATTTAAAGGAATATTTGACTTTTTTTTTTTCACTTTATGCATCATTAAAATGACTGCTCCCGAAAAACGACCGTTTTTAAAACTTCTTTTTGCATTGATACATGTCCCCTGGTGCAGAACCCGGGTTCCCAAACCCTTTTTAGGACAATAACATGCATAATAGTTGTTATAATTAGCACTTTAGAATTCGAACGTTCGCATCCATTGTATTTAATAGGGTTCTAATGTTCGTTCGAACTTTCGGTCCGTTCGCGGGTTCTGGTGCGAACCGAACCCGGGGGTGTTCGGCTCATCACTATTGGCAATGACAGAGGTCAAACGTGTTTTGTAAGTCTTCACAAGGTTGTTACACACTGTTGCTGGTATGTTGGCCCATTCCTCCATGCAGATCTCCTCTAGAGCAGTGGTGTTTTGGGGCTTTCGCTGGGCAACTTGGACTTTCAACTCCCTTCAAAGGTTTTCTATGGGGTTGAGATCTGGAGACTAGCTAGGCCACTCCAGGACCTTGAAATGCTTCTTACGAAGCCACTCCTTTGTTGCCCGGGCGGTGTGTTTGGGATCATTGTCATGCTGAAAGACCCAGCCACATTTCATCTTCAATGCCCTTGCTGATGGGAGGAGGTTTGCACTCAAAATCTCACAATGCATGGCCCCATTCATTCTTTCATGTACACGGATCAGTCGTCCTGTTCCCTTTGCAGAGAAACAGCCCCAAAGCATGATGTTGCCCCCCCATGCTTCACAGTAGGTATGGTGTTCTTTGGTTGCAACTCAGCATTCTCTCTCCTCCAAACACGACGAGTTGTGTTTCTACCAAACAGTTCTACTTTGGTTTCATCTGACCATATGACATTCTCCCAATCCTCTTCAGGATCATCCAAATGCTCTCTAGCAAACCTCAGATGGGCCCGGACATGTACTGGCTTAAGCAGGGGAACACGTCTGGCACTGCAGGATCTTAGTCCCTGGTGGCGTAGTGTGTTACTGATGGTAGCCTTTGTTATGTTGGTCCCAGCTCTCTGCAGGTCATTCACTATGTTCCCCTGTGTGGTTCTGGGATTTTTGCCCCCCGTTCTTGTGATCATTTTGACTCCACGGGGTGAGATCTTGCATGGATCCCCAGATCGAGGGAGATTATCAGTGGTCTTGTATGTCTTCCATTTTCTAATCATTGCTCCCACAGTTGATTTCTTCACACCAAGCTGCTTGCCTATTGCAGATTCAGTCTTCCCAGCCTGGTGCAGGTCTACAAATTTTGTTTCTGGTGTCCTTCGACAGTTCTTTGGTCTTCACCATTAGGGATGAGCTTCGAGTTCGAGTCGAACTCATGTTCGACTCGAACATTGCCTGTTCGCCCGTTCGCCGAACAGCGAACAAATTGGGGTGTTCGCGGCAAATTCGAAAAATCTATGGGAGAAATCTAAAGTGCTAATTATAAAGGCTTATATGCAAGTTATTGTCCTAAAAAGTGTTTGGGGACCGGGGTCCTGCCCCAGGGGACATGTATCAATGCAAAAAGAAGTTTTAAAAACGGCCGTTTTTTCGGGAGCAGTGATTTTAATAATGCTTAAAATGAAAAAATAAAAGTGAAATATTCCTTTAAATTTCGTACCTGGGGGGTGTGTATGATATGCATGTGAAGTGGCGCATGTTTCCCGTGCTTAGAACTGTCCCTGCAAAAAATTTCATTTTTGAAAGAAAAAAATGCATTTAAAACTGACTCGCGGCTATTAATGAATTGTCGGCTCCCGGCAATACATACAAAAGTCATTGATAAAAAAAAAAAAAAAAGCGTGGGGGTTCCCCAGAATTCAATTACCAGGCCCTTCAGGTCTGGAATGGATATTAAGGGGAACCCCGCCGCAAATAAAAAAAAAATTGACGTGGGGTTCCCCCAAATATCCATTCCAGGCCCTTCAGATCTGGCATGGATTTTAAGGGGAACTCCACCCCAAATTAAAAAAAAAATGGCGTGGAGTCCCCCTAAAAATCCATACCAGACCCCTTATCCGAGCACGCAACCTGGCCGGCCGCAGGGGAAAAGGGGGGGACGAGAGAGCGGCCCCCCCTCCCTCCTGAACCGTACCAGGCCACATGCCCTCAACATGGGGAGGATGTCCCCATGTTGATGGGGACAAGGGCCTCATCCCCACAACCCTTGCCCGGTGGTTGTGGGGGTCTGCGGGCGGGGGGCTTATCGGAATCTGGAAGACCCCTTTAACAAAGAGGACCCCCAGATCCCGGCCCCCCCCCATGTGAATTGGTAAGGGGTACATTGTACCCCTACCATTTCACGAAGAAAGCGTAAAAAAATGTTTAAAAAAACACACAAACACCTTGAAAAAGTCCTTTATTTAAAAAAAAAACAAAAAAACATTCCAGCGGTGAAATCCAGTGTCCCGCGGCGATCCCGATGTCCAGCGCTGTCCTTCATTGGTTGTGCCTGAGCGGACCTGATGGGGAACTCCCTCTCAGTATTTTAAATGTATAGACCCGCCCCTTCTAAAGTTCCCCATCAGGTCCGCTCAGCGGACGAGATGCGGAACATGAGAAGGGGCGGGTCTATACATGTATTACCAAAGTGAGAGCAGTTCCCCATCAGGTCCGCCTCCTCGGTATGTCGGACCCGCCTACGTCATTGGCTTGAGCGGGGAACTTCCTTCACTATGTAAATTTAAATTACACAGTGAAGGAAGTTCCCCGCTCAAGCCAATGACGTAGGCGGGTCCGACATACCGAGGGGGCGGACCTGATGGGGAACTGCTCTCACTTTGGTAATACATGTATAGACCCGCCCCTTCTCATGTTCCGCATCTCGTCCGCTGAGCGGACCTGATGGGGAACTTTAGAAGGGGCGGGTCTATACATTTAAAATACTGAGAGGGAGTTCCCCATCAGGTCCGCTCAGGCACAACCAATGACGGACAGCGCTGGACATCGGGATCGCCGCGGGACACTGGATTTCACCGCTGGAATGTTTTTTTTTTTTTTTTTTAAATAAAGGACTTTTTCAAGGTGTTTGTGTGTTTTTTTAAACATTTTTTTACGCTTTCTTCGTGAAATGGTAGGGGTACAATGTACCCCTTACCAATTCACATAGGGGGGGGCCGGGATCTGGGGGTCCTCTTTGTTAAAGGGGTCTTCCAGATTCCGATAAGCCCCCCACCCGCAGACCCCCACAACCACCGGGCAAGGGTTGTGGGGATGAGGCCCTTGTCCCCATCAACATGGGGACATCCTCCCCATGTTGAGGGCATGTGGCTTGGTACGGTTCAGGAGGGAGGGGGGGCCGCTCTCTCGTCCCCCCCTTTTCCCCTGCGGCCGGCCAGGTTGCATGCTCGGATAAGGGGTCTGGTATGGATTTTTAGGGGGACTCCACGCCATTTTTTTTTTAATTTGGGGTGGAGTTCCCCTTAAAATCCATGCCAGATCTGAAGGGCCTGGAATGGATATTTGGGGGAACCCCACGTCAATTTTTTTTTTATTTGCGGCGGGGTTCCCCTTAATATCCATTCCAGACCTGAAGGGCCTGGTAATTGAATTCTGGGGAACCCCCACGCTTTTTTTTTTTTTTTTTCTCAATGACTTTTGTATGTATTGCCGGGAGCCGACAATTCATTAATAGCCGCGAGTCAGTTTTAAATGCATTTTTTTCTTTCAAAAATGACATTTTTTGCAGGGACAGTTCTAAGCACGGGAAACATGCGCCACTTTACATGCATATCATACACAACCCCCAGGTACGAAATTTAAAGGAATATTTCACTTTTATTTTTTCATTTTAAGCATTATTAAAATCACTGCTCCCGAAAAAACGGCCGTTTTTAAAACTTCTTTTTGCATTGATACATGTCCCCTGGGGCAGGACCCAGGTCCCCAAACACTTTTTAGGACAATAACTTGCATATTAGCCTTTATAATTAACACTTTAGATTTCGAACGTTCGAGTCCATTGTATTTAATAGGGTTCTAAAGTTTACACGAACATTTTGTCTGTTCGCAGGTTCTGGTGCGAACCGAACAGGGGGGTGTTCGGCTCATCCCTGTTCACCATAGTGGAGTTTGGATTGTGACTGTTTGAGGTTGTGGACAGGTGTCTTTTATACTGATAACAAGTTCAAACAGGTGCCATTAATATAGGTAATGAGTGGAGGACAGAGGAGCCTCTTAAAGAAGAAGATACAGGTCTGTGAGAGACAGAAATCTTGCTTGTTTGTAGGTGACCAAATACTTATTTTCCACCAAAATTTGCAAAAAAATTATTTCCAAATCAGACAAAGGGATTGTCTGGATTTGTTTCCACATTTTGTCTCTCATAGTTGATGTATACCTATGATGACAATTACAGGCCTCTCTCATCTTTTTAAGTGGGAGAACTTGCACAATTGGTGGCTGACTAAATACTTTTTTGCCCCACTGTATATATATATATATATATATATATTGTGACAGCAGGAAGGTAAAGTCACCTGGTTGCATCCAGGGGGGTAGATATATTTCGCCCAGATTTAGGCTTTACGCCGACTTATACAACTAGGTGGAGAGTTGTATAAGCCCAGCTAAGGCTAGTGGGCTCATGGATGACTCATACCTCTAGGGAGAGTGTGGGGCGTCGTACAGACAGGGAGTTGATGAGGCCAGCTGAAGCTTGTCAGCTCATTTAGGCCTCTATAAGAACTCCCAGATTCATTAGGTGTTAGCTCATGCCTGGAACCAGACCTGTGTGGACTGTCTAGGGAGAGTGAACCCCTGTGCGGTGAGGCAAAGCCTGTGTGGCTATTTGTTTGGACTTTTACTAAACCAGGGACTTAGGGACTAGGACAGCACCAGGCTGATCCCAGTTGTTAGTTTAGGAAACCTGCATGTTTAGTCAGAGGTCAACTTGACCAGGATTTATTTTGGTTATGTTTCTTTTGCTTTGCTGTGTTTTGTCACTGTAAATAGAAAATAAACCGCACCTTTTTGATTTTGAAAACAACAACCTCCGTTTGCTGGGCCTGTTTTGTGTGGGGAGCCCATCCCGGGGGTCACACACACCCGCTGCCGAGCTAACCCCCTCACAGTTGGTGGAGAACCAGTGGCAGTTTTTTTTAAGCCAGCATGGAGGAGATACTGAAACAGCTGGCTCTAGCAAATGCCAATCAACAGCAGACAAATGCAGGTTTGCAAAGGAGCCTTGCAGCCCAGCAGCAAGCTCATCAACAGAGCCTTGCAGCCCAGCAGCAAGCTCACCAACAGAGTCTGGAAGCTCAGCAACAAGCCCTGCAGCAATCTGAGGCCCGCTTCATAGACCTGTTACAGAAGCAAGAGCAGAGATTACAACAAATGGAAGCAGTAGTGCAGCAACGTCCGCAGACCAGTGAGGGAAGCCGTCCCACTAATACCGCGTCCTTTGGGGTGAGTCGTTTATTGACAAAAATGACTGGAGAGGATGATCCAGAGGTATTTTTGACCACATTTGAAAGGACTGCTGAAAGAGAAAAGTGGCCTGAGGAGCAGTGGGCTGGACTGGTGGCTCCTCTGTTAACTGGTGAATCGCAGAAGGCTTACTATGACCTAGAGCATGACCAAGCAAAAGACTATGTGATGCTAAAAGCTGAAATATTGGCAAGGCTGGGTGTCACCCTGGCTGTCCGGGCTCAGCGTGTGCATAACTGGACTTTCCAGCTTGGAAAACCCCCCAGGTCTCAAATGTATGATCTCATTCACCTGAGCAGAAAGTGGCTACAGCCAGAGACTTTGTCCGCACCAAAGATTGTGGAACGTGTTGTAATGGATCGGTTTTTGAGAGCTCTTCCTACTGCCATCCAAAAGTGGGTAAGCCATGGAGACCCAGAGACGGCCGATGGTCTTGTGGATCGTGTGGAGAAATACTTGGCTACAGAGAACCTGACGGCCTCTTCCAGAGACACTCGGACTTTCCACCCTAAGACCAGACCATCCCCAGGGGCGGATAAGATGATTCCAAGGGGTAAGGGTGGAGAGAGTGAGAGGGTGGGAGCTCTACCCCAAGTTTGGCGAGAACAGCCTGGGAAATCAGCGGCTCAAGAGGCGGCAAGAAGGATCGTTTGCTACCGCTGCCGGCAAGCGGGACATATTGCAGCAAATTGCCCGGTTGTGGAGGAACCCATGCAGTGTGACTTTCTGACGGGCAGACGTCAGTCGCTGTGTGCGACAGTCGCATGCACTGCCATTCGGGGAACTGAGAAACATTTATGCAAAATGTGTATTAATGGTAGAAATGTTGTGGTATTGCTGGATTCAGGTAGCCTTGTGACCCTGATAAAGGCTGAATTAGTTAAAACAGAGGTCTCTGGGAATAGCAAGGTAGCTGTTATTTGTGTGCATGGGGACACCCGAGAGTATCCAGTGACTACAGTGTGTTTCGAGACCCCCAAAGGTACCCTCTCTCATCCAGTGGGCTTAGTATCTCAGTTACCGCATGACGCCATTGTGGGAAGGGATTTTCCGAAGTTCTGGGAACTGTGGGATGATCCTGAGCCCCCCACTGGTGCCCCTATGTACCAGGAATGTGATAGCCAGAACTCCCCTGAGAGTGGTGAGGACTCTCCGGAATTTCCCTTGTCAGTATTGGCAGGGGAGACTCAAGAAACTGGAGAGGAGCCCACCTCCTCAGACGAAAACCTACCGTCTGTGGAGTTTTCTGATCTTGAGGTTCACAGGGAAAACTTTGCCACAGAACAGTTGAAAGACCCCGCCCTAATAAAGGCACGGGAAAACGTAGTGAAAATAGATGGCGAGTTAGTGAACCCAGATAATACCTGCACTTACCCATACTTCAGCGTAGAGAAGGACCTACTGTATCGGGTGGCAAAAAGGGCAGAAGAAACCGTTGAGCAGCTTGTGGTGCCCAAACCTTACAGGAAGTTGGTGTTGGAGTTGGCCCATGGGCACATTCTTGGAGGTCATCTGGGGACAGAGAAAACCCGAGAGAGGGTATTACAGAGATTCTATTGGCCGGGGGTGATGAAGGACATAGAAAATTATTGTTCCTCCTGCCCTGTGTGTCAGAGGTCGGCCCCGATGCCACATTTCCGTAGCCCGCTGGTCCCTCTACCCATCATTGAGGTCCCGTTTGAGAGGATCGCCATGGATTTGGTAGGTCCTATAATCAAGTCCGCTAGGGGGCACCAGTACATATTAGTTATAATGGACTATGCCACCCGTTATCCAGAAGCGATCCCTCTCCGAAATACCTCGGCCAAAACCATAGCCAAAGAGCTATCTCTTGTGTTTAGCCGGGTGGGTATTTGTAAAGAACTGCTTACGGACCAAGGTACACCCTTTATGTCCCGGGTTATGAAGGAGCTGTGTAAATTGTTCAAAGTGACGCAATTACGTACATCTGTGTATCACCCCCAAACCGATGGGCTGGTTGAAAGATTCAACAAAACCCTAAAACAAATGTTGAAGAAAGTGGTGGATAGAGATGGAAAGGATTGGGACTGTCTACTTCCTTATCTGATGTTTGCTATTAGGGAGGTGCCCCAATCCTCTACGGGATTCTCCCCCTTTGAGTTACTGTATGGGAGACACCCAAGAGGGCTGTTGGATATTGCCAAGGAAACTTGGGAAAGTGAGAGTTCTCCCCACAGGAGTGTGATTGAGCATGTCGCCCTGATGCAAGACCGAATTGCACAGGTAATGCCCATCGTGAAGGAACATTTGGCCCAAGCGCAGTTAGCACAGCAGAGAGTGTACAACCGTGGAGCCAAGACCCGTACCTTTTCCCCGGGGGATAGGATACTGGTACTTGTCCCTACGGTTGAAAGTAAATTCCTTGCCAAATGGCAAGGCCCCTACGAGATAATGGAAAAAGTGAGCGAAGTGAATTACAAGGTCAGACAACCAGGAAGGCGAAAGCCCGAACAGATCTATCACGTTAATCTGTTGAAAGCCTGGAGGGATAGAGAGTCCCTAGTCGCAGACACTTGGTCACCAGCTCAAACTGGTTGCGTGATTCCTGAGGTTGGAATAGCAGCCACCTTGTCACAACCCCAACAACAGGAGGTTAAGGAGTTTGTGCTTCGCAACAAGGAGGTATTCTCTGAGCTGCCGGGACAAACATCTGGGGTAGAGCATGACATCATTACCCCGCCCGGTGAAAGGGTGAAGTTAAAACCCTATCGGATCCCAGAGGCCCGACGGGAGGCAATACGGGAGGAAGTACAGAAAATGCTGAACTTAGGGGTGATAGAGGAGTCCCAAAGTGATTGGTCTAGTCCCATTGTGTTGGTGCCTAAACCGGATGGGAGCTGGCGATTTTGTAACGATTTTCGTCAGTTGAACAAAGTTACAAAATTTGACACCTACCCCATGCCACGTATAGATGAGTTGATCGACCGGCTGGGAACAGCCCGATACATGACGACTCTTGACCTCACAAAAGGGTATTGGCAAATCCCCCTGGCCAAGTCGGCCAAAGAGAAAACCGCATTTGTAACCCCAGACGGGGCGTTCCAATATAAAAGAATGCCGTTCGGGTTACAGAATGCGCCGGCCACATTCCAGCGGAAAATGGACCAGATGCTGAGGCCCCATCGGAAGTATGCTGCGGCTTACCTGGATGACGTAATTGTCCATAGCACAGATTGGGCCTCACATCTGCCAAAAGTGCAAGCAGTCCTGGACTCTGTTCGGGAAGCGGGGTTTACGGCTAACCCCAAGAAGTGTACCATTGGGCAGGAGGAGGCCAAATATCTTGGGTACACCATTGGGAGGGGAGTAATAAAACCCCAACTCAACAAAGTCGAGGCCATCCAGAGTTGGCCACGTCCCAACAGCAAGAAGCAGGTACGAGCCTTTCTGGGAATCGCTGGGTATTATCGGCGATTCATTCCCCACTTTGCTTCTAAGGCTGTGCCCCTAACCAACCTGACGAAGGGGAAAGGGTCGGTCATGATTAAATGGACCCCCGAGGCTGAGGCAGCATTCCAATTCTTGAAACAAGCCTTATGTAGCCAGCCAGTGTTGTACTCACCCGACTTCTCTAAAGACTTTGTCGTACAAAGTGATGCGTCAGATGTGGGGTTAGGAGCAGTATTGTTCCAGGTCTGGAACGGGGAAGAGCACCCAGTCATTTACCTCAGCAGGAAGTTGAAGTCCCATGAGGTAAATTACGCCACCGTTGAAAAGGAGTGTTTAGCGGTGAAGTGGGCTCTAGATTCCCTTCGGTACTACCTGCTAGGTAGGCACTTTGACATGGTTACGGATCACGCTCCGTTAAAGTGGATGGCTCAAAACAAGGAAACAAATAGAAGAGTGAATAGGTGGTTCCTGGCCCTCCAGGAATTCAACTTCACAGTAAAGCATCGCCCTGGCGTTCAAATGGGGAATGTGGATGCTTTGTCTCGAGTACATGAATGCCTGATTGCTGGTGTTCCAACCCCGAGGTTAAAACAAGAGGGGGGGGTATGTGACAGCAGGAAGGTAAAGTCACCTGGTTGCATCCAGGGGGGTAGATATATTTCGCCCAGATTTAGGCTTTACGCCGACTTATACAACTAGGTGGAGAGTTGTATAAGCCCAGCTAAGGCTAGTGGGCTCATGGATGACTCATACCTCTAGGGAGAGTGTGGGGCGTCGTACAGACAGGGAGTTGATGAGGCCAGCTGAAGCTTGTCAGCTCATTTAGGCCTCTATAAGAACTCCCAGATTCATTAGGTGTTAGCTCATGCCTGGAACCAGACCTGTGTGGACTGTCTAGGGAGAGTGAACCCCTGTGCGGTGAGGCAAAGCCTGTGTGGCTATTTGTTTGGACTTTTACTAAACCAGGGACTTAGGGACTAGGACAGCACCAGGCTGATCCCAGTTGTTAGTTTAGGAAACCT
The DNA here is from genome assembly GCA_029206835.1 of Rana muscosa. NCBI lineage: Eukaryota > Metazoa > Chordata > Amphibia > Anura > Ranidae > Rana > Rana muscosa. The sequence continues at coordinate 385,877,294 of CM055118.1, forward strand.
GCATGTTTAGTCAGAGGTCAACTTGACCAGGATTTATTTTGGTTATGTTTCTTTTGCTTTGCTGTGTTTTGTCACTGTAAATAGAAAATAAACCGCACCTTTTTGATTTTGAAAACAACAACCTCCGTTTGCTGGGCCTGTTTTGTGTGGGGAGCCCATCCCGGGGGTCACACACACCCGCTGCCGAGCTAACCCCCTCACAATATATATATACAGTGGGGCAAAAAAGTATTTAGTCAGCCACCAATTGTGCAAGTTCTCCCACTTAAAAAGATGAGAGAGGTCCGTAATTGTCATCATAGGTATACCTCAACTATGAGAGACAAAATGTGGAAACAAATCCAGACAATCACATTGTCTGATTTGGAAAGAATTTATTTGTAAAGTATGGTGGAAAATAAGTATTTGGTCAATATCAAAAGTTTATCTGAATACTTTGTTATATATCCTTTGTTGGCAATGACAGAGGTCAAACGTTTTCTGTAAGTCTTCACAAGGTTGTCACACACTGTTTCTGGTATGTTGGCCCATTCCTCCATGCAGATCTCCTCTAGAGCAGTGATGTTTTGGGGCTGTCGCTGGGCAACACTGACTTTCAACTCCCTCCAAAGTTTTTTTATGGGGTTGAGATCTGGAGACTGGCTAGGCCACTCCATGACCTCGAAATGCTTCTTACGAAGCCACTTCTTTGTTGCCTGGGCGGTGTGTTTGGGATCATTGTCATGCTGAAAGACCCAGCCACGTTTCATCTTCAATGCCCTTGCTGATGGGAGGAGGTTTGCACTCAAAATCTCACGATACATGGCCCCATTCATTCTTTCATGTACATGGATCAGTCGTCCTGTTCTCTTTGCAGAGAAACAGCCCCAAAGCATGATGTTGCCACCCCCATGCTTCACAGTAGGTATGGTGTTCTTTGGTTGCAATTCAGCATTCTCTCTCCTCCAAACACAACGAGTTGTGTTTCTACCAAACAGTTCTACTTTGGTTTCATCTGACCATATGACATTCTCCCAATCCTCTTCTGGATCATCCAAATGCTCTCTAGCAAACCTCAGACGGGCCCAGACATGTCCTGGCTTAAGCAGGGGGACACGTCTGGCACTGCAGGATCTGAGTCCCTGGTGGTGTAGTGTGTTACTGATGGTAGCCTTTGTTACGCTGGTCCCAGCTCTCTGCAGGTCATTCACTAGGTCCCCCCGTGTGGTTCTGGGATTTTTGCTCACCGTTCTTGTGATAATTTTGACCCCACGGGGTGAGATCTTGCGTGGAGCCCCAGATCGAGGGAGATTGTCAGTGGTCTTGTATGTCTTCCATTTTCTAATTATTGCACCCACAGTTGATTTCTTCACACCAAGCTGCTTGGCTATTGCAGATTCAGTCTTCCCAGCCTGGTGCAGGTCTACAATTTTGTTTCTGGTGTCCTTCGACAGCTCTTTGCTCTTCACCATAGTGGAGTTTGGAGTGTGACTGTTTGAGGTTGTGGGCAGGTGTCTTTTATACTGATAACAAGTTCAAACAGGTGCCATTAATACAGGTAATGAGTGGAGGACAGAGGAGCCTCTTAAAGAAGAAGATACAGGTCTGTGAGAGCCAGAAATCTTGCTTGTTTGTAGGTGACCAAATACTTATTTTCCACCATAATTTGCAAATAAATTCTTTCCAAATCAGACAATGTGATTGTCTGGATTTGTTTCCACATTTTGTCTCTTATAGTTGAGGTTTACCTATGATGACAATTACAGGCCTCTCTCATCTTTTTAAGTGGGAGAACTTGCACAATTGGTGGCTGACTAAATACTTTTTTGCCCCACTGTATATATATATATACTGTATATTGTGAGGGGGTTAGCTCGGCAGCGGGTGTGTGTGACCCCCGGGATGGGCTCCCCACACAAAAACAGGCCCAGCAAACGGAGGTTGTGGTTTTCAAAATCAAAAAGGTGCGGTTTATTTTCTATTTACAGTGACAAAACACAGCAAAGCAAAAGAAACATAAATAAAATAAATCCTGGTCAACTTGACCTCTGACTAAACATACAGGTTTCCTAACTAACAACTGGGATCAGCCTAGTGCTGTCCTAGTCCCTAAGTCCCTGATTTTAAATGTCCAAGCAAATAGCCACACAGGCTTTGTCTCACCGCACAGGGGTTCACTCTCCCTAGACAGTCCACACAGGTCTGGTTCCAGGCATGAGCAAACACCTAATGAATCTGGGAGTTCTTATAGAGGCCTAAATGAGCTGACAAGCTTCAGCTGGTCTCATCAACTCCCTGTCTGCACGACGCCCCACACTCTCCCTAGAGGTATGAGTCATCCATGAGCCCACTAGCCTCAGCTGGGCTTATACAACTCTCCACCTAGTTGTATAAGTCGGCGTAAAGCCTGAATCTGGGCGAAATATATCTACCCCCCTGGATGCAACCAGGTGACTTTACCTTCCTGCTGTCACATACCCCCCCCTCTTGTTTTAACCTCGGGGTTGGAACACCAGCAATCAGGCATTCATGTACTCGAGACAAAGCATCCACATTCCCCATTTGAACGCCAGGGCGATGCTTTACTGTGAAGTTGAATTCCTGGAGGGCCAGGAACCACCTATTCACTCTTCTATTTGTTTCCTTGTTTTGAGCCATCCACTTTAACGGAGCGTGATCCGTAACCATGTCAAAGTGCCTACCTAGCAGGTAGTACCGAAGGGAATCTAGAGCCCACTTCACCGCTAAACACTCCTTTTCAACGGTGGCGTAATTTACCTCATGGGACTTCAACTTCCTGCTGAGGTAAATGACTGGGTGCTCTTCCCCGTTCCAGACCTGGGACAATACTGCTCCTAACCCCACATCTGACGCATCACTTTGTACGACAAAGTCTTTAGAGAAGTCGGGTGAGTACAACACTGGCTGGCTACATAAGGCTTGTTTCAAGAATTGGAATGCTGCCTCAGCCTCGGGGGTCCATTTAATCATGACCGACCCTTTCCCCTTCGTCAGGTTGGTTAGGGGTACAGCCTTAGAAGCAAAGTGGGGAATGAATCGCCGATAATACCCAGCGATTCCCAGAAAGGCTCGTACCTGCTTCTTGCTGTTGGGACGTGGCCAACTCTGGATGGCCTCGACTTTGTTGAGTTGGGGTTTTATTACTCCCCTCCCAATGGTGTACCCAAGATATTTGGCCTCCTCCTGCCCAATGGTACACTTCTTGGGGTTAGCCGTAAACCCCGCTTCCCGAACAGAGTCCAGGACTGCTTGCACTTTTGGCAGATGTGAGGCCCAATCTGTGCTATGGACAATTACGTCATCCAGGTAAGCGCAGCATACTTCCGATGGGGCCTCAGCATCTGGTCCATTTTCCGCTGGAATGTGGCCGGCGCATTCTGTAACCCGAACGGCATTCTTTTATATTGGAACGCCCCGTCTGGGGTTATAAATGCGGTTTTCTCTTTGGCCGACTTGGCCAGGGGGATTTGCCAATACCCTTTTGTGAGGTCAAGAGTCGTCATGTATCGGGCTGTTCCCAGCCGGTCGATCAACTCATCTATACGTGGCATGGGGTAGGTGTCAAATTTTGTAACTTTGTTCAACTGACGAAAATCGTTACAAAATCGCCAGCTCCCATCCGGTTTAGGCACCAACACAATGGGACTAGACCAATCACTTTGGGACTCCTCTATCACCCCTAAGTTCAGCATTTTCTGTACTTCCTCCCGTATTGCCTCCCGTCGGGCCTCTGGGATCCGATAGGGTTTTAACTTCACCCTTTCACCGGGCGGGGTAATGATGTCATGCTCTACCCCAGATGTTTGTCCCGGCAGCTCAGAGAATACCTCCTCGTTGCGAAGCACAAACTCCTTAACCTCCTGTTGTTGGGGTTGTGACAAGGTGGCTGCTATTCCAACCTCAGGAATCACGCAACCAGTTTGAGCTGGTGACCAAGTGTCTGCGACTAGGGACTCTCTATCCCTCCAGGCTTTCAACAGATTAAAGTGATAGATCTGTTCGGGCTTTCGCCTTCCTGGTTGTCTGACCTTGTAATTCACTTCGCTCACTTTTTCCATTATCTCATAGGGGCCTTGCCATTTGGCAAGGAATTTACTTTCAACCGTAGGGACAAGTACCAGTATCCTATCCCCCGGGGAAAAGGTACGGGTCTTGGCTCCACGGTTGTACACTCTCTGCTGTGCTAACTGCGCTTGGGCCAAATGTTCCTTCACGATGGGCATTACCTGTGCAATTCGGTCTTGCATCAGGGCGACATGCTCAATCACACTCCTGTGGGGAGAACTCTCACTTTCCCAAGTTTCCTTGGCAATATCCAACAGCCCTCTTGGGTGTCTCCCATACAGTAACTCAAAGGGGGAGAATCCCGTAGAGGATTGGGGCACCTCCCTAATAGCAAACATCAGATAAGGAAGTAGACAGTCCCAATCCTTTCCATCTCTATCCACCACTTTCTTCAACATTTGTTTTAGGGTTTTGTTGAATCTTTCAACCAGCCCATCGGTTTGGGGGTGATACACAGATGTACGTAATTGCGTCACTTTGAACAATTTACACAGCTCCTTCATAACCCGGGACATAAAGGGTGTACCTTGGTCCGTAAGCAGTTCTTTACAAATACCCACCCGGCTAAACACAAGAGATAGCTCTTTGGCTATGGTTTTGGCCGAGGTATTTCGGAGAGGGATCGCTTCTGGATAACGGGTGGCATAGTCCATTATAACTAATATGTACTGGTGCCCCCTAGCGGACTTGATTATAGGCCCTACCAAATCCATGGCGATCCTCTCAAACGGGACCTCAATGATGGGTAGAGGGACCAGCGGGCTACGGAAATGTGGCATCGGGGCCGACCTCTGACACACAGGGCAGGAGGAACAATAATTTTCTATGTCCCTCATCACCCCCGGCCAATAGAATCTCTGTAATACCCTCTCTCAGGTTTTCTCTGTCCCCAGATGACCTCCAAGAATGTGCCCATGGGCCAACTCCAACACCAACTTCCTGTAAGGTTTGGGCACCACAAGCTGCTCAACGGTTTCTTCTGCCCTTTTTGCCACCCGATACAGTAGGTCCTTCTCTACGCTGAAGTATGGGTAAGTGCAGGTATTATCTGGGTTCACTAACTCGCCATTTATTTTCACTACGTTTTCCCGTGCCTTTATTAGGGCGGGGTCTTTCAACTGTTCTGTGGCAAAGTTTTCCCTGTGAACCTCAAGATCAGAAAACTCCACAGACGGTAGGTTTTCGTCTGAGGAGGTGGGCTCCTCTCCAGTTTCTTGAGTCTCCCCTGCCAATACTGATAAGGGAAATTCCGGAGAGTCCTCACCACTCTCAGGGGAGTTCTGGCTATCACATTCCTGGTACATAGGGGCACCAGTGGGGGGCTCAGGATCATCCCACAGTTCCCAGAACTTCGGAAAATCCCTTCCCACAATGGCATCATGCGGTAACTGAGATACTAAGCCCACTGGATGAGAGAGGGTACCTTTGGGGGTCTCGAAACACACTGTAGTCACTGGATACTCTCGGGTGTCCCCATGCACACAAATAACAGCTACCTTGCTATTCCCAAAGACCTCTGTTTTAACTAACTCAGCCTTTATCAGGGTCACAAGGCTACCTGAATCCAGCAATACCACAACATTTCTACCATTAACACACATTTTGCATAAATGTTTCTCAGTTCCTCGAATGGCAGTGCATGCGACTGTCGCACACAGCGACTGACGTCTGCCCGTCAGAAAGTCACACTGCATGGGTTCCTCCACAACCGGGCAATTGGCTGCAATATGTCCCGCTTGCCGGCAGCGGTAGCAAACGATCCTTCTTGCCGCCTCTTGAGCCGCTGATTTCCCAGGCTGTTCTCGCCAAACTTGGGGTAGAGCTCCCACCCTCTCACTCTCTCCACCCTCACCCCTTGGAATCCTCTTATCCGCCCCTGGGGATGGTCTGGTCTTAGGGTGGAAAGTCCGAGTGTCTCTGGAAGAGGCCGTCAGGTTCTCTGTAGCCAAGTATTTCTCCACACGATCCACAAGACCATCGGCCGTCTCTGGGTCTCCATGGCTTACCCACTTTTGGATGGCAGTAGGAAGAGCTCTCAAAAACCGATCCATTACAACACGTTCCACAATCTTTGGTGCGGACAAAGTCTCTGGCTGTAGCCACTTTCTGCTCAGGTGAATGAGATCATACATTTGAGACCTGGGGGGTTTTCCAAGCTGGAAAGTCCAGTTATGCACACGCTGAGCCCGGACAGCCTGGGTGACACCCAGCCTTGCCAAAATTTCAGCTTTTAGCATCACATAGTCTTTTGCTTGGTTAGGCTCTAGGTCATAGTAAGCTTTCTGCGATTCACCAGTTAACAGAGGAGCCACCAGTCCAGCCCACTGCTCCTCAGGCCACTTTTCTCTTTCAGCGGTCCTTTCAAATGTGGTCAAAAATACCTCTGGATCATCCTCTCCAGTCATTTTTGTCAATAAACGACTCACCCCAAAGGACGCGGTATTAGTGGGACGGCTTTCCTCACTGGTCTGCGGACGTTGCTGCATTACTGCTTCCATCTGTTGTTGTAGTCTCTGCTCTTGCTTCTGCAACAGGTCTATGAAGCGGGCCTCAGATTGCTGCTGGGCTTGTTGCTGAGCCTCCAGACTCTGTTGCAAAGTTGCGTTTGTCTGCTGCTGGACTGCAAGGCTCTGTTGATGAGCTTGCTGCTGGGCTGCGAAGTTCTGTTGTTGAGCTGCAAGGCTCTGTTGATGAGCTGCAAGGCTCTTTTGCAAACCTGCATTTGTCTGCTGTTGATTGGCATTTGCTAGAGCCAGCTGCTTCAGTATCTCCTCCATGCTGGCTTAAAAAAAAACTGCCACTGGTTCTCCACCAACTGTGAGGGGGTTAGCTCGGCAGCGGGTGTGTGTGACCCCCGGGATGGGCTCCCCACACAAAAACAGGCCCAGCAAACGGAGGTTGTGGTTTTCAAAATCAAAAAGGTGCGGTTTATTTTCTATTTACAGTGACAAAACACAGCAAAGCAAAAGAAACATAAATAAAATAAATCCTGGTCAACTTGACCTCTGACTAAACATACAGGTTTCCTAACTAACAACTGGGATCAGCCTAGTGCTGTCCTAGTCCCTAAGTCCCTGATTTTAAATGTCCAAGCAAATAGCCACACAGGCTTTGTCTCACCGCACAGGGGTTCACTCTCCCTAGACAGTCCACACAGGTCTGGTTCCAGGCATGAGCAAACACCTAATGAATCTGGGAGTTCTTATAGAGGCCTAAATGAGCTGACAAGCTTCAGCTGGTCTCATCAACTCCCTGTCTGCACGACGCCCCACACTCTCCCTAGAGGTATGAGTCATCCATGAGCCCACTAGCCTCAGCTGGGCTTATACAACTCTCCACCTAGTTGTATAAGTCGGCGTAAAGCCTGAATCTGGGCGAAATATATCTACCCCCCTGGATGCAACCAGGTGACTTTACCTTCCTGCTGTCACAATATATATACAGTGGAACCTTGGTTTACAAGTAACGTGGTTAATGAGCGTTTTGAATAACGTGCAACTTTTTTAGAAAAATTCTGACTCGGTTTGCAAAAGTTGTCTCGTAAAACGATCAGAATTCAAGCGTGCGGGGGCGTCGGTGACACTCAGAACGGTTCGGAGCCATTCCGAGCCATTCGGAAATACTCGGAATCACTCGGAAATACTTGGAAATACTCAGTTTCTGAACCTTTCCGAGGGATTCCGAGATCAGCCAACCTGTCCCCAAGTATTTCCGAGGCTCTCCGGCGCCCCCCAACTCTGGCCACATGCGGTATTGCATGCCATAGAAGTCAATGCGGAACGGATTATCTTTGTTTCCATTGACTTCTATGGGAAAACTCGCTTTGATATGCGAGTGCTTCGGATTACAAGCCTTCTCCTGGAACGGATTATGCTCATAATCCAAGGTTCCACTGTACTGTATAGCCAGGAAGTAAGTGTGAGGGTATGGGGTAAGATCTATAGGATGTGTTAAACTGTAAAATAAATGATCAATAAATGAAGACAACCTTTTATACTCTTTTCTGGGAAGGTGAGTTCTACAGATTCAATGGAAGGTTTGTGGGTTGGTGAGCGCTGCATGGCATGGAGAAAGGGGTTCCAGAGGAGAGGGGAGGTATGAGAGAAGTCCAGATGGTGATAGTGTGAAGAAAAGAGAAGAAGGTCATGTGCAGGGTGGAATTGGGTTTCAGAAGAGGTCTGAGAAAGGAAAATTCAGGCCGGGCAGATCTTTGTAGTTTATATCAGAAAGTTTACACTGAAGTCTCTGCATGACTGTTGGCCAATAAAGGGAGAATAAATAATGTAATGAGCAGGAAGAGAGATGGGTGAGTCAGGCAGCAGAGTTCAGGAAGAATCTGAGCCACTGGTAGACCACATAGGCGAGTGTAACAGTATCCATGCACATTTAGTTAGTAGAATGCCGATTGTTGTGGGGGTCTCCTCCTATATATACAGTGCATATACAGTAAATGTATACAATTAAGCCCCACGGGGGCAAAACACCTTAGGTTGGGGACAAGAGCTGAAGCCATTTCCATTTACGTATTTTTTTACAAGTGATTCACAGTTTGCCAGTACTGGATGGGCGCCATTTTCTTGTAGTTCAAATGGCGCCTGACAAGCCAGTGTCTATCTTGACCAGCACCAGTGATCAATGCTACCAATCTGGCTGAGATACATGATTTTTTTTTAAATATATTATTTATTATTTTTTTATATAATTTTTTTTTCCATATATATATATGTTAGAGATGGTGCTCTAGGGACCCATTTACGTTTTTTTTTAGGCTCTTATTATCTGTTTTGTTTGTTTCTTTTTGTGTACAGAGCTCAAAAGCTCAGGCTTAAAAATGCCATACATGCACGACTCAATGAATTGGAGAAGTGACTCATCTCTCTTCTTCCACCATCCACGAGACACCCCTGAAGGCACTTTTTGAATCATGTTTTCTGCTTTAAAATGGTTGTGTTAGGACCATTTGTTGTACTTGGCATCCAATTGTTTCCTGCATTACATTTTTATATTTGCTTTTTTTAATTTTATTTATTTTTTCTAGATTCTGGGTTGAAAAGGAACCTGTCCGATCTGCAGGAATCAGGTAATTGTAGTAAAAATCTTAAAGTGTATGTGGAGCCCAAAACTGTCACTGGGACAGAAATTGATGAGAAATATATAATGTTGGGGTTGGAACAGGAGGGAAGAGACAATCTTGAACATCTTGACACAAGACCCTTTTTTAGCAGCACAGCGCACTGCAACGCTAGAAGCACAGCGCAGCACAACACTGAAATCAAATAAATGAAAGGGGCGGGGCCGGGGACAGTCAGGCTGGGGAGGAAAACGCTAGATAATGCTGGATGTCCTCCAGCCAGGAAAGGACCGTGAATGGATTCAAAATACATATTTCCTGTGTGAAACTGCTGGCAGCAACTGTCCTGATCCAGCAGTTAGCTTCCCTGCACATAATTTTCTGACCGCCGAAACGCGTTGGTTATTTTCTATTAAAAACGAATCAATGAATTTGGACTCTTTTATCTTTGGGTCTGGTGATCCTTCCATTGGTGCATGTTTTTTCTGTCCTGTTGAGGTATCCACTGGAGGGTAGCCTTGTCTGTTGTGAGAATCCTAACCGGAGCCAGTGGGCTCTTCAAATATTTTTCCTCACAACTACTACAGTCACCTTCTTCTTCTATCCTAGGCTCTCCCACTCACATCTTCAATCTCTCCATCTCTACTGGCACCTTCCCTTCCCCTCTGAAGCATGTCCTGATCACCCCTATACTTAACCAACTCCCACCCAGACCAATTCAGATTTTTCTCTCAAATCCCTCTACTGGCTTCCATTCAGTGTCCTCCACCCCTCTCTGCCAACCCCTCCACTGACTTCCTATCAGTGTTCTCCACCCCTCTCTGCCAATCCCTCCTCTGACTTTCTATCAGTGTCCTCCACCCCTCTCTGCCAATCCCTCCTCTGACTTCCTATCAGTGTCCTCCACCCCTCTCTTCCAATCCCTCCTCTGACTTTCTATCAGTGTCCTCCACCCCTCGCTGCCAATGCCTCCACTGGCCTGCATTCAGTGTCCTCCACTCCTCTCTGCCAACCCTTCCACTGACTTCCTATCAGTGTCCTCTACCCCTCTCTGCCAACCCCTCCACTGACTTCCTATCAGTGTCCTCCACCCCTCTCTGCCAATGCCTCCACTGGCCTGCATTCAGTGTCCTCCACCCCTCTCTGCCAACCCCTCCATTGACTTCCTATCAGTGTCCTCCACCCCTCTCTGCAAACCCCTCAACTGACTTCCTATCAGTGTCCTCCACCCCTCTCTGCCAATCCCTCCTCTGACTTTCTATCAGTGTCCTCCACCCCTCTCTGCCAATCCCTCCTCTGACTTCCTATCAGTGTCCTCCACCCCTCTCTGCCAATCCCTCCTCTGACTTTCTATCAGTGTCCTCCACCCCTCGCTGCCAATGCCTCCACTGGCCTGCATTCAGTGTCCTCCACTCCTCTCTGCCAACCCTTCCACTGACTTCCTATCAGTGTCCTCTACCCCTCTCTGCCAACCCCTCCACTGACTTCCTATCAGTGTCCTCCACCCCTCTCTGCCAATGCCTCCACTGGCCTGCATTCAGTGTCCTCCACCCCTCTCTGCCAACCCCTCCATTGACTTCCTATCAGTGTCCTCCACCCCTCTCTGCAAACCCCTCAACTGACTTCCTATCAGTGTCCTCCACCCCTCTCTGCCAATCCCTCCTCTGACTTTCTATCAGTGTCCTCCACCCCTCTCTGCCAATCCCTCCTCTGACTTCCTATCAGTGTCCTCCACCCCTCTCTGCCAATCCCTCCTCTGACTTTCTATCAGTGTCCTCCACCCCTCGCTGCTAATGCCTCCACTGGCCTGCATTCAGTGTCCTCCACTCCTCTCTGCCAACCCTTCCACTGACTTCCTATCAGTGTCCTCTACCCCTCTCTGCCAACCCCTCCACTGACTTCCTATCAGTGTCCTCCACCCCTCTCTGCCAATGCCTCCACTGGCCTGCATTCAGTGTCCTCCACCCCTCTCTGCCAACCCCTCCATTGACTTCCTATCAGTGTCCTCCACCCCTCTCTGCAAACCCCTCAACTGACTTACTATCAGTGTCCTCCACCCCTTTCTGCCAATCCCTCCACTGGCCTCCATTTAGTGTTCTCCACCCCTCTCCGCCAATCCCTCCACTGGCACACATTCAGTGTCCTCCACCCTTTTCTGCCAATCCCTCCACTGGCCTCCGTTCAGTATCCTCCGCCCCTCTCTGCCAATCCACCTACTGGCCTTCATTCAGTGTCCTTCACCCCTCTCTGCCAATATCTCCACTGCCCTCCATCCACCCCTTTCTGACAATACCTCCACTGGCCTGCATTCAGTGTCATCCACCTCTCTCTGCCAATCCCTTTACTGGCCTCCATTGAGTGCCCTCCACGCCTATCTGCCAATCCCTCCACTGGTCTCCATCCACCCCTTTCTGCCAATCCCTCCACTGGCCTGCATTCAGTGCCCTTCACCCCTCTCTGCCAATCCATCCACTGGCCTGCATTTAGTGTCACCCACCCCTCTCTGCCAATCCCTCCACTGGTCTCCATCCACCCCTTTCTGCCAATCACTGCACTGGCCTGCATTCAGTGCCCTTCACCCCTCTCTGCCAATCCCTCCACTGGCCTCTATCCACCCCTTTCTGACAATCCCTCCACTGGCTTGTATTTAGTGTCCTCCACCCCTCTCTGCCAATCCCTCTACTGGCCTGCATTTAGTGTCATCCACCCCTCTCTGACAATCCCTCCACTGGCCTGCATTTAGTGTCATCCACCCCTCTCTGCCAATTTCTCCACTGGTCTCCATCCACCCTTCTCTGCCAATCCCTCCACTGGTCTCCATCCACCCCTTTCTGCCAATTCTTCCACTGGCCTGCATTCAGTGTCCTCCATCCCTCTCTGCCAATCCCTCCACTGGTCTCCATCCACCCCTCTCTGCCAATCCCTCCACTGGCCTGCATTCAGTGTCCTCCACTCCTTTCTGCCAATCCCTCCTCTGGCCTCCATCCACCCCTTTCTGCCAATCCCTCCACTGGTCTCCATTCAGTGTCCTCCACCCCTCTCTGCCAATCCCTCCACTGGTCTCCGACCATCCCTCTCTGCCAATCCCTCCACTGGCCTGCATTCAGTGTCCTCCACCCCTTTCTGACAATCCCTCCACTGGTCTTCATCCACCCCTTTCTGCCAATCCCTCCACTGGCCTGCATTCAGTGCCCTTCACCCCTCTCTGCCAATCCCTCTACTGGCCTCCATCCACCCCTCTCTGTCAATCCCTCCACTGGCCTCCATCCACCCCTTTCTGCCAATCCCTCCACTGGCTTGTATTTAGTGTCCTCCACCCTTCTCTGCCAATCCCTCCACTGGCCTGCATTTACTGTCACCCACCCCTCTCTGCCAATCCCTCCACTGGCCTGCATTTAGTGTCATCCACCCCTCTCTGCCAATCCCTCCACTGGTCTCCATCCACCCTTCTCTGCCAATCCCTCCACTGGTCTCCATCCACCCCTTTCTGCCAATTCTTCCACTGGCCTGCATTCAGTGTCCCCCATCCCTCTCTGCCAATCCCTCCACTGGCCTGAATTCAGTGTCCTCCACCCCTCTCTGCCAATCCCTCCACTGGCCTGCATTTAGTGTCCTCCACCCTTTTCTGCCAATCCCTCCACTGGTCTCCATCCACCCCTTTCTGTCAATCCCTCCACTGGCCTGCATTCAGTGTCCTCCACCCCTCTCTGCCAATCCCTCCACTAGTCTCCATCCACCCCTCTCAGCCAATCCCTCCACTGGCCTGCATTCAGTGTCCTCCCTTCCTCTCTGCCAATCCCTCTACTGGCCTCCATACACCCCTTTCTGCCAATCCCTCCACTGGCCTGCATTCAGTGTCCTCCACCTCTCTCTGCCAATCCACCTACTGGTCTCCATTCAGTGTCCACCACCCCTCTCTGCCAATACCTCCACTGGTCTCTACTCAGTGTCCTCCACCCCTCTCTGCCAATCCGTCCACTGGCCTTCTGTATAATAATTACTTAATCTTTGTGTTTTCTCCTTCCAGTTGCCAACATAATGGACGACCTGAACAAGATAAAAAAGAAAGGTGAACGTTCTTGAATATTCCACATCCTTTATTATTATAAATCAGGAGGCCAGAATACAGATAGATCTTCCCTCCCGTTTACTCCACGGGCCCCACTGTTAAGTTTGTTGTGTTGGATTTAAATAAATAAAAAATTGTGGAACAAATTTGCATTTTGGATTTTGTTTTACAATGTAAAACAGACATTACCAAAGATACTTGTGAGCCGAGACCATATTAATTGTAGTGGTAGAGCTGATCTTCCTATATAATCCACATGTTATACAGACAAAAGAAGTTTACCTTTAACCATTTGACACACGGACCAATCCTGACACTTCTCAAATACAGCATTTTTTTCCTAGAAAATGACTTGGAGCCGCCAAATATATACATTTTTTAAAAAGTAGAGGCCCTGGAGATTAAAATAGTGGCTGTTGCAAGTCGTGCAGCCATTTTTAAAACAAACATTTTTAGTAAAAAATACACTTTAATGAATTTTAGTGCACATACACACAATAAAATACCCAATTTTTTTGTAAAATACAAAATATGATGTTATGCTGAGTAAATAGATACCAAACATGTCACACTTTAAAACTGCTTACGTCCAAGGAATAGAACTACGGTACCTAAAATACTTCATAGGTGATGCTTTAAAAGCCTTTACAGAATACCAGAGTTAGACAGGAAGTCTGGTGCTAGAATTATTGCTCTTGCTCTGACGTTCGTGGCGATACCTCACATGTGTGGTGTGATCATCACTTACATATGCATGTGGGACTTATGTATGCAATTACATTTGCGCATGAGCATGGGGAGATGGAGGGCACTTAACTTTTTTTTTTTTTTTACATTTTACTATTTGTTTTATTTAAAAAAAATTACATTGTCCCTTTATTATTATTTTTTTATTGTTAACTTTATTGCTATCAGGGATAAACAATATCCCTTGTGATGGCATGGGATGTGTTCGATCCTTTTGGGCTATAATCGGTTTGATCAGATGGTTTACAAGTCGGTAATGGTTTGTAAACCACATGTACGACACTCAACATGTTTGGGAGAAGATTGACGCATTTCAAACTCTTCCTCAGGGGCAGGAACATTTTTCTTATAAATATGTGGAAACCAATAAAACGATCCTCATCCTGGAATACAGGAAAGCCGCACCCGGCCCAAGGAAGGACAAAGGCGACCCACAAGGATCTCCAATAGTGAAGAGTCTCTCACACATCAAAATAGGGCCCGATATGTAAATATTGGGCATGAATCAAAATGCCATCAAGACTGGTCCCATATATTCCTGGGAGAGCTGGGACCACTCTTGCCTTAACACCTTGTCAGGGAAGAATTTGTAGAAGACCTAGCAAATAAGCCAATTCCTAGTATGACCGCACTAATTTGCGCAAAAATATGCACATGAGCGCATCTGTGCGCACTGGTGTGCGTCACGAATTGGCACATCTGCGCACGTGATGGCGCACGCAAAGTTACGATCGTTGCTGGCTCCCAGTGGCCCTTATATAGACTGCAGTTTTGTTCATCAGTTGCTGGACTATCATCATCCTTTGTACCCTGTGTTCCTGTGATAGCGTCTCTGCTCGGATTACCCATTACAACCCAGTTTCTCTCCTGGTTCTGACCCCGGCTTGCTTCCACAGACTTGCTTCTGCATGCTTTCCTGTGTTTGACCATGGCTTGATCTTGACCATGCTTCGGGCTTCGTTCCTGATTGACCTCCCATGTAGGGTTGCCACCTATCCAGGATTCACCCTGACAGTCCGGGACTTGAATCATGTGTCCGGGTTTCAGTCTCTTTGAAACCTAGACACATTATTCAGACTGGGCTTTGGCTCCCCAAGCAATTGAGATAGTTACACACAACTTTGTGCCCATCTGGAAGCCTAAGGCCGCTGTCTGGGGACAGGTCCAGCATCTCTGGGGGGGGGGGGGCTGATAATGTCAGCAAGAGCAGTTTGGCCACACCCACTGTTCCGGGTGCCCCAGGTCTTTTATAATTCTATAGTATATTCTACGGGAAAAAAATGTGCCCTGTGGCACTAAAGTGTTTGGGTTCGGCTTGAAGAAAAGGTGGCAACCCTACTTTTGTGTTTGGCTTCTGGCTTTGCTTCCTGCTCAGCCCTGCTGTCAAGATCCACCAGCTCTTCCAGAGAGTCATCTGCCTTGTCTGACTTCCCTGCTCTCAGGTGTCCTCTCATCTGGAACCCCCAGGCAGCTACATCACTGGCTACCTATGCTTCTGTTGGTACAGCACCCTCTGTTATCACCCTCAGGGGTGCTCTACATTTAGCAGCAAGGGGAGCCCTCTCGTCACTTCAGCCTCCTGTCAGGTACGTGACATAACTTAATATATAGACAACTAATGTTACTAAGATGGTCAAAAAAAAAACATTGATGTAGGGTACTCCGAGCAGGAATCAGTGATCCCCAATCTCCTTACACATAATACTCCATCGCAAGCATCCTGAAACGGCAGAAGACATAGAGGCTCATTGCGCAAAGATCTTTATTAACCACTTCCATACGGCAGAACGTCATATGATGTCCTGGGCTTTCCGTGGTGATTACTGAATGATGTCTGCAGCCGGCGATTCCCTTCACCATAAGAATAATCATAGCGGCTTGATTGTTCTTCTAGGCGGTCCCCCCGCCCTACGGTGCTTCTACCGGCTCGCCCGTGCAATCGACGAGCCGGAGAAGGAATTTGCCAGTGCCGGAAGTTAGTCATATAGGAAACTGAGGACCAGATGGTCCCCCGGCAGTCTCTATGTCGCTCAGAGGCCCGGGTGCGACGTTTTGACATAACGCCCGGGCGTGACGTTATGACGTCATGCCCGGGCGTGACGTTATGATGTCACGTCCGGGTCGGCAGAAGTAAACAATGCTGAGGACTCAGCTGGAAAGCCTGAGATTCTTCCAGCCTGGAGGAGAGATGTGGGGACTTATTGACCCCACATCTCTCCATAAAGAGGACCTGTCATGCCCTATTCCTATTCCAAGGGATGTTTACATTCCTTGGAATAGGAATAAAAGTGATCAAAAAAAAAATGAAGGGAAAGTGTAAAAATAAACAAATGTAAATAAAATAAACAATAAAAAAAAGTGCCCCCGTCCCTGCGTGCATATGTAAACGACATTCACAACACACGTGTGAGGTATCACCACGAACGTTAGAGCGAGAGCAATAATTCTAGCACTAGACTTCCTCTGTAACTCTAAACATGTAACCTGTAAAAAAAAATTAAGCGTCGCCTATAGAGATTTTTAACTACCGAAGTTTGGCGCCATTCCACGAGTGTGCGCAATTTTAAAGCGTGACATGTGAGGTATATACTTACTTGGTGTAACATCATATTTCACGTTATACAAAAAAAATGGGCTAACTTTACTGTTTTTTTTTTTTATTCATTAAAGTAATTTTTTTCCCAAGAAAATTGCATTTGAATAATTGCTGCGCAAATACTGTGTGACATAAAAAATTGCAATGACCGCCATTTTATTCCCTAGGGTCTCTGCTAAAATAAAAGAGTTAAAATAGTAATTTTCTAGCAAAAAAAATTATGATTTTTACATGTAGGAGAGGGGTGCTGGAATTTGCGCGGTATGGAAGTGGTTAAAATACCCATAAAACATAAATAAAAGAACAAAAAAAATCCATAAGATATCGTCCATCACCTGAACTGATTCACTTAAGCTGGTCTCTGAGGTCTGCTAAGGCTCCTGGTATGTGTACGTGAGATCACATGTGGGTGATGATGCCTCAAGTACGGTTCCATCTCTGCTCAACGAGTTTCATGCAATCGATTTCATCAGGAGTGTTTTTTAATGAGGTTTATTGATTCAACTAGATGTGCGGTTTAACGCTGTAGATGCTCAATTAAGTAATAAAATGGCCTAGGCCATAAAGAAGGAAGGAGAAGATTAAATGTGGCTCTAAAAACACAAGTTTGCCATACATGTGCTAGAGAAGCAAACCTGCTAATAGACTCTTTTTTGAACTACTGTTTATTGGTGAGATTTCTGCACTGCATAGTTCCTTGTTCTGCATACCTGATGCACCCATTTTTTGGGGCTCCCATAAATTCCTGCACTGAAATTATTGGTCTGTACATAGCATGTTTACAGTTCCGAACACCTACTGTGTCTATTGTGAGTGGTTCCCACTAACCCTTCTTTGAATTTATCACCATCTCTGTCCTGAATTCCTGTGTGTGCACACCTGCGGAGCTCCATATAAGAGGCTCCCACCATCATTGCACTGAGTACCTGGGTATGTACACCTGTTGTGCCAATGATGAGGGGTTCCCACATCCCTGCACTGTGCTCTTAGTTCTTAACACTTGCTATGTCCTCTAAGAGGAGCTCCCTTCATCTCTGGGCTGAAATCCTTGACCTGCACACCTTCTGTGCCCATTATGAGGGGTTCCTACCATCCCTGCACTGAGTCTCCAGCTCTTCACACATTATGTGCCCATTATGAGGGGTTTCCACCCTCCCTGCACTGAGTCTCCAGCTCTTCACACCTTCTGTGCCCATTATAAATGGAAGCCCAACATCTCTGTGCTTAGTTCTTGGGTCTGTACAGCTGTTGTGACCATTATGAGGAGTTTCTGCCATTGCCAAGCTGAGTTACTGGGTCTGCACACCTGATGCGCCAACTATGTGACGTTTCCACCATCTCTGAACTGAGTTCCCAGCCTATAAACCTGCTGTGCCAATTATGGCACACCATGCCTGAATTGAGTTTTCAGTACTACACCCATGCTGTGCTTTAGTTCCCAGGTCTGAATACCTGCTGTGCCCATTATAAGGGGCTTCCACCAGCCCTTTGCTGATTTCCTAGGTGTACATACTTGATTTGTCAATTATTAGGCATTGCAACCAATGCTGTGCTGAGCTCCTGGATCTGCAACCCTGTTTTGATGAATATGAGGGGCTCCCACCAACCCTATGCTTAGTTCCCAGGTCTGCACACCTGATGTGCCCATTATAAGGGTCTCCCACCAACCCTATGCTGAGTTCCCAGGCCTGAACACCTGATGTGACCATTATGAGGGGCTCCCACCAACCCTATGCTGAGTTCCCAGGCCTGAACACCTGATGTGCCCATTATGAGGGGCTCCCACCAACCCTATGCTGAGTTCCCAGGCCTGAACACCTGATGTGCCCATTATGAGGGGCTCCCACCAACCCTATGCTGAGTTCCCAGGCATGAACACCTGATGTGCCCATTATGAGGGGCTCCCACCAACCCTATGCTGAGTTCCCAGGTCTGCACACCTGATGTGCCCATTATAAGGGTCTCCCACCAACCCTATGCTGAGTTCCCAGGCCTGAACACCTGATGTGCCCATTATGAGGGGCTCCTACCAAATCTATGCTGAGTTCCCAGGCCTGAACACCTGATGTGCCCATTATAAGGGTCTCCCACCAACCCTGTGCTGAGTTCCCATGCCTGAACACCTGATGTGCCCATTATGAGGGGCTCCTACCAAATCTATGCTGAGTTCCCAGGCCTGAACACCTGATGTGCCCATTATGAGGGGCTCCCACCAACCCTATGCTGAGTTCCCGGGCCTGAACACCTGATGTGCCCATTATGAGGGGCTCCCACCAACCCTATGCTGAGTTCCCAGGCCTGAACACCTGATGTGACCATTATGAGGGGCTCCCACCAACCCTATGCTGAGTTCCCAGGCCTAAACACCTGATGTGCCCATTATGAGGGGCTCCCACCAACCCTATGCTGAGTTCCCAGGCATGAACACCTGATGTGCCCATTATGAGGAGCTCCCACCAACCCTATGCTGAGTTCCCAGGCCTGAACACCTGATGTGCCCATTATGAGGAGCTCCCACCAACCCTATGCTGAGTTCCCAGGCCTGAACACCTGATGTGCCCATTATGAGGAGCTCCCACCAACCCTATGCTGAGTTCCCAGGCCTGAACACCTGATGTGCCCATTATGAGGAGCTCCCACCAACCCTATGCTGAGTTCACAGGCCTGAACACCTGATGTGCCAATTAAGATGGTCTCTCAGCAGCCCCAGAGAATTTTGTATATTTTTTATATATTGAAGAACGTAAGAAGACCCTTGACACACAATGTCAAAGGGGAATGGTAAGGAGATCTCACTGTTGGACCTTCCAAGACATACTGTAACAGAAGCCAGGCATTTGCGCTGGGATTGAATGCATTTAATGTCCTTTATCAGTAGTTTCCCCTTATTAAACATGTGCAATTCGTTTAGTTCCGAATAAATTTTTTAACAAATTTAGACAAATTCGTTAATTAGAAAATATCCGAATTTTCGAATTTCCAAAGTTTTCCGAATTTTTGGAAATTTGGAAATTCAAAAATTCTACATTTCGGAAAGTCGAAAATTCGGAAATTAAAAAATCCAAAAATAAGAATAAAAATCTAAAAATTCAAAAGAACGAAGATCCGAAAATTTGAACGAAAATCTGAAAATTCAAAAACCCGAAAATTTTTAAATCTGAAATAATAACTAGCTAATAATAACTTAAAGGGGTTGTAAACCTACGTGTTTTTTCACCTTAATGCATGCTATGCATTAAGGTGAAAAAACACCTTGCACTGTCTGGCCCCCCCAGCCCCACTGTTTTACTTACCTGAGCCCCGATTTTCAGTGGGCGCGTCCCCGCCGTCCTTCTCTCCACGGAGTCCCGGCTTTGATTGGATAGATTGATAGCAGCGCAGCCATTTGCTCCCGCTGCTGTCAATCAAATCCAATGACGCGGGCACGGGGGAGTGGGGCCGAGTCATACACTCTGCGTCTATGGATGCTGAGTGTATGACACAGGAGCGAGCCCGCATGGTAACCCCCTCGGGAGAGTGCTTCCCAGAGGGGGTTATCTAATGCGGAGAGGAGCCGCGAGAGCTGCCGTGGGACCCCAGAACAGCAGGATCGGGGCCACTCTGTGCAAAACGAACTGCACAGTGGAGGTAAGTATGACATGTTTGTTATTTTTATTTTTTCTAAATGGGAAACTTTAGTGTCACTTTAACTATTACTACCTATTAAATTATAGGTATTTGAATTTCCTTTCAAAATTTGGCTGTTAGTGAACGTAACGAATAAAGGGATTTTTATAACAGCTTACCTGTAAAATCCTTTTCTTGGAGTACATCACGGGACACAGAGCGACTTAGTCATTACTAATGGGTTATATAGATTACCTTCAGGTGTTGGCACTGGCCAATTCCAAACCGGAAGTACCCTCCCCTATATAAGCCCCTCCCATCCGGGAGCACCTCAGTTTTGTAGCCAAGCAATAAGTGTCCCAAAAAGAGGGGTGGGAGCTCTGTGTCCCGTGATGTACTCCAAGAAAAGGATTTTACAGGTAAGCTGTTATAAAAATCCCTTTTTCTTTTTCGTACATCACGGGACACAGAGCGACTTAGTCATTACTAATGGGACGTCCCAAAGCAATGCCAAATGAGGGGAGGGATACATAAGCTGGGCGCCATCAGGCATGAGGATCTTTTGCGGCCTGCAACACACTGCGCCCAAAGGCGACATCCTCCTGACTTCTAACGTCTACCTGGTAGAATCTAGTAAACGTGTGTACCGAAGACCATGTTGCGGCCTTACATACTTGAGCCAGGGAGGCCTGGTGATGCACTGCCCATGAAGTTCCAACTGCTCTTGTGGAGTGCGCCCTAACTTTGAACGGAGGCGGTCTCTTTCTCAAGCCATAGGCTTGTATTATGACCTGTCGAATCCACTTGGCTAAAGTGGATTTTGATGCTGCCTGACCCTTTTTAGGGCCTTCCGGCAGAATAAACAAAGTATCCGTTCTGCGAATCTGAGCAGTGGCTTTTAGATAAGCTTTAACTGCTCTTACTACATCCAAGGAATGTAATAACTTTTCCTCTACCGAGCTAGGTTTGGGGAAAAAAGAAGGAAGAACCACATCTTGGTTCAAATGAAACCTCGATACCACCTTAGGAAGAAAGGCTGGATGAGGACGTAATACTACTCTGTCCTTATGGACAACCAGATATGGCTCCTTACAGGACAAGGCGGCTAATTCCGATACTCTTTTAGCCGAACAAACGGCTACTAAGAAAATCATTTTCCTGGTGAGAAGAACCAAGGAAATGTGTTGCAATGGTTCAAACGGTTGTTTCTGTAGAACTGACAGAACCAGGTTTAAGTCCCAAGGACATATGGGAATACTAACCGGAGGGCTAATACGCATCACTCCTTGTATGAAAGCTTTGACTAGTGAATGCGAAGCCAAGGGCCTTTGAAAAAATATTGACAAGGCCGAAATCTGACCCTTGATAGTACTCAAGGCCAGCTTCCTATCTACAGCCCACTGTAGGAAGTCCAAAATCCTCCCTATCACGTACTTACGTGGATGCCATTTCTTGGCCTCACACCACTTAATGTACGCTTTCCAGATCCTATAATAGATCTGCCTGGATACCGGCTTCCTGGCATTGATCATGGTAGATACCACAGAATTAGAGAGCCCTCTCTTTTTCAGAATGTGGGCTTCAATAGCCAGGCCGTCAAACCTAGGGCTGGTAAGGAAGGGTGATATATCGGTCCCTGCGACAGCAGGTCCGGACGATGTGGGAGGGTCCAAGGACTCCTCACTGACATTTTTACAATCTCTGCGTACCATGCCCTTCGGGGCCACGCTGGAGCCACCAGAATCACTGGTTTCTTTTCTACCCTGATTCTGCGGAGTAATCGCGGTAACAATTGTGGCGGTGGGAATGCATATATCAGCTTGAACTGATCCCAAGGGAACACTAGGGCATCCGAGCCGCAAGCTAGAGGATCCCTTGTGCGAGACACAAATCTGTCCACCTTTGCGTTGAATCTGGATGCTAGCAGATCTACATCCGGTGTTCCCCACCGCTGGCATATTGCCTGGAAAACCTTGGGGTGAAGAGACCATTCCCCCGGGCATAATTGTTGGCGACTTAAAAAGTCCACTCTCCAATTTTCCACTCCTGGGATGAAAACCGCGGATATGGCTGGGACATATTTTTCTGCCCACTCCAGGATGCAATTTGCTTCCCTCTGGGCTGCACGACTCCTGGTGCCACCCTGGTGATTGATATATGCCACTGCTGTGGCATTGTCTGATTGAATTCTGACAGGGGACCCTTGGAGTTTGGATGTCCATGCTACTAGGGCATACCGGGCTGCTCGTATCTCTAAGAGATTGATGGGCAGGGCCTTTTCTGCTTCCGACCACTTGCCCTGGAGAGACCATTGCTCCAGTACTGCCCCCCAGCCTATGAGGCTGGCATCTGTAGTGACTACCTTCCAAGAAACCGGACTGAAGGGTTTCCCTTTTTCCAGATTCTGGGGCACCAACCACCAATGGAGGCTCTTGCGAACGGAAGGGGACAGGGACATTGGTAAGTCTAAAGCCTGAACTTTTTTGTTCCAGGCTGACAGTATGGCCCTTTGCAAATTCCTTGAATGGAATTGACCGTAGGGTACCGCTTCGAATGAAGCCACCATTTTTCCCAGCAGCCTCATGCAGAGGCGTATGGATGGTTTTCTTTTTGTACCCACTAAGTGGGTCAAATCTTTTAAAGACGACACCTTCTCTGGAGGTAAGAAAATCTTTCTCTGATTTGAATCCAGCCTTAGCCCTAAGTATTCCAGACTTTTGACTGGTCTTAGAGCTGACTTGTCCCGGTTGATAATCCAACCGTGATATTCCAGATACTTGATTGTCTTGTGAATAGCTACTTCCAGCTTTTCCACTGAGTGGTCTATTAGTAGCAGGTCGTCTAGATATGCCATTATCGTTACACCCTGTGTTCTTAGATTGGCCAATAATGGGGCCAGAATTTTTGTGAACACTCGTGGTGCTGTGGCCAGACCGAAAGGTAAGGCTCTGAACTGAAAATGGCGCCCTTCTACTGCAAAGCGTAGAAATTTCTGGTGGGCCGGAAAGATGGGAATATGCAGATAAGCATCCTTTATGTCGATTGAGGCTAACCATTCCTGCCCTTGTAGGGCGGTGGCCACCGATCGGATCGACTCCATCCGAAAAGTCCTGATATTTAGGAACTTGTTTAGCCCTTTTAGATTTAATATGGGCCTCACGTCCCCATTTGGTTTGGGGACTGTGAAAAGGTTCGAGTAAAACCCGAATCCGCTTTCTTCCAGGGGAACCTTCATGATTACACCTTGGAGCAATAGTTGTTCTAGTGCCAGAAGGAGGGATCCTCTCTTCTGGGGATCTCTTGGCACGTTTGACCTCATAAATTGGGCAGGAGGAGTGCCTTTTAACTCCAGCCTGTATCCCAGACTTACTGCGGAGAGCACCCATCTGTCTCTGATGGTGTCCCGCCAGGTCTCTGTGAACAACTGAAGTCTTCCCCCCACCCGATTGAGTGGGGGCAACGCTTCATGCCTTGGGGGGAGGTTTTGTACCTCTCTTGATCCAGGGCTTCTTGTTACCCTGTGATTGTCCCTGATTTCTGCCCCCTGAATTTTGACCACGGAGGCCGTCGGAACTGCTTCACAGCCGATGTGCCCGGGACTGGAGAAGTAGGCCTCTTAAAAGAAGGACTTCTACCCTTGTTCTTAACCGGTAAGAGTGTACTTTTACCGGCAGAAATTTTCTGGATATATTTGTCCAGATCTTCTCCAAATAAGCGTTCTCCATGAAATGGGAAGCTAACCAGCAGTTTTTTACAGGGAGCTTCAGCAGACCAGTTTTTGAGCCACAGAAGCCTACGCATATGTACTATAGACAGCGTAAAGCGGGAGGCCTGTTGGATTGTATCCTTTATGGCGTCCACCGCAAAACACAAGGCTCTAGGCAGGTCAGCTAGGGCAAGAGCCTGCTGATCTGGTAAGTCCCTTAAGACTTGTTTCAACTGATCTTTCACTGCTTGGCAGACTCCAATCGCTGCTACCGCAGGTTGTGTCACCATGCTTGCTGTAGAGAAAGCAGATTTTAGTAAAGACTCCAATTTTTTATCCATTGGGTCTTTGAACATTGGAACATTATCTACTGGACATGTCAGTGATTTGTTAACAGAAGAGATGGCTGCGTCCACTGTAGGGACCCTCCATCTTTTTATGAACTTATCCTCCATGGGATAGATCACTGGAAATCTCTTGGGGGGGGCAAATATTTTATCAGGATGCTCCCAATCCTGGTAAATAAGCCCTTCTAATAAAGGGTGGATTGGGAAGGAACAGACAGCCTGGGGAGCTTTTAGCGACCCCAGCGAGGAAACCGTAGTGGATGGTGGTTCCGCCAGAGGCATTTTAAATGCTGATCGGACCATGTTAGTCAGAGACTGAACCCATAATCTTTCAGCCTGAGATGCTGAGAAAGGTTCTTCCACTGTTGATTCCTCCATAACTGAATCAACCTCATCCTGATCCCCTTCAGGTAGGTCGATCTCTGTGTGGGGCTGTTCCTCCACTAACAGGCACTCTGAAGGAGGAGACAGAGATCGGACGCACTTTTCCTGTGACAGGGAAGCAGCGATCAATGCTGTTAATCTCTCTTCCAATCCTCCCAGAGTTGAGGATAAAACCTCCTCTGTTATATATACAGGAGCAGGTGGACTGGGGACAGCCGCAGCACCAGGTACTCCTGCGGGGTTCCTACGGCTACTGACCTCTGAATTCTCAGGGGAGATTGGTGCAGTACAAGCATGCCCAATATCCTCAGAGCCCGATGGAGACCCCTTTGGCTTCCTGGAAGACCTATTTCCGGAGCGTCTGGACGACATATCCTTTAAGCACAAAGCTGAGGTATTCCCGTCGTCATACACCAATTTTTGCTGGTAATAGTCTAACACAGTTGCTGCTATATACCAGCTGGTGTCCACTAAAGTGCCTTTCTATGGGGATGCCTGCATCAACCGCCTCTGTGTGCCACTGTTTGTTGCTAGCTCTGTTTGCATCCAGCTGACACTTGTACTGTGTCTTTTAACCATGCTGGGACGCCTGCACATGCGCAGAAGCGCCGCGGCGCGCATCGAGCGTCATCCACCCGCCCCGCCCCTTTTTTTTCATAGGAGGCGCGTGCACGCGCCTGCGCGCGCGCCCGTGCGCCATTGGCGCCCTTTTCGAAATCAAACAGGGACTAGGAGCCAGGGCCCTTTTTGCCGGAGGGCCTGTGCAGTGGATGAGCGCAGCAACAGGGCAGAGGAAGTGGATTCCCACAGAGAAACTTACCAACTGCCTGGATCTTTTGACTTGAAAAAACCAAAGATCCACATGACAAGAAAAATGGACTACAGCGGCCTCTAGTGGTTTAACACAGGTACCGCGGTCCCCTTTTTTTTTTTTTTTTCTTGACTACTATTAAAACTTTACATTTTCAGTAGTTACAGGCATACACAGATATTAGCGGGAATACCGTTAGGTAACAGACAGAAAGACAAAATTAGGCTTGGGGGTCCCCCAATAGAACCAAGTTCCTGGGAGCCCCCACTTACCTGATCCCCGCCGCAGGACTTTGTTTGGTCCACAGAAGTCCAAACTTCACCTATCACGGCAGGCATTGTAATTAAACCTTCAGGGACCGGGTTCCCAAGGATTCCACTCCCCTGGACCTGTATAGCACCCTGCACAGACAACATCTTGGTCGTGGGTATGACCAGAGCTCTGGATCCCAGGGTCCAGCCCTCCTAAGAGAGGCATTACAGGCAAAACCTTGCTCTTCTGCTGCAAGGCCCGGGTACCGACCGTTTAGCTATGAAGCTTTTTTGGTGGGATCCGGAACAGCTTACTAAGGCCCAAAAGAACCTGTACGCAAGCCCAGTGAAAACACATGTTACTCTTTGGCCAACACCTTAGACACTGGCAAAAAACTGAGGTGCTCCCGGATGGGAGGGGCTTATATAGGGGAGGGTACTTCCGGTTTGGAATTGGCCAGTGCCAACACCTGAAGGTAATCTATATAACCCATTAGTAATGACTAAGTCGCTCTGTGTCCCGTGATGTACGAAAAAGAAAAGAATTTATCTGAAGTTACGAATTATACGTAATAACGAATGCCATATCTAAACGAATGGAACGTAACGAATTACTAATAATAAATAACAATAATATTAATAATAAAAACATATTATTATTTATTTCCGTTCCATTTGTTTAGATGCGGCATTCGTTATTTCGGATAATTCGTAACTTAAGATAAATGTGTATTTGTTACGTTCACTAACAGCCAAATTTGAAAGGAAATTCCAATATCTACAATTTAATAGTTAGTTATTATTAGTTAGTTAGTTATTATTTGGAATTTTAGAATTTTCGGATTTTCATTTCTTATTTTCTTATTTTCAAATTTTTGAATTCTAAATTTCCAATTTCTGAATTTTCGAATTTTCGAATTTAGAATTTTCAAATTTTAGAAACAAACAAAAAATGAATGAAACTAAAACAAACAAATTTTTCTGCAGTGCACATGTCTACCCTTTTATTTATTTTGGATTATTTATGATTGTACAGTGGGTAGGGAAAGTATTCAGACCCCCTTAAATTTTCCACTCTTTGTTATATTGCAGCCATTTGCTAAAATCATTTAAGTTCATTTTTTTTCCTCATTAATGTACACACAGCACCCCATATTGACAGAAAAACACAGAATTGTTGACATTTTAGCAGATTTATTAAAAAAGAAAAACTGAAATATCACATTATCCTAAGTATTCAGACCCTTTGCTGTGACACTCATATATTTAATTCAGGTGCTGTCCATTTCTTCTGATCATCCTTGAGATGGTTCTACACCTTCATTTGAGTCCAGCTGTGTTTGATTATACTGATTGGACTTGATTAGCAAAGCCACACACCTGTCTATATAAGACCTTACAGCTCGCAGTGCATGTCAGAGCAAATGAGAATCATGAGGTCAAAGGAACTGCCTGAAGAGCTCAGAGACAGAATTGTGGCAGGGCACAGATCTGGCCAAGGTTACAAAAAAATTCTGCTGCACTTAAGGTTCCTAAGAGCACAGTGGCCTCCATAATCCTTAAATGGAAGACGTTTAGGACGACCAGAACCCTTCCTAGAGCTGGCCGTCCGTCCAAACTGAGCTATCGGGGGAGAAGAGCCTTGGTGAGAGAGGTAAAGAAGAACCCAAAGATCACTGTGGCTGAGCTCCAGAGATGCAGTCGGGAGATGGGAGAAAGTAGTAGAAAGTCAACCATCACTGCAGCCCTCCACCAGTCGGGGCTTTATGGCAGAGTGGCCCGACGGAAGCCTCTCCTCAGTGCAAGACACATGAAAGCCGCATGGAGTTTGCTAAAAACCACCTGAAGGACTCCAAGATGGTGAGAAAGAAGATTCTCTGGTCTGATGAGACCAAGATGGAACTTTTTGGCCTTAATTCTAAGCGGTATGTGTGGAGAAAACCAGGTACTGCTCATCACCTGTCCAATACAGTCCCAACAGTCAAGCATGGTGGTGGCAGCATCATGCTGTGGGGCGTTTTTCAGCTGCAGGGACAGGACGACTGGTTGCAATCGAGGGAAAGATGAATGCAGCCAAGTACAGGGATATCCTGGATGAAAACCTTCTCCAGAGTTCTCAGGACCTCAGACTGGGCCGAAGGTTTACCTTCCAACAAGACAATGACCCTAAGCACACAGCTAAAATAACGAAGGAGGGGCTTCACAACAACTCCGTGACTGTTCTTGAATGGCCCAGCCAGAGCCATGACTTAAACCCAATTGAGCCTCTCTGGAGAGACCTAAAAATGGCCGTCCACCAACGTTTACCATCTAACCTGACAGAACTGGAGAGGATCTGCAAGGAGGAATGGCAGAGGATCCCCAAATCCAGGTGTGAAAAACTTGTTGCATCTTTCCCAAAAAGACTCATCAAAAGGGTGCAAATACTAAATACTGAGCAAAGGGTCTGAATACTTAGGACCATGTGAGATTTCAGTTTTTCTTTTTTGATAAATCTGCAAAAATGTCAACAATTCTGTGTTTTTCTGTCAATATGGGGGGCTGTGTGTACAATATGGGGTGCTGTGTGTACAATATGGGGGGCTGTGTGTACATTAATGAGGAAAAAAAATGAACTTAAATGATTTTAGCAAATGGCTGCAATATAACAAAGAGTGAAAAATTTAAGGGGGTCTGAATACTTTCCGCACCCACTGTATATAACCAAGACAATCCAGCATGACCCTCATAATCTTTTTTCTTGCTCCCTCAGGGTTGACTGATCCAACATGCAGCATGGGATGGGCACAATATGGACAAAGCTGTTACTATGTATCTTCAAACTCACAACCATGGAGCGCCTCCAAGAAAGACTGTGAGGACAAGAAGGCCCACCTGGTAGTCATTAATGACCAGCAGGAGATGGTATGTATGGTGAACAGATAGACACCTCCTACTATGACACCAAAGCTGCCACCAGAATGTGACAATTATGCACTCAGCCTAACCGAGAGCTGAAATTTTCTAGCTTGCAGGAAAACATTCTAAGCACCAAAAACCAGGACCGTCTTTAAGGCAGGGCAAAAAGGGCAGCTGCCCTGGGCCCCATTATTGTTGTTGGGGCCCAAAGCAGCTGCCACATACTTGCCAACTATCCCAGTTTAAATTCCCTTGTGCCTTTCAGTTTTAGTCCTGTGCTGTGTCCCGATATCTCAGTGTGAAGTGCTGCTAATAATGCTGCCCAGCTCTGCCCTATTTTTGCGTACAGATAACTCACCTGCAGACCCTGTGTTTATTGGCATTGATATGTAAATAAAGGTAGCAGTCCTATGTATATCATGCCCCCCTGAGGTCATATCCACCATCACCAATACTGAATGCTGCCCACTGGGGTGGTAAAGCGGCAGGCTTGAAAGTCCTGCCTACAACTGTGGTCATTCAGCCTAACATCAGCCTGTTCTGCAAAGGTAAGAAAATTAGTTAGGGGGGGGGGGTAGTGTGGGGTGTGCAGAGGTAGGCAGAGAAGGAATTGG
Organism: Rana muscosa; assembly: GCA_029206835.1. Classification (NCBI taxonomy): domain Eukaryota; kingdom Metazoa; phylum Chordata; class Amphibia; order Anura; family Ranidae; genus Rana; species Rana muscosa. The sequence continues at coordinate 385,906,459 of CM055118.1, forward strand.
GTGAGCAAGGAGGGGATGTGTAGGGGTAAGGAAGGTGGGTGCAAAGATGAGCAGAGGAGGCAGGTAGAGTTAAAGGGGTTGAGGTTCGGAGTGGAGAGGATGGGGGGTGGGGTTTGGGGTGCAGAGGTTAGCATGGGTTTTTTAGGATGCAAAGCTGTACTGACAGGGTGGGTAAAGATGTAGGTTACGTGTAGGGCAGCCAATTCATTTCAATGTGGAAGAAAGTCCCTAAAGTTCACCTAGGGGCGGCGACTCGATCGCCTGAGGAGTCGCGTCCCGCTCTGTGCTATGGAACCGTTCTAATAGGAGCGACTCGGGTCGCTCCGACTTAGAAAAAGGTTCCTGTACTTCTTTTGGGGGCGACTCGGGGCGACTTGCATTGACTTCTATACAGAAGTCATTATGCAAATCGCCTCAGGCGGGCGTCTTAAGTCTTCTTGAGATGGCGCCGCCGAGTCGCCCCCGAAGTCGTGCCGCCCCTGTGAGAACCGGGCTTAACGCTTTTTCAAAATCACACGGTTCCACAGCACATGTCAGCAGATGTGGGAGGGTGTCATTAGAAATGAATGGCACTGCTGTGTATCTGCTAAAGGGCAGCAGGTTTCTATGGTGTCAGAAAAGCGATTTTGCATGCGTTCCCGACACACACAGATGTGAACGCAGGCTAAATGTCTCAGTTACATTGGTGGTCAGTGTAAATTTTCTCATTACATTGATGCTTGGTGTAAAATCCTTTCATTCACACTAGTGGCCAGTGTGAAGGTCCCCCTTACAGTGGTGTAAATCCCTCCTTACATTGATGGTTACTAGACATGTGCAATTTGTTTAGTTTCAAATTTGTTTTTTAACGAATTTTGAGAAATTCGTTAATCACGAAATTGACGAATTTCCGAATTTTTCAATTATCAAATTTGTTTTTTAACGAATTTTGAGAAATTTGTTAATCACGAAATTGACGAATTTCCGAATTTTTCAATTATCAAATTTTCGGATTTCCGAAACTTCGAATTTCCCGAATTTTTGAAAATTCGAAAATCCGAAATTTTGAAAATTCGAAAATTCGAAAATCTAAAATTCGAAAATCTAAAATTCGAAAATGGGAAAATTGGAAGGCTGAATTTCCGAATTCCGAATTTTTAGAATTTCCGAATTTCCGTTTCATTCTTTTTTTTTTTGGAAATTCGGGAAATTCTAAAAATTTGTTGTTTTCGTTTTCATTTTATTCATTTTTTTGCAATCGAAGCCGCAAACGGCTTTGATTCAGTCTCTTCACTGTAACCACGGAAGCGACGTCATGACGTCACGTCCGGGTTACTCGGCTGCCAATGGCGCCGGATTTAAAAAAGTACACAGTATTCAGAATCGCCGTTTTCGGCGATTTGAATACTTTGAAGTGCAAAGGAGGGATTGGGAGTCTTTTAGACCTCCGATCTCTCCATAAAGAGTACCTGTCACCACTTATTACTGTCACAAGGGATGTTTACATTCCTTGTGACAGCAATAAAAGTGATCAAATTTTTATTTATTTTTTTAAAAACACTATCTTTAATTATAAAATAAATAAAATAAATAAGAAAAAAACATTTTTTTTAAAGCGCCCCTGTCCCCGCGAGCTCGCGCAGCAAAGAAAACGCATACAGAAGTCGCGCCCGCATATGAAAACGGCGTTCAAATCACACATGTGAGGTATCGCCGCGATCGTCAGAGCAAGAGCAATAATTATAGCCGTAGACCTCCTCTGTAACTCTAACCTAGTAGCCATAAAAAATAAATAAAGCGTCGCCTATGGAGATTTTAAGGTACCGTAGTTTGTCGCCATTCCACGAGTGCGGGCAATTATAAAGCATGACATGTTTGGTATCTATTTACTTGGCGTAACATCATCTTTCACATTATACAAAAAAATTGGACTAACTTTGCTTTTTAATTTTTTTTTTAATTCATGAAAGTTAATTTTTCCAAAAAAGTTGCGTTTAAAACACAGCTGGGCAAATACTGTGTTACATAAAATATTGCAACGATCGCCATTTTATTCTCTAGATTCTCTGCTAAAAATATATATATAATGTTTGGGGTTTCTAAGTAATTTTCTAGCAAAAAATACGCATTTTAACTTGTAAACACCAAATGTCAGAAATGGGCTTAGTCATGAAAGGGTTAACACAGGGTAAAAGGGGCAGCTATTATAATATATTATATTATTATAATTATTATTATTATTATATTATAATATAATACAAACGTAGCCTGTAGCTTAACTGACTTGTCACCAATTTGCCCATAGTACGTGTCTACAGCAAGGTGTATGCTGAAAATTCACAGTATTCATCTAGTAACATGTTCTATATTTTGTCTTTCTGAAGAATTTTCTTCGTGGGATTTCCAAAGTCAACGACTTGTGGATCGGTCTAACGGATGCAGATGGAACCTGGAAATGGGTGGATGGAACCCCTTATGGCCTAACTCCAAAGTAAGACACTGAGATCCCATGTAAGGCTGGGTTCACGTACCTGTATGAGCATGCAGCGGCTCACAGCAGGCTCCGTTCACTGCTTCAGGTCCGAATTCAGCCCAAATTTTTGGGCTCAATTCGGACCTGAAACGGACCAAAAGACGCACAGATCACACCGGAGCTCTCTTATAGAGAGCCGGTCACAATCTCCTGCTGTGCGAATTGGATGTGGGGAAATCCACTCGTGTGAACCCAGCCTTAAACTTGTTTGTGATACTAAAACTTCTATAAAAATATTATTTCAAGTGTAGCGCTAAATAACTTTAAACATAAAAATATCCACAGCGTGATCAAAAAATATTATGAATAGGGATTGGGCCGAACACCCACCGGTTCATTTTGCACCAGAACACCTCGAACAGGCAAGACGTTCTAGCGAACATGCAAACCCTATTAACCACTTGCCGCCCGCCCACCGTCAAATGACGGCTGGGCGGTGCAGCTCTTGTTCTGGGTGGACGTCATATGACGGCCGCCCAGAACGACCACTCTCGCGCGCCCCCGGGGGCGCGCAGCTCTGCGATCGCGGCCGCACCGTGTTGCTAGGACACGGCGCGACCCCGATCTGTGTAAAGAGCCGCGGCTCTTTAACCATGGGATTGGCTGTGACCAATCACAGCCAGTCACATGTAAACACGGAGATGCCGGTAATTGGCTCTTCTCGCCTCACACTGACAGAGTGTAAGGAGAGGAGAGCTGATCAGCGGCATCTCCTCACAGGGGAGAGCTAGGTATGTAATCAGGGCACTTATCATCAGTGCCCTGATTGCAATTAAGTGCCCACCAGTGCCAGCAATGATTGCCCACCACTGCCAGCAATCAGTGCCAACCAGTGCCCACAATTGCCACCAATCTGTGCCCACAAGTGCCAGCAACCAGTGCCCAAATGTGCCAGCAATCAGTTCCCACAAATGATGCCAGTCAGTGCTGGCTATTAGTGCTGCCATCAATGCCCATCACTGCTGCCCATCAATGCCACCCATCAATGCCCATCAGTGCCACCCATCCATGCTGCTTATCTGTGCCCACCAGTGCTGCCTATCTGTGCCCACCAGTGCTGCCTATCTGTGCCCACCAGTGCCGCCTATCTGTGCCCAGTGCCCACCAGTGCCACCCATAAGTGCTGCCTATCAGTGCTCATCTGTGCCACATATCAGTGCCACCTATCAGTGCCCATAAGTGTGGCATATTCGTGACTCCTCATCAGTGCTACCTAATCAGTGCCCATAAGTGCCGCCTCATCAGTGCAGCCTATCAGTACCCATCAGTGCTGCCTCATCAGCGCCCATCAGTGAAGGAGAAAAATTACTTACTGTATATACTCAAGTATAAGCCGAGTTTTTCAGCACAACTGCTGTCTTTTCGCTTTGACAGCTCTTATAGGCAAGGGCAGAGCCACCCGCTGACGTAACCGGATGACCCCGCCCCCTTCTGACTTCTCATGACGTCAAAACGGGGCGGGTCACTCGGTTACATCACTGGGTGGCCCCGCCCTTGCCTATATAACAGTTGTCAAAGCCAAGAGACAGCGATCGCCGGGAGGCCTCCCATGGAAGGGGAGCTTTTTTTATTTTTTTCTATTTTTCCGGTCCGTCGGGAGGCGTGATTGAAGATGGATAGACATCGCGGGACACTTTCTTTTTTTTTTTAATAAAGGAATTGTCAAAAACCGTCTGTTGTGGTTTTTACTTTTTGACACTTTTTTTTTAGTGAATGGGTAGGGGTATAATGTAATGTAAAGGGGGGCTTCCAGATTCCGGCAACCACCGGTCAGGGTTGCCAACATTCAGGAAATTTACAAACAGTTTTTAAAATCCATAATTGTTGCATTTGTCCATGAATGTCAGTTATGACCATGCAGCCTACATGTCTGTAATGGACATTCAAGGACAGATGCAAAAAGTATGGATTTTACAAACTGTTCATAGAATTACTGAAAGTTGGCAACCCTGCCACCGGCTAGGGTTGTCGGGAAGAGGCCCTTGTCCCCATCAACATGGGGACAAGGTGCTTTGGGGGGCACCCCGATGGCTAATGCCCTATACTTCTCCCTTAATACTATTATTCTGAATGCCCTTTTGCAGGATTGAGGACCTATTCGCTTGCAAAATACCATTGGTGTTTTGGTTGAACGATTCTTGAAGACCATGCCCTCTACCCTCAGAGGTCCCAGTTCTGCTCAGTGTCTGTCTTGTAATCATCATTATCTCTTCTGTCCTTTAGATTCTGGGAGTCAAATCAGCCCGATGATTGGACGGGTCATGGTCTCGGAGGAGGGGAAGACTGCGTTGAGCTAAGGGGTGGGCATGAGTGGAACGATGATCACTGTTCTCAGAGATACAAGTACATCTGTGAGAAGAAGATATTATGATATGGACTAATAAACATCAGAGGACACCTGATATCTCTTTCTACCTTTCCTCCTTCTCCATCATGCTACAGCCATATACTGTAGAATCTACTACTGCAAAAATAAGGCTGCAGGATATGCTGGGATTTGAAGTTCCTCTAGACTGGGAAGATCTCAGAGCGTCCAAACCCAGAATGCAGTGTCAACTCATCGAAGAACTAAAAAACCCCCTTCTAGGGTCAATCTTAAAAATTATGTGAAGAAGGCAGGATCTCCAACAACCGTGGTATGATTAGTTTGTGTGCTGCTTCTTGTGTCTGGAGACCACTGCAATTTTTTCCCTGCAGTTGCGATAACTCCGCCCCACTTACTGATTTCTGATTAGAAGACAAATAGGACAACCCATGAGCAACTGAGCTGGTAGAGTGCAGTAAAAATAAGTGCGTAACTGTTCTTGGTTTATACTTTTCAATCTAGGTAATGGGTGGCTCAATACAAAGGACACAGAATGGGGTGTTCTGAACTTTGTTTGTACCCCAGGAAAAGGGGAAGGAGCCGCGCAGAGGCTAGAAAAAATTGTGACCTAATATGAATCAACCAAAATAAATGGATAAATAGGTGACAATCATAAAATAAATGTAAATAGATAAAACTATGAGAAATATAGTGTAAAAAAAAAACTATTACTGATGTAGCAGGTGGTTTCATTTAGGGGGAAGCATCTGAGTGGTAACTAGGCTTAGATGCACTAATTGTTAGGTCTCATGGACCATTTCCATTCCTGGGAGATGGTACTGGTGTGTAAGTTCCCTGGGGTCTATAGGTGGTGCTGTTGTCTTGGGCCCGGGTTGAACCGCAGTACAAGGTTGTGCCTTTTTTGTCCCCTCTCAGCAGCAGTACGGCGGGGCGGGAAACCTGCTGTGCCTGTCGGGAGAGGATATTAAAGGGGGCGGCCATCTTCCAGAGGGGTCGGTTCCGCGCTCAGGCACCTTAGGCCTGGGTGCGTGTGTGTCGCCTCCGGGTGCCCTAGGCCCGGAGGCCTGGTCGGGTTGTCTCTGGGTGCCCTAGGCCCAGAGACGGAGCTGCTGTTCCATCTCAGACACCTTCAGTCTGGGGTGAGGTACTTTGGAGAAAGGCCCGGAGCCCAGCAGCCTTTGGCTGGGATCCGCCGGGGACCGAGACTCCCAGGGATCTGCCTTTGCGAGGGGACCCGTATCCAGGACGAGGAGGCCAGTCAGGTGACCCTGTCTGAAGACCCAGCGCAGAGTCGTGGTGACAGATGGGGCCTCTGGTAACTCTCCGGAGGGATGTTCTTGTCCTATAAAGGGCTAGTTCACTAACGGAAGGAAGTGCGTGTTCTTTAAATCACAGTGGCAGTGATACTACGCACCCAAGGTCAGTGGCAGTGACATTCATCTTTTTCACCCGGTCAGTGGCAGTGACCAACTTCATGGTCTGTGGCAGAGACCGTGCGCCAAGCCTGTTCGTGTTAATCAGAACAGGAGAAAACCCAATTCAAGTTTGTGCTGGACCTCCTCCCACCTTATCTGACCTGTGTCTTGTCCCAACCTGTCTGCTCTCAAAGAGACTGTTTATTGTGCTAAAAATAATAAATTAGTGTTGGACCTTTCAGTTGGTGTGGAAAGCTGCTTACTAGGGAGAACTAAAGGCTTGTTTCTGACTACCGCAGAAACGAGGTCAGCACTGGAGGCTTTTAAACACTGTCTGCAAGCAGGCCAGAGAAACTAACACCGCTCAACCTCCCTATTCAGGAGGGTACGGGCTTGTGGTGCGGTGTGCCTCATTCTTTTCCTGCGGAGGAGCCAAGCAGAAGAAAAGCAGGTAAAGTCTGGGGTTGGTGCGCTACACTGAGAAAGCATAAATGTGCAAAAATTGATGTACAAAAATGTCCAATCAATGTGCATAGGATAGATAGCCAGTCCAATCTTGATTGCAAGTAAATTAAAATCTTGTATAGAGAGGAAAGAAGGGTGAACCTCAGACTTGGCACCAATAAACACACGTGCACCACCACCTATAATGTAATGAATGCGCTTACCAGAGGTAATCTGCCTCCCGACGTACGTTTCGCTAAAAGATAGCTTCGTCCCGTTCCCCAGACGACGCTATCTTGTAGCGAAACGTATGTCGGGAGGCAGACGCACTGACGTCATCGCTGTAGGACGGGAGATTGCATGCCGGCCAGCTCTCCTCTGATTTTATACGGATGTTTTTATCTACTGTGTACCTTCCGGGATTGGAGATTGTCATGGACCAGGAGTTTGACCATTGTTTTTGGGCTTGTTTTCAGCTTGCCCCTGGTAAGCGCATTACATTATAGGTGGTGATGCACGTGTGGTTATTGGTGCCAAGTCTGAGGTTCACCCTTTTTTCCTCTCTATACAAGAGTTTCATTTACTTGCAATCAAGATTGGACTGGCTATCTACACTATGCACATTGATTGGACATTTTTGTACATCAATTTTTCTACATTTATGCTTTTTCAGTAATAGTATTTTTTCACACTAGATTTCTCATAGTTTTATCTATGTACATTTATTTTGTGATTGACACCTATTTATCCATTTATTTTGATTGATTCATATTAGGTCACAATTTTTTCTAGCCTCTGCGCAGCTCCTTCCCCTTTTCCTGATTATTGAATGTTTAGTCTTACATTTTGAGCTGCAGCACATTATTTTATTGTTCGGTTAGGTAGCGCGGTAGATTCCCCTTTTCCTTGTTTGTACCCCACTCAGAGCAACAATGATTCCTTTCTACTCCCTGGAGTTGGTTACTTGAGGACACACAGAGAAATATGTTTCCCCCTTTATCACAGTTGACTTTTTGGTGTTCCTTCCAATTAGACCAAATCCATTTTGGCACACCTATGAAGTGTTGTACCAATAGGGCCTCTTTGTGCCAATATATTAAAGCTGAATCCCAGGTATGGCTTTTTATCCATAGTCACCATAGTCCAAAGTACCGTATATACTCGAGTATAAGCCAAGTTTTTCAGCACATTTTTTTGTGCTGAAAATGCCCCCCTCGGCTTATACTCGAGTCTGTTTCCATCTTCAACTTTGTGCGCCTGATTCCAGCCAGCCGTAGGTCCCCTTCCATAGACTACCATGTTAAACGGTAATTTCTCCGGTGATTTTGGGGACCCAATACCGGCCGGCCCTAGGTCCCCCAGACCCCAAACTTGGCACAATTACACGGGGTCCCCCCCCCCAGTCCATACCAGGCCCTTCGGGTCTGGTATTGAGTTTAAGGGGAACTCCACGCCAAAATAAAAAAAAAATTGGCGTGGGTTCCCCCCCAAAATCCATACCAAACCCTTATCCGAGCATGCAGCCTGGCAGGTCAGGATGGGGTGTACACAAGTAGCCCCACTCTTCATCTACAAGGGTGCAAAGTTTGTTGTCCAGGGGACCTACGGCCGGGGAGCACCGATTAATCAAAGCTGGGCACCCCTTCCATAGACTCCCATGTTAAACGTCAGTCTAAATACACAGCGCCGGAGATAAGGTAGGGAGATTGGGCACAGTGAAGCATGGACACAATGAGGCATGGGCACAGTGACAGTGAGGCGTGGGCACAGTGAGGCACAGTGAGGCGAGCACATGGACACTGTGAGGCAAAGTGAGGCACAGTGAGGCATGCAGATGGACACCCTAGGCTCATACTCGAGTCAATACGCTTTCCCAGTTTTTTATGGTAAAATTAGGTGCCTCGGCTTATATTCGGGTCAGCTTATACTCGAGTATATACGGTAAGTATGTATGTGCCATACCTGGCTGATCCCTATGACACCTGGAATTCACTGTAGTAGTTACCACTACTATAGTGATCCTTGAAGTCTTCTGGGCCTGTGCCAAGCGGTTGCCATGCTGCATTGTGAATAGAGGTCACTCACTTGGCACGGACACCACTTTGCACGGAAAGCTTTGAATTTTCTCAATCAATGCAAAGTGTTCTCTGATTGAATGAGGTGGAGAGGTGGGGCAGTGACAAGCATGATCTCCTTCAATCAGAGAATGCTTTGGATTCATTGACAAAATACTAATACCGCGTACACACGCTCAGAATTTCCGACAACAAATGTTCGATGGGAGCTTTGTGACAGAAATTCCGACCGTGTGTAGGCTCCATCGGACATTTGCTGTCGGAATTTCTGACAACAAAAATTTGAGAGCTGGTTCTCAAATTTTCCGACAACAAAATCCACTCTCGTAAATTCCGAGCGCGTGTAGACAATTCCGACGCACAAAATTCCACGCATGCTCTGAATCAAGTACGAGACGGAAGCGCTCGGTCTGGTAAAACTAGCGTTCGTAATGGAGATAGCACATTCGTCACGCTGCAAAGAGCAGTAACGGACTGAAAAGCACGAAGGCTGAAAAGCGCAAATTCGTCTCTCATCAAACTTCTACTAACACGAGATTAGCAGAAGGAGCTTCCCTTTTATAGTGCTGTCGTACGTGTTGTACGTGACCGCGTTCTTGGCGATCGGAATTTCCGACAACATTTGTGCGACCGTGTGTATGCAAGACAAGTTTGAGCCAACATTCGTCGGAAAAAAAAAATTGTTCTCTGAATGGCACCCGAGCAGAGCAAGCAACCCCCCCCCCCCATTGTTCACTATCCAACAGGGCAGCTGCATGGGACCTGGAAGCAGGTGGCAATCCCTATAGTAGAGGTGCCTACTACCATTTCCAGCATCAGGTAAGGCGCACACATTTTGTTTTGCTTATGTTCTGTCTACTGACATTTGATGTCCGTTGCTGTTCCCTCCGGGAGCTGTTGTGCCTGCCCCTTCTCCCCTTCTCCATTCCTTGTGGGTTTACTTGAGAAAGAGGGGGTGCCCCTGAAACACGTAGCACCCTCCCACACCTGTGACGCTGTTCCCTCACACACAACGAGAGCTACAGGAGGCACGCCGTAGAAACCAGTTTCCATTCAGTATAGTCCGACTTTATCATTTACAGTCTCCAGGACTGACCAAACCTGATGTTCTCTGAAATTTGCAATACCAACTACCCTCTGCTCTCCAGGCTGGATTCTGTGCATTTTAGATATAGCTGTGCTTTATTGTAATAAAAGTGAAGTGATTTTGGTTTAGTAACTCCTGCGCCTTGCCAATGTGCTTCTTTTTTTTTCCAAGTGCTTGCAGTGGATCCACCCCAGATTGGGATTTGAGGAGCTGCAGGATTGTTCCTCATTTCCACCATACTTGCATTGGACATTTGCCACTCTACCTGTTGGGGGCGCTGAGTATCTGATGTACGGATAGTGTAAATTATGTCTGCCATTTGCTAATAGAACTTCATTTCAACATATAATGGATATCCCCAATATTCATATATTTTTTTCCTATGGCATTTATGGTTGGCTGTGTCTAGGCTTCCCGAATTTTAACTCCACTTCTTCTGCAGAAATAGGGGGCCAAAACTCTATAGAAACATCACTTCCAGCCCAGGCCAATTCTGGCATTTCTCTCCTACATTAAAAAAAAAATCCTGGAAAATTACTCAGGACCCCAAACATTATATATATATATATTTAGCAGAGACCCTATAAAATAAAATGGCGGTCATTGCAATTTGTTATGTCACATGGTATTTGTGCAGCAATTTTTCTTAAGTAAGGGCATATGATTCATGTAGCATTTGCTTCCTGAAATCCATCTGCCCTTAGCTCAGGCATTGTGCTTTGCTGAGAAAACCCCTCCTACTCTCCTCTCCTTCTGAAGACACCTGGGATGTATCATATCATTTGCCTAGGCAAGAAACCAGGAAGTAACTGAAGAAATAAAAAAATACAAGTTTAAAGCAAGTAAATAGTATATACTTTCAACTATATTTACTAATACTAGCAGCAGGGCCTTCTTAAATATTGATTGGACCCTGGGCAAATATTTCCTTTGGGCCTCCCAGCTCCCCCCCCCCCCCTCCACTATGAGACATTCAATAAATAACAACCAGACTCAAAATCAGGTCAGGCAGCAATTGCGATTAGTTGCCAGAGGTTACAGCATATCATTACTGCTCATTGACTGGATGCTAGAGGTTACAGCACACATTATGACTCAATGATTAGTTGCAAGAGGTTACAGCATATCATTTCTGATAACTGATTGATTGCTAGATGTTACTGCACATCCTTACCGCTCACTGATTGGTTGCTAGAGGTTACATGATGCTTACCACTCACTGATTGGTTGCTAGAGGCTACATGCTTACCACTCACTCATTGGTTGCTAGAGGTTACATGCTTACCGCTCAATGATTACATGCTTTCCGCTCACTCATTGGTTGCTTGAGGTTACTGCACATTATTACCACTCAGTGATTGGTTGCTAGAGGTTACTGTGCATCAATAAAGAAGAAGGGGGTTATTCCTGCGCTACCAGGGAGGAGGAAATAAATGAATAAAATAAATGAACTGCTGCAGTCACCAAAAGGGTCAAACCAAACCCATAGATAATGAATATAGGTAAAAATGTGGTGTTGCGCTGTTCAAACTATATGCTACATGAGGGGTAACCTCTATGCTTGGTAAAAGAATATATTATAATAATATATCCAAAAGTGCATGAAAGCTAAAGATGAATAAAATAATACACAGAATAAAATAATGGTAGAGAATTAAACCAATTGGGAATAAAAATAATATGTGAATATGGTGTAGCTTGAAATAGTGATGCGACTTGGGGTATACACATAAACTTACAAAATATAAGACCAAGTCGCAATGTGAACTGCCAAAGTGCAATGTGCAGACTGTCAATAAGTCAATGAAGTGACAAAAAAGACAACACTAAAGTGCAAAAATAGAAATTAAATGCATAAACGGCTGATGAAGTCACGTGATCGTGACGCCACGCGTAGGGACGGAAAAGGCATAGGAGACAGACGGAGGCTAACGAGCTCGCCGCTCGTATGAGATAAGTTTTTGCACTTAAATGTTAATGTGAGTACCTAGTATATGCGCCGAATAAACGTACCCTGCTGGTTTTTACATACTTCACTATCGAGATATCCCTTGTTTCCTTTTTGCTTTTGCAAACCCTGGTGCCATTTGAGAGCTATCCTAGCACTTAGGACCCAGTGATTGACCCAGGACCCCATGCGAGATATCCTAGCACTTAGGACTCAGTGATTGACCCAGGACCCCATGCGAGATATCCCAGCACTTAGGACCCAGTGATTGACCCAGGACCCCATGCGAGATATCCCAGCACTTAGGACCCAGTGATTGACCCAGGACCCCATGCGAGATATCCTAGCACTTAGGACCCAGTGATTGACCCAGGACCCCATGCGAGATATCCTAGCACTTAGGACCCAGTGATTGACCCAGGACCCCATGCGAGATATCCTAGCACTTAGGACCCAGTGATTGACCCAGGACCCCATGCGAGATATCCCAGCACTTAGGATCCAGTGACTGACCCAGGACCCCATGCGAGGAACCAACATTCCCATTGCTTCTATATGCGGTTACCTTGCTACCGCAAGGTAAGAGGCCACCCTCACTCCATAGTGTGTGCTGCACAGAAAAAGAGATATTATCTCTATACCACCCTGCATGAAAAAGGGGACACTTATTTTTGAAGAGAGCACTTCTGTTGCCACTAGCACCATCAGCGGATGCATTTTGAATTCTTTGAACTGTTGCTGTTTTAGTTCACATTGGACACCTATGCGTTTAGCACATTGTGCACATTGCTTCAGACACATGCACAGGAACTGTGTGATTAGCGGCTGTTGCATTTTGCAGCCGTTTATGCATTTAATTTCTATTTTTGCACTTTAGTGTTGTCTTTTTTGTCACTTCATTGACTTATTGACAGTCTGCACATTGCACTTTGGCAGTTCACATTGCGACTTGGTCTTATACTTTGTAAGTTTATGTGTATACCCCAAGTTGCATCACTATTTCAAGCTACACCATATTCACATATTATTTTTATTCCCAATTGGTTTAATTTTCTACCATTATTTTATTCTGTGTATTTATTTTATTCATCTTTAGCTTTTATGCACTTTTGGATATAATATTATAATATATTCTTTTACCAAGCATAGAGGTTACCCCTCGTGTAGCATATAGTTTGAACAGCGCAACACCACATTTTTACCTATACTGTGCATCAATACCATTTACTTATTGGTTGCTAGAGGTCAGAGCACACCAATACAGCTCACTGATTGGTTGCTGAAGGTTACAGCACATCATCTCCTCACTGCCTGCACGCCATAGACTGGGGAGGTGACCGGACCTGCCAATAGACAGAAAACTCCTAGAACTTGCTTTTAGCAATGAGCAGAGCACACACATTTATGAAGGTTAACTGAGTGCAGCTAGGAACAGAGCCCAATAGAAGCAGTATCCCTAAGGATAGGCTGCCAGAAAAAAATTACAAGTTATGCCACCTGCAGTAGATCAGTGTTGAGGGGTGAGCTACGTACAGAGTGCAGGGTTGAGGGGTGCGCCATGTACAGAGTGCAGGATTGAGGGGTAAGCTATGTATGGAGTGCAGGATTGAGAGGTAGCCTATGTACAGAGTGCAGGATTGAGAGGTGAGCTATGTACGGAGTGCAGGGTTTAGGGGGTGAGCTGTGTATGGAGTGCAATTTTGAGGGGTGAGCTATGTACGGAGTGCAGCATTTAGGGGTGAGCTATGTACGGAGTGCAGGATTGAGGGGTGAGCTATGTACGGAGTGCAGCATTTAGGGGTGAGCTATGTACGGAGTGCAGCATTTAGGGGTGAGCTATGTACGGAATGCAGCATTTAGGGGTGAGCTATGTACGGAGTGCAGGATTGAGGGGTGAGCTATGTACGGAGTGCAGCATTTAGGGGTGAGCTATGTATGGAGTGCAGCATTTAGGGGTGAGCTATGTACGGAGTGCAGCATTTAGGGGTGAGCTATGTACGGAATGCAGCATTTAGGGGTGAGCTGTGTATGGAGTGCAATTTTGAGGGGTGAGCTATGTACGGAGTGCAGCATTTAGGGGTGAGCTATGTACGGAGTGCAGCATTTAGGGGTGAGCTATGTACGGAGTGCAGCATTTAGGGGTGAGCTATGTACGGAGTGCAGGATTGAGGGGTGAGCTATGTACGGAGTGCAGCATTTAGGGGTGAGCTATGTACGGAATGCAGCATTTAGGGGTGAGCTATGTACGGAGTGCAGGATTGAGGGGTGAGCTATGTACAGAGTGCAGCATTTAGGGGTGAGCTATGTACGGAGTGCAGCATTTAGGGGTGAGCTATGTATGGAGTGCAGCATTTAGGGGTGAGCTATGTACGGAGTGCAGCATTTAGGGGTGAGCTATGTACGGAATGCAGCATTTAGGGGTGAGCTGTGTATGGAGTGCAATTTTGAGGGGTGAGCTATGTACGGAGTGCAGCATTTAGGGGTGAGCTATGTACGGAGTGCAGCATTTAGGGGTGAGCTATGTACGGAGTGCAGCATTTAGGGGTGAGCTATGTACGGAGTGCAGAATTTAGGGGTGAGCTATTTACGGAGTGCAGCATTTAGGGGTGAGCTATGTACGGAGTGGACACTGTGATGGTAACACCTTATGTATAGGGACACTGTGATGGGGAAATCTGTTGTATGGGGACATGGTGATGTCTATGGGCATTGTGATGGAGACACCCAATGCAGGCTGGTAGGGGCCCCAGTGCATTACTTTGCCAAGGGGCCCATGATGCTATTAAAGTGACACTATAGTTTTTTTTTGTTTTTTTTAAATAACAAACATTTCATAGTTACCTTCACTGTGCAGCTCGTTTTGCACAGTGTGGCCCCGAACGCCATTTTCTGGGGTCCCCCGGCGGCTCTCGCGGCTCCTTCCTGCATCAGATAACCCCCTAGAAGAAGCGCTCTCCCAAGGGGGTTACCTTGCGGGCTCGCTCGAGAGTCCAGCATTCCGCGACCATAGCTGCCGAATGCAGGACTCGGCGCCCGCGTCATTGGATTTGATTGACAGCAGCGGGAGCCAATGGCTGCGCTGCTATCAATCTATCCAATGAAGAGCAGAGAACCCCGGGCAAAGATCCAGCGCGTTCTCGACGTGGGACTTTTCAGGGCTCAGGTGTGTAAAATGGGGGGGCTGGGGGGGCCGGTAATAGTCAGAATGCATTAAGGTGAAAAAACAGGAGGGTTTACAACCCCTTTAAGATGGTACTGAATGGGGATCCTTACTTTGACCTTTTCCGTGCTCATTAAACCAATTTTATTCAAACAGGGTGTGCAACTCCATTTGGACACCAACAAAAAATATTTCTAGTGACATAGAAAGTCAATGCCTGTATACGATCATCTTTATTGATTGACTCCATTTACACAATAATAGAAGCACAGGAGAAGCCAAAAGAGGGCAAACTGATTAACTCCTCCTCAGCCCCCCAGGGCAACAAATCCAATTTCCCTTTAATGCAGATCATCAATGAAATCAATTGTCTGAGTGGCTGCTAGATTTATGCACTGTACTCAATAAGCATGTATGTTTGTGAAGAGAAGAATGTTGGGGGGGTCTTCTGGCTTCCCTACAGAAATTTGAGCAGCCCATGTAGGGGAATAGAGGCAAGCCCCCA
The DNA here is from genome assembly GCA_029206835.1 of Rana muscosa. Classification (NCBI taxonomy): domain Eukaryota; kingdom Metazoa; phylum Chordata; class Amphibia; order Anura; family Ranidae; genus Rana; species Rana muscosa. The sequence goes on from CM055118.1 coordinate 385,921,931, forward strand.
AATCAATGGCTCTTGAAACAGCTACGCATTGTTCCTTGAAAACAATGCATTCCTATAGGTTTTATTTCCCTCCTTGCTGGTGATTGATGAGCTTTGTTAGTTGATGGACAACTAGAGGAACGGAAGATATTGGTTTCCTCATATCTTCCCTTTTAGAGCGTTTTCTTCTCACAGATATAGAAGTGCTTTGCGGAACAGTGGGCGTCGTTCCATCCATTTGTACCCCTCAACTGAGCGCAGTCTTCCCCTCCTTGGAGAGCTCGATTCGCATAGTTATCAGGTTGACCAGCCTCCCAGAACCTGCAGGGGAAGAAACAACGTTTGATAAGGAATAAGCACCCTAGTTCAAAAGTTCTGGTCTTTGGATCTAAAACAGGGACTAATTTCCTTTAATTCTGACCTACTGCTATGCAGAACATAAATAATTGACCCAATATGCCACATATAACTTTTCAGAAGCGGCAAATCATTAATTAAAAGAGACATTAATTTCTGTTATCTTGGAACGCCTTATCAGCTTGAACCATCCCCAGACTTCCAAATACAGTACCTGATTGTAGAACAAGTAGACTAATGCCGCGTACACACGATCGGACCTTTGTCCGACCAAACTGAATTCCATCGGAGAAAAATAGAACATGTTCTATATTTAATTCATCGGAATTTCTCTGAGGGGGCACACACACGTTAGGAATTTCCGATGGAAAAAGTCCGTCTGACTTTTTCCATCAGAAATTCCTATCGTGTGTACAAGGCATTACTGTCTCCACATTCCACAACCAGATATTCAGAGAATCCAGACAACAACAAATTGTTCTTGTTGCACCCTTCTAGATAGGTGCTAGGTTAGGTAAATTTAGTCCTCAGCTCTCTTGTAGTCAGTGGGATTTCTTGTGGTAGCTCTGGTCTGCTCTGAGTTTATCATGCTGTGCGTTTTGGCTGCTTTGCCCTGTTTCTGGATGGTTCTGGGAAGTAGTGGGCTGGGACAGTCAAATCAATCAATGGTATGAATATTTATGTGGTCCCAGCCAATCCCCGGGGAAGGGGGGTGCCCAGGTGCTGGCTAGGAGTGAGCATAAATAGTCTGATGCCTGGAGCAGAGGGGTTCTTGCCTAGGAGGAGGAAATCTCAACCTGAAGGGCTGCTTGCTCTCTCCGGGGGGGGGGGGGGGCTATTCTACTGAACTCTTCTGAAGCTGACAGAGGGACTTCATTTGGTGATCTGGTTTGAAAACTTCACAAAAATTATGTTTGGCAGATATTGGAAGGAGGCATCCAACTATCCAGAGACATTAGTGAGTACAGACCGATGTATGAGATCCCAGTGACTGTGATGTTGCTGTGCCTCTTTCATCAGAGTCAGTTTGTGCTTAAAGTGGTTGTAAAAGCTTAAGTTTTATTTTTCCTTCATCCATTCTATGCAGGAAGATAAAAAAGTTCCTTTGTGCAGCAGTCTCCCCCTCCCCCCCAATACTTACTGTACCTGAGCCCGAGCCCGATCTTCCTCCACTGCTGTGCATGAGAGCCTCGGCTCTCCGGGGACTGTCCCTCCTCATTCGCTGAGAATAGCTCCTGCTGCTGTCAATCACAGCCAGTGAGCCAATGAGAAGAGGGGTAGGGCAGAGCCACGGCTCTGTGTGTAAATGGACACGCACGTGAATGAGCCTGCTTGGGTGCCCCTATTCCAAGCTGCTTGCTCTGGGGGCACTTGGCAGGAGTGATGTAGAAGGAGATAGGTGTTCTCAAGTTACTACTTAAAGCGAAAGTCCGCCTAAAAAAAAAAATATTAAAAGCCAGCAGCTACAAATACTGCAGCTGCTGACTTTTAATATTAGGACACTTACCTGTCCAGGGTGCCCGCGATGTTGGCAGCCGAAGCCGATCTGTCACTCGGCTCTCGGCTGCTGCCGCCACCATCCTCGGTAAGGGAATCAGGAAGTGAAGCCTTGCGGCTTCACTTTCTGGTTCCCTACTGTGCATGCGCGAGTCGTGCTGCGCATCCTCACTGGTCTCTGCTGTCTTCTGGGACCTGTGTGTCTCCCAGAAGACAGCGGGGGAGGACAGAGTAGGCGCCGGAAGTGGCGTAGGTCACCTCGATCGCCGAGGCGACCTATGCCCGGAAGTGGGAGCAAATACCTGTATTACACAGGTATCTGCTCCCTCCTCTCCCCCTGAAAGGTGCCAAATGTGACACCGGAGGGGGGGAGGATTCCAAAAAGTGGAAGTTCCATTTTTGGGTGGAATTCCACATTAACATTGCCAGAGTATCCCACGGTTACCCTGCACCCATCTAAGTTCAAGTTTTCAAAAAGCATAACAAAAAGCATACCCCTACACTGATCATTGAACCAGAAGAGACTATGTGCCTGGCTGTTAGTACATTTACTGGGGAAAGAACTTTGGGACCAAATCAGCGGGTCTTTTGGGGGGGTGAGCGCTACATTTTCATACATACAACATATTTCTGCAAACTTAACCTTTTATTATATAAAGAACCTAACATTAGCATATAAGCGGAGGTCCACCCTAAAATTTAACTTGATTTTAATAGCTTCCCTGTAATCTAAAATAAAACATTTTGTCAAAAAAAATTAAACTTTCTTGCCTGAAAATTACTGTTACTAGGCAAATTTGCTAATCTGCCTAGTTCCTGGACCGCGGTGTGTCTTCTGCCCTTCCTAAGCCGAGTGGCCTCCTGGGAGATGAGTGTCCTAATTTCCCAGGAGTCTGTGTGCTTTACTCTGCCGAAAAATTGCGTTATTGACAACAAAACAAACTAACGGCGCTACGAGCGCCGTTCTACTGCTCATGCGTGAGATCGAGAGGTGCATGCTGGTTACCCAGCATGCAGCTCTCTCTGAAAAAACAGGAAGACACAGGAACTAGGCTTCACATGCCCACAGCTATGATGGAAACGGCCACAAGATCGCCGAGAGGATATCAGGTAAGTGTTTGCACTGATTTCTGTAACGATTGGGGATTTATCAATATGTTTTAGGGAATATTCACTGTAATTAATTTTATATTGCAAAAACAAAATTAAAAAATTATGCCCGGAACCCCGCTTTAATATTTTAATTTAATCATAAGTAGGGATGAGCTTTGAGTTTGAGTCGAACTCATGTTCGACTCGAACATTGCCTGTTCGCCCGTTCGCCGAACAGCGAACAAATTGGGGTGTTTGCGGCAAATTCGAAAAGTCTATGGGAGAAATCTAAAGTGATAATTATAAAGGCTAATATGCAAGTTATTGTCATAAAAAGTGTTTGGGGACCCGGGTCCTGCCCCAGGGGACAAGTATCAATGTATTTTTTTTTTTAAAAACGCCCGTTTTTTGGGGAGCAGTGATTTTAATAATGCTTAAAGTGAAACAATAAAAGTGAAATATTCCTTTAAATTTCGTACCTGGGGGGTGTATATTATGCATGTAAAGTGGCGCATGTTTCCCGTGCTTAGAACTGTCCCTGCACAAAGTGTAATTTTTGAAGGAAAAAAAGTCATTTAAAACTCGCTTGCGGCTATTAATGAATTGTCGGCTCCCGGCAATACATAGAAAAGTCATTGATAAAAAAAAAAAAAAAAAGCATGAGGGTCCCCCAGAATTCAATTACCAGGCCCTTCAGGTCTGGAATGGATATTAACCACTTGACAACTGGGCACTTAAACCCCCTTCCTAACCAGGCGAATTTTCAGCTTTCGGTGCTCTCACATTTTGAATGACAATTACTCAGTCATACAACACTGTACCCATATGAAATTTTTGTCCTTTTTTTCACACAAATAGAGCTTTCTTTTGGTGGTATTTAATCACTGTTGGGTTTTTTATTTTTTGCGCTATAAGAGAAAAAAGACTGAAAATTTTGTAAAAAAATGAATTTTTCTTTGTTTCCGTTATAAAATTTTGCAAATTAGTATTTTTTCTTCATACATTTTGGCCAAAATTTATACTGCTACATATCTTTGGTAAAAATAAGTACAAATTGGTGGATATTTTTTGGTCTTTGTGAAAGTTATAGAGTCCACAAGCTATGGTGCCAATATCTGAAAATTGATCACACCTGAAGTACTGACGGCCTATCTCAATTCTTGAGACCCTAACATGCCAGAAAAGTACAAATACCCCCCAAATGACCCCTTTTTGGAAAGAAGACATTCCAAGGTATTTAGAAAGAGTCATTGTGAGTTTTTTGAAGTTGTCATTTTTTCCCACAATTCTTTGCAAAAATCAAGATTTTTTTTTCTTTTTTTTTTTTTCCACAAAATTGTCATATTAGCAGGTTATTTCTCACACACAGCATATGCATACCACAAATTACACCCCAAAACACATTCTGCTATTCCTCCCGAGTATGGCGATACCACATGTGTGAGACTTTTACACAGCGTGGCCACATACAGAGGCCCAACATGCAGGGAGCACCTTCAGGCGTTCTGGAGCACCAAGGCCAATTCTGACATTTCTCTCCTACATGTAAAAATCATCATTTATTTGCTATAAAATTACATAGAACCCCAAAACATTATATATGTTTTTTTAGCAAAGACCTTAAAGAATATAATGGTGGTCATTGCAACTTTTTATCTTGCACGGTATTTGCGCAGAAATTTTTCTAACGCGTTTTTTACGGAAAAAAACTGTTTTGTGCCTAAAAGAAAAAAAAAACAGTAAAGTTAGCCCAGTGTTTTTGCATAATGTGAAAGATGAAGTTACGCCGAGTAAATAGATACCTAACATGTCGCCCTTAAAAATTGCACACACTCGTGGAATGGCGCCAAACTTCGCTACTTAAAAATCCCCATAGGCAATGCTTTAAATATTTTTACTGGTTATATGTTTTGAGTTACAGAGGAGGTCTAGGGCCAAAATTATTGCTCTCGCGCTAACGTTCGCAACGATACCTCACATGTGTGGCTTGAACACCGTTTTCATATGTGGGCGGGACTTACGTATGCGTTCACTTCTGCATGCGAGCTCGCGGGGGCAGGGGCGCTTTAAAAAAAATATATATATTTTATTGTTCATTTTACTTTATTTATTTTAGTTTGACATGTTTTTCCGCCCCAAATTTTTTTTTTTAGCACTTTTATTCCTATTACAAGGAATGTAAACATCCCTTGTAATAGGAATATGGCATGACAGGTCCTCTTTACAGTGAGATATGAGGTCAATAAGACCCCACATCTCACCTCTAGGCTGGGAAGCCTGAAAAAAAAAACAAAAAAAAAAACAATCTTGGCTTTGATCGTAGCGGTGAGTCGGTAGAAGCACCGGAGGGCAGCGGGAGGGGGGGGGCATCCCCTCTCACCTTCCGTAAGAGCGATCAAGCGGTGGAACAGCCGCTATGATTGTTCTTATGGTGTAGGGAATCGCCAGCTGAAAAAGCGAATATCTGAATGATGCCTGTAGCTGCTCCCATCATTCAGATATCTCCGCACAAAGTCAAGGACGTCATATGACGGCCGGCGGGCGGGCGGGAAGTGGTTATTGCAGAGTATTGCCGGGTATTGAGGAGTATTGCGGGGTATTGAGGAGTATTGCGGGGTATTGTGGAGTATTGCCGGGTATTGTGGAGTATTGCAGGGTATTGTGGAGTATTGCCGGGTATTGTGGAGTATTGCCGGGTATTGTGGAGTATTGCCGGGTATTGTGGAGTATTGCCGGGTATTGTGGAGTATTGCCGGGTATTGTGGAGTATTGCAGGGTATTGTGGAGTATTGCCGGGTATTGTGGAGTATTGCCGGGTATTGTGGAGTATTGCCGGGTATTGTGGAGTATTGCCGGGTATTGTGGAGTATTGCCGGGTATTGTGGAGTATTGCCGGGTATTGTGGAGTATTGCGGAGTATGGCAGGGTATGGGCAGGGTATTGCACAGTATGGGCAGGGTATTGCACAGGGTATTGCAGAGTATGGGCAGGGTATTGCACAGGGTGTATTGCAGAGTATTGCACAGGGTGTATTGCAGAGTATTGCACAGGGTGTATTGCAGAGTATTGCACAGGGTGTATTGCAGAGTATTGCACAGGGTGTATTGCAGAGTATTGCACAGGGTGTATTGCAGAGTATTGGCAGGGTGTATTGCAGAGTATTGCACAGGGTATTGCAGAGTATTGGCAGGGTGTATTGCAGAGTATTGCACAGGGTATTGCAGAGTATTGGCAGGGTGTATTGCAGAGTATTGCACAGGGTATTGCAGAGTATTGCACAGGGTGTATTGCAGAGTATTGCACAGGGTGTATTGCAGAGTATTGCACAGGGTATTGCAGAGTATTGGCAGGGTGTATTGCAGAGTATTGCACAGGGTATTGCAGAGTATTGGCAGGGTGTATTGCAGAGTATTGCACAGGGTGTATTGCAGAGTATTGCACAGGGTGTATTGCAGAGTATTGCACAGGGTGTATTGCAGAGTATTGGCAGGGTATAGCACAGGGATGGCTGAGCAGGGATGGATGGATTGCTGGATCTGTGACTGCAATTGTCACAGATCCAGCCCACAGCTGACATGGGGGAGGGAGCGGACATGATCCGCTCCCTCCCCTCTCCTCTCACACTGTACCGATCGGTACAGAGAGGGGAGGGAGGAACCGGCGTCATCAAATGACGCCGGTCTGTTTACAAGTGATCGCTCCGTCATTTGACGGAGCGATCACGTGGTAAACGGCCGCGATTAGCGGCCATCTACCGTGATCCGTGATGCGCCGGGTCTTCCGGACCCGGCGGTCACGGACATATCCTGGAGCGCGCCCCAGGGGGCGCGCGGGAGCAAGATTCTGTGAGGACGTCCCTGGGACGTCCACTCAGGATAACTCGACCGCGCTGTGGACGTCTTTTGTACATGGCGCGGTCGGGAAGTGGTTAAGGGGAACCCCGCTGCAAATTAAAAAAAAAAATGCGTGCGGTTCCCCCAAATATCCATACCAGGCCCTTCAGATCTGGCATGGATTTTAAGGGGAACTCCACCCCAAATAAAAAAAATGGCGTGGAGTCCCCCAAGAATCCATATCAGACCCTTATCCGAGCACGCAACTTGGCAGGCGGCAGGAAAAGAGGGGGGGACGAGAGAGCGCCCCCCCCCTCCTGAACCGTACCAGGCCACATGCCCTCAACATGGGGAGGATGTTCCCATGTTGATGGGGACAAGGGCCTCATCCCCACAACCCTTGCCCGGTGGTTGTGGGGGTCTGCGGGCGGGGGGCTTATCGGAATCTGAAAGACCCCTTTAACAAAGGGGACCCCCAGATCCCGGCCCCCCCTATGTGAATTGGTAAGGGGTACATTGTACCCCCTACCATTTCACGAAGAAAGTGTCAAAAAATGTAAAAAAAAACACACAAACACCTTGGAAAAGTCCTTTATTAAAAAAAAAAAAACATTCCAGCGGTGAAATCCAGTGTCCCGCGGCGATCCGATGGCCAGCGCTGTCCGTCATTGGCTGAGCCTGAGCGGACCTGATGGGGAACTTACTCCGCAGTCTATTACATGTATAGACCCGCCCCTTCTAAAGTTCCCCATCAGGTCCGCTCAGCCAATGACTCGGTGTAAGGCTGAGGACCTGATGCGGAACATGAGAAGGGGCGGGTCTATACATGTATTACACAGTGAAGGAAGTTCCCCATCAGGTCCGCCCCCTCGGTATGTCAGACCCCGCCTACGTCATTGGCCTGAGCGGGAAACTTCCTTCACTGTGTAAATTTAAATTTACACAGTGAAGGAAGTTTCCCGCTCAGGCCAATGATGTAGGCGGGGTCTGACATACCAAGGGGGCGGACCTGATGGGGAACTTCTCTCACTTTGGTAACACATGTATAGACCCGCCCCTTGTCATGTTCCGCATCAGGTCCTCAGCCTTACACCGAGTCATTGGCTGAGCGGACCTGATGGGGAACTTTAGAATGGGCGGGTCTATACATGTAATAGACTGCGGAGGAAGTTCCCCATCAGGTCCGCTCAGGCTCAGCCAATGACGGACAGCGCTGGCCATCGGATCGCCGCGGAACACTGGATTTCACCGCTGGAATGTTTTTTTTTTTTAATAAAGGACTTTTTCAAGGTGTTGGTGTGGTTTTTTTTTTAATTTTTTGACACTTTCTTCGTGAAATGGTAGGGGTACAATGTACCCCTTACCAATTCACATAGGGGGGGCCGGGATCTGGGGGTCCCCTTTGTTGAAGGGGTCTTTCAGATTCCGATAAGCCCCCCGCCCGCAGACCCCCACAACCACCGGGCAAGGGTTGTGGGGATGAGGCCCTTGTCCCCATCAACATGAGAACATCCTCCCTATGTTGAGGGCATGTGGCCTGGTACGGTTCAGGAGGGGGGGCGCTCTCTCGTCCCCCCCTCTTTTCTTGCCGCCTGCCAAGTTGCGTGCTCGGATAAGGGTCTGATATGGATTCTTGGGGGGACTCCACGCCATTTTTTTTTATTTGGGGTGGAGTTCCCCTTAAAATCCATGCCAGATCTGAAGGGCCTGGTATGGATATTTGGGGGAACCGCACGCATTTTTTTTTTTAATTTGCGGCGGGGTTCCCCTTAATATCTATACCAGACCTGAAGGGCCTGGTAATTGAATTCTGGGGGACCCTCATGCTTTTTTTTTTTTTATCAATGACTTTTCTATGTATTGCCGGGAGCCGACAATTCATTAATATCCGCAAGCGAGTTTTAAATGACATTTTTTCCTTCAAAAATGACACTTTGTGCAGGGACAGTTCTAAGCACGGGAAACATGCGCCACTTCACATGCATATCATACACACCCCCCAGGTACGAAATTTAAAGGAATATTTCACTTTTATTGTTTCACTTTAAGCATTATTAAAATCACTGCTCCCGAAAAAACGTCCGTTTTTAAAACTTCTTTTTGCATTGATACATGTCCCCTGGGGCAGGACCCGGGTCCCCAAACACTTTTTAGGACAATAACTTGCATATTAGCCTTTATAATTAACACTTTAGATTTTGAACGTTCGAGTCCATTGTATTTAATAGGGTTCTAAAGTTCACACGAACATTCTGTCTGTTCGCAGGTTCTGGTGCGAACCGAACAGGGGGGTGTTCAGCTCATCCCTGATCATAAGTAAAATACATGATAATTATGTTAATTCATCGTGTTGGTGAACAGAACTGGGTCGTTGGGCTGAGACAGCCAAGATGGCAGTGAGGCGAGTGCTAATTCTATTCCAAATGTAAAGAAAAATGTGACTTAATGTAAACAAATCACCAACAATTCCCAAATCTATGGGTAAGAATTCAAAGAAAGAAAAAGCTAGATATGGACTTTTTTAGGCACCCCGAAGATCACAACCAATTAAAAATATAATATATTTATATTAGCCATCAATGGCTAAAATAAAGCTGTTATAATTTTAAGTGGTTGTGATCTCTGGGGTGCCCTAAAAGTCCATATCTAGCTTTTTCTTTCCTTGAATACATTAAGGTTTAATTGGATGTGGTGCCATTACTTTTGGTACAAGTTTAGGATCTCTTTCTACCACCCGCCAGGGACCTGGGGTTATTTTAAGTTTAAATAATGAATAAGAATTGTCTTACTTTGGAGTCAACTCAAAGGAAGTGTCGTCTACCCAGTGCCAGTTATTGTTTATCTCTGTGAGGCCGATCCACCACATCTTCTTCTGAGAGAACGCACGTAGGAAAACCTCGAAGAAAAACAAAAGACTGAACTGAATACAATGTAACAGATGGGAACATCAAGTCTTTATTTAATGTAAAATTCAGTTCTGTGGATGTAGCAACAAATGTTCCTCTCTTACAAAACAAATATATATATATATATTTTTTTTTAACAAAGTATTTTTTTTGTGCTGCAAAGCAGCATTTATGTATTTTTTGCCTAAGCGAGAATTTCTCCTGGGCGTGCCCAGGGCACATATCCCTAAAGAGCCCTGTAGCACATTTGTGCATGTGCCGGTTTTTCCAGCCATCTGCAAGGTTTCCCACACAAATAAAAAACTGTGACCAGGGAAGTTTAAAACCTTCCTTGTTTTTGAGCATGCACAGAAAATCACCTACACATATGTGCAGATGGGCTCTGCCAGGACCCGTGGACCAGGCATAGCCAACAAGCACATGTGCTACAATGGTGGAACACAAGAAGAGGTGAAGCGAGTGTCTGTTGTGTCGGCCCATAAGCCCTACTCCACTGAAGCCATGGTCTCTAAACACTGAACTGGTGGCTCTACTCTATAGTGGCCAGGGTCTCTTCCCACATTGAACTGGTGGCCCTACTCCATAGAAGCCATGGTCTCCATACACTGAAAGGGTGGCCCTACTCCATAGAAGCCAAGGTCTCTATACACTGGTAGTCCTACTCAATATAAGCCATCCATGTTTTTCCCTACACTGTACTGGAGGTCCTACAGCATAGAAGCTATGACCTCTCCCTACACTGCACTGATGGTCCTACTCCATAGAAGCCATGTTCTCCATGCACTGCACTGGTGACCCTACTCAATAGAAGCCCATGGTCTCCATACACTTCACTGGTGGCCCTACTCCATAGAAGCCATGGTCTCCATACACTGAAAGGGTGGCCCTACTCCATAGAAGCCATGGTCTCCATACACTTCACTGGTGGCCCTACTCCATAAAAGGCCATAGTCTCTCCCTACACTGCACTAGTGGCCCTACTCCCTAGAAGGCCATGGTCTCTGTGCACTGCACTAGTTTCCCGACTCCATAGAAGCCATGATCTCTCCCTACACTGCACTGGTGGCCCTACTCCCTAGAAGGCCATGGTCTCCATACACTGCACTGGTTTCCCGACTCCATAGAAGCCATGATCTCCCTACACTGCACTGGTGACCCTACTCTATAGAAGCCATGGTCTCCAAACACTTCACTGGTGGCCCTACTGCATAAAAGCCATGGTCTCCATACACTGCATTGGTTGCCCCACTCCATAGAAGCGATGGTCTTCATACGCTGCACTGGTGATCCTACTCCATAGAAGGCCATGGTCTCTCCCTACACTGTACTGGTGGCCCTACTCCATAGAAGCTATGGTCTCCATACACTGCACTGGTGGCCCTACTCCATAGAAGGCCATGGTCTTCATACACTGTGCTGTTGGCCCTACTCCATATAAGCCATAGTCTCTCCCTACACTGCACTGGTAGCTGTACTACATAGAAGCCATGGCCTCCATACACTGCACTGGTGGCCCTACTTCATAATAGCCATGGTCTTCATACACTGTGGTGGTGGCCTTACTCCATATGAGCCATAATCTCTCCCTACACTGCACTGGTGGCCGTACTCCATAGAAGCCATGGTCTCCATATACTGCCCTGTTGGCCCTACTTCATAATAGCCATGGTCTCCATACACTGTGTGGGTGATGGCCAAAAGACTGATACATTTGAATTCAGTATGGAATAAATGGCTATTAGCCTATATCTGTACCATAATCCAGCTATTCTGGATGCATAATTTAGCCATAAGGGCATAAAAGAATGATTTGCATGACTCCACCCACTTTCCACAAATGAGGAATAAACGGCTTATTTTATTTCATCTGTGATGTAACTTAGACAGGCAAAAACCTTTTGTTTTAGGAAGGTTCTACTGTATTACGTCTCTAAATCTGCCTATAAATACGTGGCTTTTAGCATCACTTTCAGAATTGTTTAAAGCCTGAAGAAGGCTCCCTGTAATTGTTATCTCTTCTTACTTAGATGTATTTATTTCCTGTGTCTGATCCTCAGCTCCATCTAGTGACCTCAATATCCCATAAAAAAAGTGGAATATGGCCTCTAGATGAAGCTGACAAGCATAGGAATTACATACCGTATATACTCAAGTATAAGCTGAGGCACCTAATTTTACCACAAAGAAAACTTATTGACTCGAGTATAAGCCTAAGGTGTCCATCTGCATGCCTCACTGTGCCTTACTGTGTCCATGTGCATGCCTCACTGTGTCCATGCCTCACTGTGCCTAGCCCATGCTAGGGCTGGGGAAAAAATCTATTTAAATCTTGAATCGAGTTGCAAGGGCAAATCGATTCAGATTTTGACCAAATCGATTTTTTAGATTTTTTTTTTTTCATAGGACCGGCGCTCCGCGGACTAGGCCGAAGCCGCGGCCCGCCTAAAAAATCCTGCCCGCAGCTCGCCGCGATCCCGGGAAAAGACCGCAAGGCCAGACACCGCGGACTAAGCCGAAGCCGCGACCTCGCGGCCTTTTCCCAGCATCACGGCGAGGTGCGGGCGCCGGTCCTAAGGAACTGCGGGCAGGAGTTTTTAGGCGAGGCCCGGCTTCGGCCTAGTCCGCGGCCTTTTCCCAGCATCACGGCGAGGTGCGGGCGCCGGTCCTAAGGAACTGCGGGCAGGAGTTTTTAGGCGAGGCCCGGCTTCGGCCTAGTCCGCTGCCTTTTCCCAGGATCGCGGCGGACTAGGCCGAAGCCGCGGCCTCGCCTAAAAACTCCTGCCCACAGCTCCTTAGGATCGGCGCCGTGTCCATCAGGACAAAAAACTTGATTCAAATCGTGAATCAAGTTTTATTTTTTTTAAATCGCAGATTTTTTTGAAGCCAAAATCGCCCAGCTCTAGCCCATGCCTCACTGTGCCCAATCTCCCTACCTGATCTCTGGCTCTGTGTGACTAGACTGACGTTTAACATGGGAGTCTATGGAAGGGGTTCCCGGCTTTGAAAAATCAGTGCTCCTCGCCCGTAGGTCCCCTGGACAACAAACTTTGCACACTTGTAGATGAAGAGTGGGGCTATATGTGTGCCAAGTTTGGGGTCCAGGGGACCTACGGCTGGCCAGGATCAGGCGCACATATTTGAAGATGAACACAGACTTGAGTATAAGCTGAGGGGGGCATTTTCAGCACACAAAAAATGTGCTGAAAAACTCGGCTTATACTCGAGTATATACGGTACATTACAGAGAATAAGAAGGTCAGTTGTGGTGCCTGAGCAAAAGCAGAACTACACGGCATCTGATCACCACAAACCCAATCTTTTTTTTCTTTATTCCATGCCTGCCTAAGGTCTGATGGATTCCAGGAAGTAAGTTTACATGAATCATCTGCCCTTACTCAAGATGGCCGCAGGCAGAAATGCTTAGAGGGTTGTTTTTGAAAGCGATTTCTCAAAATAAAGCACGGAGACATGGATAAATGGGGGAGTTTGCTTTGAATTTTGAAAATGAATTAAATAGAGTTTTTGGTTTGTGGTGCTCAGATACAGTTTAGTAGACATGTGCAATTCGTTTAGTTTCTAATTCGTTTTTAACGAATTTTGAGCAATTAGTTATTTCCGAAATTTCCAAACTTTTCAATTTCCGAAATTTCAAATTTCCGAAATTCGAAAATCGGAAATTACAGAATTCGAAAATCTAAAATTCGAAGATCTAAAATTCGAAAATGGGAAATTTGGAAAGTTGAATTTGTTTTTTTGCTTTTTTCGGAAATTCGGGAAATTCGAAAAATTTGTTTTTTTCGTTTTATTCGCTTTTTTGCTTTTTTCGGAAATTCGGAATTCGGAATTTCCGAATTCGGAATTTCGGAATTTCCCGAATTTATGAATTTCCAAATAAAGCAAAAAAAAAAAACAAATAAAACAAAAAAAAAACGAATTTCCCGAATTTCTGAATGTCCGAAAAAAGCAAAAAAACGTATAAAACGAAAACAATTTTTTTTTTTCGACAGTGCACATGTCTACAGTTTCGTTTAGTTCTGCTCTGAGGATGTTTTTATAACACAGACTTCCATATCAGCTTCCTGATAGGCTTGTGCAATTCGTTTCATAACGAATCGAAATTTGTACGAATTTAGCAACTTTCGGACGTTCGGAAGCATTCGAATTTCCGAACAAAGCAATTACAAATAAAACCGAATCCAAAAAAAAATTATATCGCAAATAGCGAATGCCCGAATGTCTTCTGCGTAATTCGTTATTGCGTTAATGCGGCCTAATGCAACAGCAAGTCGACTTGTTGTGATCCGTCACGGAAAATTACGAATCAACGAACCAAAAAAAAGTTCCGAATGTACGAATCCATTCGAAGTACAATAACGCTCTGCTTTGCTCTCTGCTTCTCCCTCACCGTGCTGAACTCCCTCTCAAAATGGTGTACAGGGGGCGGAGCCTATAGCCGCATGTCAAAAACGAACGTAAAATACGAGATTTCGAATCGTTACAAATAACCACTATGTATTTAGAAAAGTACAAATCCATTTGAAGCACATTAGGTATAATAGGCAGCGTCGTTGTGAGAGAGACACGGAAAATTACGAATCAACAAAACCCAAAAAAAGTTAGGAAAGTAGGAGTTGTGTCCAGAATCAACGAAAAACAACGTACTCTACCGAAAGTACGAATTATAAATCAACTAAAAATAAGGCTTACATTAATACCAATCATTCCGATTCAACGGAAAAATGACGCTTGCGAAAATACGAATTAGTTCGAACACGAAAAAATCCTGTTTAGCAAAATTACGAATGATTACGAATCAACAGGACCGAAAAGAAAAGAAACTAAACTAAACAAATTTTTCCGTTGTGCACAAGTCTACTTCCTGAAATGCCTCACTGTACAAAAAAGTTTTCGAATTTACGAATTGCAATCGTAACAAATTACCTGAAAAATGAAAAAAAAAAAAACGAAAAACGAATGAAGCGAAAATTAACGAATTTTTCGGCAGTGCACATGTCTACTCCACGCTGTTATCACGCTGCATATGGCTCCTCTGGAAAGGAACCTTCTATAGAGGGGGGTGGGTCTAAGAGCAGTGAGACATGATTGGTCATCATGACTTTCTCCAATCATGGCTCTGACAATGCTCTGTGTTTCAGTCAATCAGGGCTTAGAATGCAATGGGCGATGCGCAGTGCATTGTGGGGCATTTGGCGAGCTGAACAAACGGTAAAACGCCCTGCCAATTCGGGCGAACAACCAATGTTCGGGCCAAACTTTTGCTCGGCCCGAACCGTTCACTCAACACCCCTTGTTATTAGTGATTCTGAAGGAAATATTCGATCCTTTTTCTTTTTTTTTTTTGGGGGGGGGGGGGTCCCCTGCCAGAAATCTTTGCTTCCTCCCCCCTGCCGAGTGCCCCCAATAGCAAACCTCTTTCTGTGGGGACACTCAAGCAGGCTCGCTCCCGAACCCGTGCTCTGAGTGTCCATTCACTCACAGAGCAATGCTCGGTCCCACCCCTGCTCTCTCCTCATTAGCTCACTGGCTATGATTGACAGCAGCAGCTGCCAATGGCTCTCACTGCTGTTTAAGCCAATGAGGAAAGAGAGACATGAGAGAGCCACTGCTCTCATGCACATTGGTGGATTTGAGATGGGGCTCAGGTAAGTATAAGGGGGGGGGGGGCTGGGGAGATGCACCCAGAAGTTTTTTTTTACCTTAATGCGTAAAATCCATTAAAGTGGTTGTAACCCCCAGTCATGAAATCTGAACAAAGCACATATATCTGTGGTGTTTACTTGTCTATCTCCAAAGCTCTAAGTGCCGTTTCTCTCTGGTGCTTCATTCCTCTGTGATCAGCATGAGTCACTTCTGAGAAGTTTTCCCGACACATGAGATACAATTTGTGACGGGATGGAGATAAGCACACAGCTTGTCTATTTAGAATACAGCTCTGCATGTTCCTTCATTCCTCTGTCTATGTGTCCCTTTCCTCCAATCAGCTATCACACAGCGTATACCGTATATACTCAAGTATAAGCCGACCCGAGTATAAGCCGAGGTACCTAATATTACCCCGATAAACTGGGAAAACGTATTGACTCGAGTATAAGCCTAGGGGGGAATGCAGCAGCTACTGTAAGCAGAAAAGAGGGTCAACAATGCCCATTTGCACGCCTCACTGTGCCCAACCTCACTGTGCCCATTGCAACCTCACTGTGCCCATTGCCAGCTTACTGTGCCTATTGCCACCTCACTGTGCACAACCTCACTGTGCCCATTGCCAGCTTACTGTACCCATTGCCACCTCACTGTGCCCAACCTTACTGTGCCCATTGCCAGCTTACCGTACCCATTGCCACCTCACTGTGCCCATTGCCAGCTTACTGTGCCCAACCTTACTGTGCCCATTGCCACCTCACTGTGCCCAACCTTACTGTGCCCATTGCCAGCTTACTGTGCCCAACCTTACTGTGCCCATTGCCAGCTTACTGTGCCCATTGCCACCTCACTGTGCCCATTGCCAGCTTACTGTGCCCATTGCCACCTCACTGTGCCCAACCTTACTGTGCCCATTGCCAGCTTACTGTACCCAACCTTACTGTGCCCATTGCCAGCTTACTGTGCACAACCTCACTGTGTCCATTGCAGCCTCCCTGTGCCCGAGTCAGTGTACCTGAAATTCTTCTTAGACTGCGAGCGGCGTCCATTGTTTAAATATAGCGGCTTCCTCCTGGTCTTGTTCCGTGATGGGCGTTTCCAGGAAACACTGTGTTGAGTGTTCCACCTATCACGGAGGTCCTCTCATCCTCGGACTCCGTTTCCCAGCAGGCACTGTGTTCAGTGTTCCGCCAATCACGGACGTCTTTTCATCCTCGGACAAGAGAACGTCCATGATTGGCGGAACACTGAACACAGTGTCTGCTGGGAAACAGAGTCCGAGAATGAGAGGACCTCTGTGATAGGCGGAACACTCAACACAGTGTGTGCTGAAAACGCCTATCACGGAAGGGACCAGGAGTAAGCCGCAATATTTAAAGAATGGACACCGCTCGCACTCGCAGTCTAAGAAGATTTTCAGGTACTGACTCGAGTATAAGCCGAGGGGTGTATTTTCAGCCCTAAAAAAAGGGCTGAAAAACTCGGCTTATACTCAAGTATATACGGTAATAGCTGTAACTGCAGCTTTCCACCCCCACCTCTGTACTCCTCACAGATGCATAAGGATTTTATCACAAATCTGCACTTTTGAAGGGTTGTAGACAGGAGAAGACTGCAGATAAACAAGTAAAACGTTTGCAGAAGGATTTGTTTCATCTCTGGGTATCATCTGGAGCTATCCACTTCACTAGGTATATGTGAGGGTTTACATCCACTTTAAAGGGAAAAACCTTGAGCCTTTAGAACCACTTTCAATTGGCTTGTAATTTCTCACTGTCGCCAGTAGATGTCACTGTATCGCTGGGGTCATTAGACATGTGCATTGGCGAAAAATGTGTTATGCCGCCCGCGAACACACTATCGTTTTTAATGACGAGAAAAATTTAAAAAAAATTAAATGTTCATTAAAAATGATCGTGTGTGGGCTCTCCAGCATTTTTCCCGACGAGAAAAACGGCAAGAATCACGACGAGAAAAATTGGAACATGCTCTAATTTTTCACGTCGTTTTTTTACATCGTCGTTTTTCTCGTCATGAAAAACGGCCGTGTGTAGGCTTTAACGACGTGAAAAAAAATGCGTGTGCTCAGACTGAGTTATGAGACGGGAGCGCTCTTTCTGGTAAAACTAGCGTTCGTAATGGAGATAGCACATTCGTCACGCTGTAACGGACTGAAGAGCACGAGGCTGAAAAGCGCGCATACTAGCTCATTATGAAATACTTACCTTAGAACGAGGCATCTGGAACTCACCTGGTCCACGCCGAGGTAGCTGACATGTCGCCTCAGCGTATCTTTCAGGTATCGCGGCTCCAGCGCATGCGCGCGGGAGAATTATTTCCGGCAAGGTCCGGCGTCTGCCGGGCTTTCAGCCGAGAATCCCCAGTGCGCATGCGCCGCTGCAATCAGCGGCTCATTGCGAGGGGAATATCTCCCAAACCGTAAAGGTTTAGGAGATATTTTTTTTTACCTACAAGTAAGCCTTATTATAGACCTTATTATAGGCTTACCTGTAGGTAAAAGTAAAAAAAAAAAAAAAGACTTTACAACCACTTTAATAATAGAAATAAAAAGTTTTTATTATTATTCTTATTTATTATTATTATTAATTCATTATGCTCCATTCGTTTAGATACGACATTTGTTATTTCTGGTAATTTGTAAATTCGTATTCGTTACATTCTCTAACAGACACATTTGAAAGGAAATTCCAATGCCTATAATGTAATAGTTAGTAATAGTTAAGTTATTATTAGTTATTATTTCAGAGTTTCGAATTATCGGGTTTTCAAATTTTTGGATTTTCACTCTTATTTTCGAATTTACGACATTTCGGATTTTCGGTATTTACATTTCCGAATATTCTAATTTACGAATATTCAAATTTCCAAATTTTTGAATATTCGGAATTTTTTTTTAACCACTTCAATACCCGCCCATAGTCAACTGACGCCCACAGATGGGATCTCCCATCCTGGGTGGGCGTCATATGACGTCCTGGGCTTTGAGGGGGGATATCTGAATGATGGGTGCAGCTAGAGGCTACATTCAGATATCCTTCTCTTCAGCCGGCGATTCTGCGCACTAAAAGAATGATCATAGCGGCGGTTCCGCCACTTGATCATTCTTATAGGCGGCGGGAGGGGACACCCCTCCCCCTCCCGCCGCCATCCGGTGCTCCTCCGGGCTCTCCCGTGCCATCGGGGGCCCGGAGAAAGAATCGTCCGGCGCCGGTGTCTGGTCACACGACGAGCATAGAGATGACTGGTGACCAGATGGTCACCAGTCATCTCTATGACCGTCGGAGGCTTGGATGCGATGTGATGATGTCACGCCCGGGTTCGCAAAAGTAAACAAAGCCACGATTGCGGCTGAAAGCATGAGATCGGTGATTTAATTTTCCCAATCTCATGCTTTCCAGCCTGGAGGAGAGATGTTGGGTCTTATTGACCCCACATCTCTCCATAAAGAGGACCTGTCACACACCATTCCTATTACAAGGGATGTTTACATTCCTTGTAATAGGAATAAAAGTGATCAAAATTTTTTTTTTTTTTAAAGTGTAAAAATAAATAAAATTAAGTAAAATAAAATAATTTTTTTCAATTTTTTTATTTAAAACGCCCCAATAGCTCGCGCTCAGAAGCGAAAGCACACGTAAGTCCCGCCCACATATGTAAACGCTGTTCAAACCACATATGTGAGGTATTGCCACATGCGTTAGAGCGCGTGCAACAATTCTAGCACTAGACCTCCTCTGTAACTCTAACCTGGTAATCTGTAAAAATTTTCAAAGCGTCGCCTATGGAGATTTTTAAGTACCCAAATTTGGCGCCATTCCATGAGTGAGCGCAATTTTAAAGCGTGACATGTTAGGTATCTTTTTACTCGGCGTAACATCATCTTTCATATTTTATAAAAAAATTGGGCTAACTTTACTGTTTTGTTATTTTTTAATTCATGAAACCATTTTTTTTTTCAAAAAAAAGGCGTTTGAAAAATTATTGCGCAAATGCCGTGCAAGATAAAAAGTTGCAACAACCATCATTTTATTCCCTAGGGTGTCTGCTAAAAAAAAAAAATATAATGTTTGGGGGTTCTGAGTAATTTTCTAGGAAAAGAATGATGATTTGTACATGTAGGAGCGGAGTGCCAGAATAGGCCCGGTATGGAAGCGGTATAAAAAGCCCGGTATTGAAAGGGTTAAATGGGTTTCCGTTAATTTGGATATTTGCAAATTAACGAATTTGTCGAACTAATTTGGAACAAAAAAGAATTGCACGTGTCTACTGGTCATAGTATGAGATTTCACAAACAAAACAAAGTTATAAATATTTATATTTCATTTAGCCAATCCAGTAGGAGGTTTAGGCCACTGGTGCGTGCTGGGGGAGGATATAAACATTTAGGACAGGTCATGTGCTCTCCCTCTTCCCCTGGGTTCAGGCCTAGGGAGGTGCTCCTGGATGGAGCTCTGCTGTTAGGCTCAATAGACTAGTTTGGGGCCTAACGTGTGCTGAAGTGGTCCTGAGGCTGTCCTGCCTAGTCTAGAGGAAGCTGTGCCCAGGAGAAAATCCAGGTGAGGCCCCTTGCTGGAGAGAGCCAGGAAGAAGGCTGATCTCTCAGAAGGACATGGTGACTGACTTAGAGGACGCATTGAAACTTGGGAACGCGCTTACAGTGTTGCTGGGTCTGTGACACTGTGAAGCTGGACATTGATCTGGATCTGTAAGTGGTCTGCTATGGTATCTGGGACCCCTAACCCTCACCTCCTTAACCCTTCTGCAATAAAACTTTAAAAGGACTGGCGCCAAAAATCCTTTCTCTGTCCCCCCCATTTTAGCCAAGGACTGAAATGCTAGCCTGCCCCTGCCACTAGAGGAGCTATCGTTACTTTGGGGTGTCAGAGAGGTGCTACAGCATTAATAAAAATGAAACATAAACAACATGAATTAAATGACACATAAAATATAACACAGAATAATCCCCACCCGATTATGAACAACAGCTCAGTGAGACTCCCACCATGACACCAATGAGGGACCAGAGTGAAAAGGGACTATTAGAGTTGATTCAAAGAGGAAGATGGGTTTACTTCCTCTTTGTTTCCCTGCAAAGGTAAAGCATTATGGGCTACTATGCATCGCATGTGTCACTTACCTGCAGTAGAAGCCTGCGATGTCCCCGATTTCCTCGCTAGTAACGAGCGTCCATCTTTACCCCTCTTCTTCCAGGGTCCGCGAACTCCGGCTCTGTGACTGTCCGGAGTCGCGTGACGCCGCGTGACGTCACTCCCACTTTTCATGGCACGACCCCATTCATAAAAACGGCACGCTCAGTGTGCCTGCGCCATTGTCTACGGCGCACGTGCGCCGTAGACATCTTTACAGTCTTTTTTGCAAATATCTCCGAGACCGTGTAGGTCTCGGAGTTATTGCAAGCACCTACAGGTAAGCCTTAATCTATGCTTACCTGTAAGTGTAACTTCCCCCAGAGGGTTTACAACCACTTTAATAACCAAATGTTCACAGATTCAGGTTGCCGAATCTGAATTTTAGTGTTATTTTTGGTGGTTTGGATCCGAAGACTTCAAAAGCTGTTTCTGCTTTATATCTGTTTCTGCTGTTCCCTGAGCACCCTTACCATAACTACCAGTCCCACCAGATCCCACCCTTCTATCTTGTTATCTGTGGTGGGATTTTTAAAGGAAGTGGCACAGACTGTGCTTTTTTTGGCACCATCTTCAATCAGGGCTGCCAGGAGCTTCCCGAACCATACTGCACACTTTTGCATTTCCTAATCTCTAATGTCCTTTACACACGAGTGGAATTCCCTTTGGAAAAAATTTGGATGGTTTTTCCGACGGGAAAATAGAGAACCTGCTCTCTATCTTTTTCTGTCAGTTTTTCCGTGGGAAAAAGTCTGATGGAGCATACACACGGTCAGGATTCCCGACCAAAAGCTCTCATCTGACTTTTTCAGACGGGAAAACCGATCGTGTGTACGGGGCATAACACACCCTTTTTGGAGCCTGTTTTAGGGTTTCTTTTGACCTCAATGGGACTTTAGGTTCAGAAATGCCTAATTTTATAGGTTCACTTGTGGGCAGGGCCAGTTGATTGGTATCCAAGATGGAGTAAAGGCAAACAGGGACCAAGTAAAGTGGCATCATTATTACTTGGTTAATTAGAAGTAACAAGCAATGCATAGAAGACAGCGGCCAGGTGACTACTCAACAGTTACAAACAATATGGCATCAGAACATTGATACAGGTGACTTGGGTAAAACAGTTCTCAGCGGTATTTCAACATAGTCCCAGCACTTGAGATGACACTTTGATAATGCTTACTTTACCAGAGCAGCATCTGAGTAAAGGGGTGGCTGGTAGGCAGAGCAGTGGTTCAGGGGCACTTAGTAGACTGATCCTTGTCCCCAGATGGCCAAGCCAGAAGTGGTGTCCCTGCTCTATCCCTGCTCAACAAGAACCTCTCCCTGATGCTATTTACACTGTCCCTAAGCAGCGGGGATCCTGTCCCTACTCTATCCAGGGCCGTCTTTAATATTGATTGGACCCTGGGCAAAATTTGTCATCTGTACACAGCAATAGGGCAGAGCTGGGCAGCATTAGTAGCAGCACTTCACACTGAGATATCGGGACACAGCACAGGACTAAAACTTTAAGGGACAATGGAATGTAAACTGGGATAGTTGGCAAGTATGAGGCAGCTGCTTTGGGCCCCACAACAATGACAAGGCCCAGGGCAGCTGCCCCTTTTTCCCTGCCTTAAAGACGGCCCTGACTCTATCTGCTTTCCAAATGCACGCTAATTGCAGTGGGGCAGTGCTATTTACTAGCATTGCCCTCGCAAAAGATGGCCGCAATGGTCAACCAGTGTTACGGCATCAAATTAGACAGCTGCTCCCCTGATGACACCTACGAAGGCTTCAGAGGAACAAAGCTCCTCGCATCCTCTATTCCCTTTGTACAGCGGCCAGCTAAACAGGGGTAGACTGTACCTGCCTACATGCTAACCAACCAAACCTTCTAGAAGCTGGATCATCTCTGGTGACTACTGCTGACTTTTATACACACTCTCTATGCACCTTAATTTAGCAGGAATTTCTTACCATCTCGTCATTCCCATTAACAACCACCAGGTGAGCCTGCCTGTCCTCACATTGTTTCTTGGCGGAATCCCATGGAATCGTATTCGAGGACCAGAAATAACAGCTACCCCCAAAGTTTATCCAACCTGTAGAACAGAGTTCACCAGATCCTGGGAGGGAGAGAAAAAAAGAGAGGGTGAGGAGAAAAAAAAAAACAGAGGGAGAGAAAAAATGAGAGGTATGGAAAAAAAGAACGAGAGAAAAAAAAATGTATAGCTATTCATCTATTGAATCTGCATTATGGCCACTAGATGGGGCTAATGAACATACTTGTTTCCTATGACACTCAGTACCATCTAGTGGCCATAATGCAGTATTTTAACAATTGAAACATTCTATCTGCAGAGAATATAGCCTGAGAACATTATGGAAAAATTTCCCCTATGGGGCTTTTTGGCAGCAATGTAATAGGATCAAAAAGGGAAAATTAATGATAATATAAAATTCTTTATTCTGAAATATCCAATGTCATATTATAAATGAGATATAAAGTATAAACTCCGGCCATGAGATACAAAGCATATTCCATAATACAGCATGCAAATACAGATATGTACGGTGTTGCATTACATAATTTCAAACTGTGTAAAACTCGACGCATTTCGACCTGTGCGGTCTTCTTCGGGGGGATAGTTTGCTTTAAAAAGATACATTAAATATGCTTTTTCCCATATTATAGCCTGAGAACATTTGATTTTACCTCACTCACACAAAATGAATTTTCATGCAGTTTTGATGGATGAACAGTTATGCTATATTTTTCAAATACATCCCACGGAGCCATGAAAATTTTTCAAGGTCAAAATGGAAAACATTGTTATATGTCATTATAAGAATCAAACTAATTAAATTATGTAAAAAAAAAATGACCATAACAAGGAGTAGCTCTCCATCTCCTAACAACTTGTGCTGTGTTAAGTATTAGCAGAGTTCTGGCCCCATGCACCAATGACCTTATTTAGGTGTTATCAATCTGTCGGCACCCGATGTCTCTTAGCTGTGAACCCTCAAGTTCTGGGCCATTACACACAATTCAACTTCATGCACCAGAGGCTCTTCCCTAATTCACAAAATGCCTTGGACCCGCTGGAACTGACCTACGATCACTGTAGGGCTCACTATACTTTAAAATAAAATAAAAACACATATCTTGATAATTAATGAATTTGTGGTCACTGCTTATCCTTCCTAGATCCCCCTTTACATAGGAGAGCAGGTACATTATGCTGTAACATTGTATCAAGAGGTTCCAGAAAAAAACTGTTTTACAAGTAAGTGTGTTGGTGACTGAACTTACTTTTCACTTTTTGGATCTCTCCTGCCATTTTGTTCACAGATTCCAAAACCTCCTTGACATCTCTGGAAAGAGAGCCTGTAAAATAAAGTACATGAGCTGATTTTCAGTCAACTGCAGAGAAGATGAGGACCCCTATTGATGTGTGCGCACTCACATGGGGCTATAATGGCTTCTGGTCAATGGTATATATTTATTTTGGTTACATGTATCTATTGCTTATTACATGACTTACAGTATATGAAAACAATTGGCAGATCATGCTAGTATTTCTATGCTTGTATGCATCATAATGACCCCAGTCTTTCCTTGATGCTTCACATTGGCCCAATTCTGTCCAAGATGCTTCACATCAGCCGTAGTCTGTTCCAGATGCTCTAAATTGTCCACACTCTGTCTTAGATACTTGACATTGACCTTCCTTTGTAATAGATACTTGACACTGGCCTTCCTTTGTCCTAGATACTTGACATTGGCCTTCCTTTGTCCTAGATGCTTGACATTGTCTTCTTTTGTCCTGGATGCTTGACATTGGCCTTCCTTTGTGCTAGATACTTGACATTGGCCTTCCTTTGTCCTAGATGCTTGACATTGCCTTCTTTTGTCCTGGATGCTTGACATTGGCCTTCCTTTGTGCTAGATACTTGACATTGGCCTTCCTTTGTCCTAGATACTTGACGTTGGTCTTCTTTTGTCCTAGATACTTGACGTTGGTCTTTCTTTGTCCTAGATGTTTGACATTGGCGTTCCTTTGTCCTAGATACTTGACGTTGGTCTTCTTTTGTCCTAGATACTTGACGTTGGTCTTTCTTTGTCCTAGATGTTTGACATTGGCCTTCCTTTGTCCTAGATACTTGACGTTGGTCTTCTTTTGTCCTAGATACTTGACGTTGGTCTTTCTTTGTCCTAGATGTTTGACATTGGCGTTCCTTTGTCCTAGATGTTTGACATTGGCCTTCCTTTGTCCTAGATGTTTGACATTGGCCTTCCTTTGTCCTAGATGTTTGACATTGACCTTTCTTTGTCCTAGATCCTTGACATTGGCCTTCCTTTGTCCTAGATGCTTGACATTGCCTTCTTTTGTCCTGGATGCTTGACATTGGCCTTCCTTTTGTGCTAGATACTTGGCATTGGCCTTCCTTTGTCCTTAATGCTTGACATTAGCTATCCTCTTTTCTAGATACTTTACACTGGTCTTCCCCTTACCTAGATGCTTTCAATTGTCCTCACTCTGTCCTAGATACTTTACATTGACCTCCCTCTGTCCTAGATACTTCACATTGGTCCATTATATTTCACAAGAGAAAGGAAACAAGCTGATTAAGAAAGTGATCAACAGTATTTTATTACTCCGTTCTCAGCCTTCACTGAGTAGAGAGCTGGAGACTGTCAGTGGCCCTCTGCCCCTCCAGCGCTCACTGGAGTGCTGGGCTGAAGAGTGGGTGAGAGCAGTTGGCTCAGTCTACCAGCGGCTCACTGAGAGACTGATCCCACTGCCGGTCCAGGCTTCTGGCTGGATCCTGACTGTAAAGCCAGGATATTTCCTGGACCGGCTGAGTGACATCACTAAAGCTAAAGCCCGCTGTCGGACGAAAAAGGGTCAGAGGAGTCTAGAACTAACTACACGCCTGTGACCTACAGGAGAAGTACAGCCAAAACAGCTTTGGCCATATTCCTCCTTTAAACAAAATTTACTTCTTAAACTTCTCAATTTACTTCTTAAACTTTTCACCCTAACCTTTCTTAAGCTTAAAGAGATAAAAAATTTTTTATATTACACTGATTATGATGCCAACTGTTCCCTAAAAATTCCCAAGCTCAATAACCAAATCCTATGCCTCCAGGAGCCAAACTGCTGATCCATCATGCACAAGCTCTCCATCAAAAAGTTATTATTGAAATATAGAGTTGATTATTCTTCCTTATGTCCGAATCCTATATAGATCTCAGATTTAGATATCTGCCCACAGAAATGTCTGAACCCTTGGGCCCAACATCATACATATAGAGTATTTGTATACAGATCTCTGATTGAGATATCTGTCAATGGAAATTTCAGAACTCTTGGTCCTACTATCATACATACAGTATACAGATCTCAGATTTAGATATCTATCCATAGAAATGTCGGAACCTTTGTTCCACCATCATACATATAGAGTATTTGTATACAGATCTCAGATTGAGATGTATGAACCCTTGGTCCTACCATCATACATATGGAGCAGGGGCCTCCAAACTTTCAAAACAAAGGGCCAGTTTACTGCCCTTAAGACATTAGGGGGGTCAGAGTGTGACCAGTGGGAGTAGAAAATTGTGTCAGTGGAAGGAATAGTGACAATTTTTGGTGTCAGTGGGAAGAATGGTGCCTGATCATTGGTGTCAGTGGGGGGAATTGCCCCTTGCCATTGGTGTAAGTGGAAGCAATAGTGTCCCATCATTGGTGTCTGTAGGAGGAAAAGTGCCCCATCGTTGATGTCAGTGGGAGGAATAGTCCCTCATTGGTGGTGTCCAGTGGGAGGAATAGTGTCCAAAGGGCCAGATAAAGGCAAGCAGAAAGCCACATCCGGCCCGCAAGCCACAGTTTGGAGACCACTAATATAGAGTATTTGTATACAGATCACAGATTGAGATATCTATCCATAGAAATGTCTGAACCCTTGGTCCTGCTATCCTAAATACAGATACAGTAGTTGCATATAGATCGCAGTGTTTTATTATTTTCCATATTTCAGCGTAGTGACCCAATCTTTTCATTCTTATTGGTTGAATTAGATGAACATGCATTTTTTTTCAACCTGACTAACCATGTAACTATATTCTGATCATTTTCTCCCTCTAGGTGGGTTTAAGAATTAAAAATGGTCTGCCGGAAATGGATGTTTGGGATATTTGCAAAATTGGAACCCAATATATTGTATGTTCACACTTATCAGTCTGCAGTCACCTATTGCATCATTGGGCAGAACGCGTTTCACCAACGACTCAATCTCCGTCACTTTACTGAGCACTCTGGAAGCTGCAGACAGAAAAAAAATCTTATTAGTCTATCTGTAAATTTGCAGAGATGACCACACAAAGGGTTTGATTTACTAAAACTAGAGAGTGCAAAATCTGGTGCAGCTCTGCATAGAAACCAATCAGCTTCTAACTTCAGCTTGTTCTGTCAAGTTTTGACAAAAAAAAAAAAAAACGGAAGCTCATTGGTTTCTATGTAGAGCTGCACCAGGTTTTGCACTCTCCAGATTTAGTAAATCAACCCCAAAGAGTCTGAACTACAAAAAGATACTGCACTACAGAAAGACAATGAACAACAAAGAGACATTGAACTATCGAGAGACCCTGAGCCATAAATAAAGGCTGAATTACAGAAATACGCTACACTACAAGCAGAAAGACTGAACTACACAGAAAGGTAATGAACTCCAAAGAGTACATAGTGGGAGACAAAAATATGCTTAACTGCAGAGAGAAGCTGAACCAAACATTCTACGCGTATGTTATGGAAAATTAAGGTTGGAAAGGTAAGTGCTTCATTTAGGGAAGTATAATAAACTTACGATTTGCTTTCTGGATTTCTACTGTCTGCTTCTGCAGAGCTTCCTGAATCTTCTGAATATCACTGGAAAGAGCACCTGTAATAGAGGACAACATACGTTTGTTGAAGTATCTTCAGTACATTCTTTCACAAAGGCACGAAAATAGTAAGAGGGCCTCCTTCACAGGAGACAGTGAGAGGATCTCCTTCATGGGAGGCAATGATGGGATCTCCGTCATAGGAGACATTGAGAGATCCTCCTTCACAGTAGTGAGAGAACTTCTTTTATAGGAGACATTGAGAGAATCTCATTCACAGGAGACACTGAGAAGACCTCATTTACAGGAAACAGTGAGAAGACCCCCTTCACAGGAGACAGTGAGAAGACCTCCTTCGCGGGAGCCAGTATGGAGACTTCCTTCACATGAGATAGTAAGAAGACTTCCTTCACAAGAGACAGTGAGAATATCTCCTTCACAGGAGATTGTGAGATCTTCACAGGAGACAGTAAGAAGACCTCCTTTACATGAGACAGTAAGAAGACCTCCTTCACAGGAGATTGTGAGAAGACCTTCACAGGAGACAGTAAGAAGACTTCCTTCACAAGAGACAGTAAGAAGACCTTCTTCGCAGGAGACAGTAAGAAGACCTCCTTCACAGGAGATTGTGAGAAGACCTTCACAGGAGACAGTAAGAAAACTTCCTTCACAAGAGACAGTAAGAAGACCTTCTTTGTAGGAGATATTAAGAAGACCTCCTTTGCAGGAGACAGTAAGAAGACTTCCTTCACAGGAGACCGAAGTAAGACTTCCTTCACAAGAGACAGTAAGAAGACTTCCTTTGCAGGAGACAGCAAGAAGATCTCCTTCACAGGAGACAGCAAGAAGATCTCCTCCATAGGACACAGCAAGAATATCTCCTCCACAGGAAACAGCAAGAAGATCTCCTCCATAGGAGACATCAAGAAGATCTCCTCCACAGGAAACAATGAGAAGACCCACTTCACAGGAGACAGTAAGAAGACCTCCTTCGCGGGAGCCAGTATGGAGACTTCTTTCACATGATACAGTAAGAAAACTTCCTTCACAAGAGACAGTGAGAAGATCTCCTTCACAGGAGATTGTGAGATCTTCACAGGAGACAGTAAGAAGACCTCCTTCACAGGAAACAGTAAGAAGACTTCCTTCACATAAGACAGTGAGAAGATCTCCTTCATAGGAAGCAATGATGGGATCTCGGTCATAGGAGACATTGAGAGAACCTCCTTCACAGTAGTGAGAGAACTTCTTTTATAGGAGACATTGAGAGAATCTCATTCACAGGAGACACTGAGAAGACCTAATTTACAGGAAACAGCGAAAAGACCCCCTTCACAGGAGACAGTAAGAATACCTCCTTCACAGGAGACAGTAAGAAGACCTCCTTCGCAGGAGACAGTGTGGAGACTTCCTTCACTTGGAACAGAAACAAGACTTCATTCACAAGAGACAGTGAGAATATCTCCTTCACAGGAGATTGTGAGATCGTCACAGGAGACAGTAAGAAGACCTCCTTCACAGGAGATTGTTAAAAGACCTTCACAGGAGACAGTAGGAAGATTTCCTTCACAAGAGACAGTAAGAAGACCTCCTTTGTAGGAGATATTAAGAAGACCTCCTTCGCAGGAGACAGTAAGAAGACCTCCTTCACAGGAGATTGTGAGAAGACCTTCACAGGAGACAGTAAGAAGACCTCCTTTGTAGGAGATATTAAGAAGACCTCCTTTGTAGGAGATAATAGGAAGACCTCCTTCGCAGGAGACAGTAAGAAGACCTCCTTTGTAGGAGATAGTAGGAAGACCTCCTTCGCAGGAGACAGTAAGAAGACCTCCTTTGTAGGAGATATTAAGAAGACCTCCTCCGCAGATGACAGTAAGAAGACTTCCTTCACAGGAGACCGAAGTAAGACTTTCTTCAGAAGAGACAGTAAGAAGACCTCCTTCGCAGGAGACAGTAAGAAGACTTCCTTCACAGGAGACCGAAGTAAGACTTCATTCACAAGAGACAGTAAGAAGACTTCCTTCGCAGGAGACAGCAAGAAGATCTCCACAGGATACAGCAAGAAGATATCCTCCATAGGAGACAGCAAGAAGATCTCCTCCACAGGATACAGCAAGAAGATATCCTCCATAGGAGACAGCAAGAAGATCTCCTCCACAGGAGACAGTAAGAAGACTTCCTTCACAAGAGACAGTGAAGACCTCCTTTGCAGGAGATAGTGAGAAGACCCCCTTCACAAGAAACACTATCCTGTATCCCATGTGGTTTCCAACTGTTTGTACAGTTGGTAAAGTGGTGAAGGGATGCACAGGATACCTTCAGCTGCCATTGTGTCCTTGCTGGGTCTCCCGTGCGTACCTGTACCTTCAATTAGGTGTGGGCTCCCTCCTGGCACACCTGCCCTTAAACTATGCTACTGTTATATGGGCTCCAGTTTGGGAGACTCTCAAAATTATAGAGTTAGGACTGCAGTACACTTGGGTGCTGTGACATGGCCACTGCAGCTTACACATACATTTGCAAATGTGTGTGACTAAATCTCTTGTTTTTAATATGAACTGTTAGACAGGGCCAATTTGGTTTTGTTGCAGGCTGACTGGCAAGTGAGCTGGGGATTTTTGTTTGTTTTGGGTTGCCCTTCCATGTGCTCCTTGCTGCAATGGCTAGCCATAGGCTGGGGTGCTTGCCATCTGTTTGTATATACAGTAAGAAGACCTCCTTCTCAAGAGACAGTGAGGAGACAACCTTCAGAGCTCCAGGTACAGAGCTGAATACACAGAGGAAATAGATCTAGAATGTCAATCAATGTATCTGTCAACTTATATTTCTGATTCTATACAGTCACTTTTTTGAGTTCTATTGCGTAACCAGGAACATTCTTACATCTGAAGAATGCAACAGTGTCACCACCTCAACTGAAAAACTGAGCACATTTAATGATAGTTTAATAGGGTCAAATTGGAAGCTGTAGGTATAAGAGTCTCAATAATTTCAGCTTACATCTTATAGAGAACATAGGGTATGAGAGTTCTGGTGAATACAGCTTGCATCTAATAGGGAACAGGAGGCATGAGGGTTCTGATCATTACATTTTGTATTACATACACATTTATTTTCTTTACAGAGTCTATAGTAGCCTTTCCCACCCTATTTACCATTGAGGAACCCTTGAAATTATTTTCAGGTCTCTGGGAACCCCTGGTAAAACCAAATAATTGGAGGTCATTGGGAAAAATGTCCCTTACCTAGGTGGCCAATAGGAAGAATGCCCCTTACATAGGTGTGCAGTGGGAAGAATGCCCCTGGCAGTGGTGGGAAGATAGCCACTCTTACAAACAACCAAAAAAGATCACTAGTGTCAGGCTAATGGCTCTCCCAAGTGGCGTTGGATCTAGAGTTCTGCAAGCACCATAAAATGGGAGGTCATTTAGCCACAGCTCAAAGAACCCATATCAACCTTTGAGGGAACCATACGGTTCTATGGAATTCTGGTTGACAATGGCTGGTCTAGGGGATCAAAACAGCAAAAAGTGAATGCCCTAATGCATTTCCATACATCGGATGGTGTAATTCCAAGTGTAACAATGTATCACTCTTTGATGTATGACCTTTCCTAGCCTAATTTGGCTCGCCTTGTATATACCAGAGCTCATATTTTAATTTTTGTACATGTTTTGCGTCTAACCACTTTTTGAAATAAAAAATCTGTGATTTTTACAAAATATTTGACTCCTATTTGCTGCTAAAAAGCCCCGTGGGGAATCCTCCTCTTTTTTTCAAAAGTGAAGAAAGGCTTCTAAAGACAGTAATAGATGGCTGAGGACAATAGGGTGGTCTAGAACAGTAAGGGGGGAGCTTATGGGGGGCTGAGGACTGTAATATGGGGGGTTGAGGACAATTATGGGGGGCTGAGGACTGTAATATGGGGGGTTTAAGACAGTAATGGGGAAGCTAAGGATAGTAATGGGGGGTTAAGGACAATTATGGGGGGGTTGAGGACAATTATGGGGGGCTGAGGACAGTAATGTGAGGGGGGCTAAGGACAAAAATGTGAGGGAAGGCTGAGGACAGTAATGTGGGGGGCTGAGGACACAAATATGAGGGGGGCTGAGGAAAGTAATGACAGGATGGCTGAGGACAGTAATGTTAGGGAGGACTGAGGACAGTAATGTGAAGAGGGGATTTTGATGTGAAGGGGAGGGAACTTTGATGTAAAGAGAGGGACTGTGATATTAGGCTCAGTTCAGATCTGTGCATTCACGTCGCAGGTAAGGCAGCTCTTAATTTTAAAGTGCCCTACCTACGAGAAAGGCAGTCAGAGAAGTCCTGAACCTTTCTTTTTAAAATCACGCTGCACCAAGCCGTATGGAGCTTCAGCCCCATGCTGTTTGTTGCCAGAGAAAATTTGCCATAGGTGGTGATGTGTAGCGGTGCTTTTAAGAATTAATTGCACCCCTGCACATCTGCTAAAGTGCAGCCCAATTCTCTGCAGGTTGGGAACACGGTCGATTTTGCGCACATTCTCCAGCCACAGAGATGTGAACGTAGCCTAAGGGGAGAGGGGGACTGTGAGGGGTCATCGCACAAACATGCGGTTTGGACAGAAATTAGTGAAACTTGTAGCAGACTTTTGGAAGTGGCCAGAGTAAAAAGGTGAAAGGGAATATCTTGGCTCCCATAAAGAATTGAGTTTGAAGGTATCAAGCATTTACTACTGCTGGAGAGCTTGGCAGAAGAAAAAAAAGGAGAGAACATTTGATTATGACGTAAAGGAATACTCTTACTCTTCATTCTCTGTATCTCCTCTGCTTGGTTTCCCTCTGTTCCCACGACAGTTGGAACATTCTTGGAAAGAGGCCCTGTAATACACAGAGAACCAGTTCATCCCTTTCTTACAAAGGGTTAATTCTGTGTTAGGGATTGGGTTAGAAATTAGGTAAGTGTAAAGCCTTGTACACACGGTTCGATTGTTGGAAGGGGGTTGCCTGTTGACAGACTGTTGTCCTAAATTCTTACAGTTAGTACGCTCTTTTAGACAATTGTTTTCCAATTTTCGGCCAAAAATTGTTGGATGGCAGGCTAGTAAATTTTCGTCGGACAACGGCTCCACGTCTGATTTTCATATGGTCAGTACACAAATCCGTCACACAAAAGTCAAAAGTACAAACACGCATGCTCGGAATCAATGCTCACCAAACACGAAATTAGCAGAAGGGGCCCAAAGGGTGGTGCTCAAGAGCTGAAATTCCTCATAATACATCACTACGTTTGTGGCACGACAAACGTTAGTATGCAAGACAAGATCCTGGCACACGCCCTTTTGACAAAAATCAGACGCCCGGTTGGCCAACAATCTTACTGTGTGTACGAGGCTTAAGAGTCAGAGGATAAGGGGCCAAGCTTAAGTGTTGGAGTCAGGTTTTGGAGGTAATGTTCAGGTGTTAAAGGGCTAGTGTCAGGTTTAAGGGTCATCTCTAGTATAAGCGCAATGAGGAAGGTCACATTCTAAATGTTTATTTTAGAGGATAGCTGATCCCATGAACTCTCTCCTCTCATGGTGTACCATTGAGTTCCTTTATTGATGTTTCCAGAGCAAACAGTTTCTTCATCACCTTGGAATCTGGGGGTGAAGAGCATTCACACAGTGAGTAGACATAAGTTCAGCCACCCAGTGCTTCCCCTCCCCTAAATGAGTTCCCTCTTACCATCCTGAGATAGCATGCTTTCTAAAGACTGCACCCCCATACTCAGATTCCTGAGCTTCACATCCA
Organism: Rana muscosa; assembly: GCA_029206835.1. Lineage (NCBI taxonomy): Eukaryota > Metazoa > Chordata > Amphibia > Anura > Ranidae > Rana > Rana muscosa. The sequence continues at coordinate 385,955,063 of CM055118.1, forward strand.
TGTTCTGTTGCATGTCCTCCAGTCGTTGACCTACCACAGACAAAGAACTGATGTTTATTCCTAGCAAGTAGGAGGAGAGTTCCTCAAACGGCATCCAGATGTGACTCCTACTATGACCCAGATCTCCATCTATCTCTTCCTTTTTTTTTTAGATGTCATCTTAGAGTAACTGTATATCTTGAGAAGTTGGACACATATGCTCTCTGTACTGTGTGATAACATGGGGATGTTGATTCACAGCAGTCAAAGGTCAAGATCAGTTTCTTCCCCCTTTACCACTGCCCCTGGATTACCTGTGAGGGCTTTCATTGAGGTTTCCATAGTGGACAGCTTCTCCATAATCCTGGAACCTGTGGGTAGAGAACATTCACAGGGTGAGTAGACATACCCTCTTTCAAACATTGTTGCGCTTCAAACCTTCTGGTAGTCCCTCTTACCATCCTGGGACAGGTGGTCCACTCTGGAGTATATATCCATACTCAGTTTCTTGATCGTCATATTCATGTTCTTCCTCAACTCATCCAGCCATTGACCTACCAGAGAAAACTGAGATTTATTAAAATCAAGCAAGGTCTGGGAAGGTAAATCCCTCAAACTGCACTCATATTGGATCTCCCAAGAGTTACCCAGCTCACTAGTAGTGATGAGCCGAACACCCCCGGGTTCGGTTCGCACCAGAACCCGCGAACGGACCGAAAGTTCGTACGAACATTAGAACCCTATTAAATACAATGGATGCGAACGTTCGAATTCTAAAGTGCTAATTATAACGACTATTATGCATGTTATTGTCCTAAAAAGGGTTTGGGAACCCGGGTTCTGCACCAGGGGACATGTATCAATGCAAAAAGAAGTTTTAAAAACGGTCGTTTTTCGGGAGCAGTCATTTTAATGATGCATAAAGTGAAAAAAAAAAAGTCAAATATTCCTTTAAATATCGTACCTGGGGGGTGTCTAAAGTATGCCTGTGAAGTGCCACGTGTTTCCCGTGTTTAGAACTGTCCCTGCACAAAATGACACTTCTAAAGGAAAAAAAAGCCATTTAAAACTGCTTGCGGCTTTAATGTAATGTCTGGTCCCGGTAATATGGATGAAAATCTTTAAGAAAAATGGCATAGCTACCCCATGACCCCCCCCCCCCTACCCCAGCCCATTACCAGCCCCTTTGGGTCTTGTATGGATATTAAGGGGAACCCCGCACATAAAATAAAAAAGGCCCTATATACTCTGAACAGCCGTATACAGGCGGTGCATACAAGACAGGGACTGTAGGTTTGTTCTTATGTAGAATCTGTTTGTAATTTTGAACAGGTACATTGTTTAAGTGTAGCTCCAGCCCAAAAATCTATTTTTAAACTTTTTGGAAAACATAGGTAAGGGTTATCACCCCTGTAACATTTGTTTTGCTGTCTGTGCCCCTGTTCAGAACATTTCACCTCACTTTCCGTCCCAATGACAACTGTTTTTGAAATGTGGTGTTTTTCTTGAAACAAGGATTGGTGATAAAGCATCAGTACAGAGGAGACACCTTTCTCCCATATTTATTCTTACAGGAGAGAATTTCCCTTCTTAGGGGTAGATTTCCTCTCACTTCCTGTTGTCTTCTTGCGTTTGCAAGTAGGAGTCGTTTGAAAGTAGGGACCTGCCGTATATACTCTGCAGAAATTGGCCCCTTAGTTGTTGGTGTTGGCACAACACTGTAAGCACTCACAGTTACTCTTGGTTGGTGCTGGAACGCCCTGCTGTCAACTATTATATCAGGAATTGTAATTACATATAATTGTTGAACAGTGGTAGTAAAAATTGGGCCTTTGATGGTGGTGCTGGTGCCACAACACTTTAAGCCCTGACAGTTACTCTTGGTGGGTGCAGCAATGGGCCCTGCTGTGAATTATTAGATCAAGAATTGTAATTGCATGCCCCTGTTGAACAGGGGCTGAAAAATTGGGCCTTTCGTGGTGGTGGTGGTGGTGGTGGTGTTGCCACAACACTGTAAGCCCTCAGAGTTACTCTTGGTGGGTGCAGGAATGGGCCCTGCTGTGAATTATTAGATCAAGAATTGTAATTACATGCCCCTTTTGAACAGGGGCTGAAAAATTGGGCCTTTCGTGGTGGTGGTGGTGGTGGCGTTGCCACAACACTGTAAGCCTTCAGAGTTACTCTTGGTGGGTGCAGCAATGGGCCCTGCTGTGAATTATTAGATCAAGACTTGTAATTACATGCCCCTGTTGAACAGGGGCTGAAAAATTGGGCCTTAGGCACTGGTGGCACAACACTGCAACCCCTCACAGATACTGTACTTGGAGCACAGCAATGAGCCCTGTTGCAAAGTATTGCTTCAAAAATTGTAATTACACGCCCCTGTTAAACAGGGGCTGGAAAATTGGGCGTTAGGCACTGGTGGCGGCACCCATAAACAAAAATGATCTTCCAAGCTATCATCATCAACCGTATCATTGAGGACTCGGAGGAGGAGGATAGCCAGTCAACATAACAGCACAGGCACTCAGCATCAGCATCAGTCTTGAAGGGATGTGACATGTTAAAATCAATTAGTCTGTTATATCAGCATCAGGTGTGTGGTAGCTGGTGGTGATCCAAGACTGGTTCATCTTGATGAAAGTCAGTCGATCAACCGAGTCGGTGGACAGGCGCACCCTGTGATCCGTGACAAATCCTCCAGCAGCACTGAATGTGCGTTCCGAAAGAACGCTGGATGCAGGACAGGCCAGTAGCTCAATTGCATACTGTGCAAGCTCTGGCCAGTGATCCATCCTCAAGACCCAGTAAGCCAGAGGATTTTCGGTGGGGAAGGTGTCCAAGTCTGACCTTGCCCCTAGATATTCCTGCACCATGTTTATCAGACGCTGGCGATGGTTGCTGGAACCGATCATACTTTGGGGCTGCGGACTAAAGAATTGTCTGAACGCATCGGTCAGACGGCCACCTTCCCCACCGCTCCTTCTTTGACTGGCCGAAGCCTCAGCAACTCGTTGTCCAGGACCAGGAGTTTGTAACCTCCCAGTCTCTGGGAACGCATTGCACAGACCTTTCTGCAAGGCCTCCCGAAGTTGTCTCATCCTCTGCTCCCTCTGCGACGGTAACATAAGGTCCGCAACCTTACCCTTGTACCGTGAATCAAGGAGAGTGGCCAGCCAGTAATGGTCCCTCTCCTTGATCCGAAGAATACGAGGATCCTTCCGCAGACTTTGCAGGATCAGGGAGGCCATGCAGCGTAGGTTAGCTGAGGCATTCGGTCCGGAGTCCTCTGGGTCACTAAGGACGACATGATCCGCAGCCACCTCCTCCCAGCCACGTACAAGTCCACGGGTTTCTTGGGACTGTAAATCATCCCTAAAAGACTGCTGCTGTTGATGCTGCTGAGTGCCAGGCTCCACCTCCATGCTGACACAATCCTCCTCCTCCTCCTCGTCCTCTTCCTGTGCGATGGGTGGGACAGAAGGAACACTGTCTGGGTAAAGGGGGCCTTGAGAGGCAAGGAAGTCCTCCTCTTCCTGCCTCTGTTCTGCCTCAAGTGCCCTGTCCATTATTCCACGCAGCGTGTGCTCCAACAGGTGGACAAGAGGTACAGTGTCACTGATGCATGCACTGTCACTGTTCACCATCCTCGTGGCCTCCTCAAATGGTGCCAGGACAGTGCATGCATCCCTGATCATGCCCCACTGGCGTGGAGAAAAAAAAACAAGCTCCCCTGACCCTGTCCTGGTGCCGTAGTCGCACAGGTACTCATTGATGGCCCTCTGCTGCGTGTGCAGCCGCTGCAGCATGGCCAATGTTGAGTTCCACCTGGTGGGCATGTCACATATAAGGCGGTTCTTGGGCAGGTTCAACTCCTTTTGCAGCTCAGCCAGGCGAGCACTGGCATTATAAGATCTGCGGAAATGCACACAGACTTTCCTGGCCTGCCTCAGGACATCCTGTAAGCCCGGGTACCTGCCCAAGAACCGCTGCACCACCAGGTTAAGGACGTGAGCCACACAGGGCACATGGGTCAGTTGTCCCTGTCGGAGGGCGGAGAGGAGGTTGGTGCCATTGTCGCAAACCACCATTCCTGGCTTAAGCTGGCGTGGCGTCAACCACCTCTCGGCCTGGCCCTGCAGAGCAGACAGGACCTCTGCCCCAGTGTGGCTTCTGTCCCCCAAACACACCAGCGCAAGCACGGCATGGCATCTTTTTGCCTGCGTACTTGCGTAGCCCCTTGAACGCCTACGGAGCACCGCTGGTTCAGAGGACAAAGCACAGGAAGAGGCCATGGAGGAAGAAGAAGAGGAGGGGGTGGAGGAGAGAGGTGTGTCACAACCAGTAGTAGCATTTTGGAGGCGTGGCGGTGGAACAACCTCCAACACTACTGCACCTTGTCCTGCATCCTTCCCAGCTGCCAAAAGAGTGACCCAATGGGCCGTGAAAGAAAGGTAACATCCCTGTCCATGCCTGCTGGACCATGAGTCAGCGGTAATATGCACCTTACCGCTGACCGCCCTGTCCAGCGAGGCCAAGACATTGCCTTCCACATGTCGGTAGAGAGCCGGAATAGCCTTCCGTGAGAAAAAGTGGCGTTTGGGAACCTGCCACTGAGGAACCGCACATTGCACAAACTCACGGAAGGGGGCCGAGTCTACCAACTGAAAAGGCAGCAGTTGAAGCGCTAGCAATTTAGCCAAGCTAGCATTCAACCGCTGGCCATGTGGATGGCTGGGAGTGAACTTCTTTCGACGGTCCAGCAGCTGGGGCAGGGAAATTTGCCTGCTAGAATCGGACGTCGGTGTACTGCTAGCAGAGTGGCCGCAAGTACTTGGCTGTGACACACCTAATTCTACACCTTCATTCCTCTCAGTGCATGTTTCAGAGAGGACTGAAGTTATAGTGGGGTTGGAGATCCCAGCTGATGCGGTGCAAGGAGAGGTCCGCTTTGTTCTTTGGTGTGGGTCTTTGAGGTAGGCTTGCCAACGAGCTGCATGGCAGGTCAACATATGTCTGGTCAGGCATGTGGTACCCAAGCGGCTGATGTTTTGGCCACGCGATATACGCTTGAGACATATGTTGCAAACAGCAGCTGTGCGATCTGATGCACTAGCCTCAAAAAAGGCCCACACCAAAGAACTTTTTGAATGACGAGCAGAGGCAGCGCCCTGCACAGGCGGAGCTCTGCGGTGTGATTCCGTCGGTGTACTGCCCTTACACTGCCCACCAAAGGGCATCCTGCCTCGTTGGAGATGTGCCTCCTCCTCATCCTCCTCCTCCTCCTCCTCCTCTCTCCTATTAGGCACCCACGTGGAGTCAGTGACCTCATCATCCCCTCCCTCCTCATCACTGGAGCCAATCTGGCAGTATGCTGCAGCTGCTGGAACATGACTGCCAGATTGGTGTCCTTCTTGAGCATCCCCTCTGTCTGCTCTCACGCTACTGCCTTCCTCTAGCTGAGTTTCATCATCAGTCCCTTCGAAACGCTGGGCATCCTCCTGGAGCATGTACCCAACACTGTGCTCAAACAGTTCGGGGGACTCCTCAGGAGGAGGACATGGTGGGTCTAGGGAAGGAGTGACTGATGATGAGTCTGAAATTGATACCAGGTAAGAGGACGCTTTGGCAGCTGCTTTGCCAGTACCCTGAGCCTGGGTGAGAGAGGATGAGGAGGAGGAGGAGGGCTTGGTCATCCACTCTACCAAGTCTTCGGCATGATGTGGCTCAACATGTCCAGCTGCCGAAAAGAAGGACAAGCGTGTCCCATGGCCATGTGCTGATGACAATGCACCGCGTCCACGACCAGCACTGTTGCCCCCAGACACAGAGCCTGCTTGCCCTCTTTTATTGCCTCCTGACTGTCTGCCTCTCCTTGTTTGCCTTCCAGACATTCTAATAGATGGCCTGCAGGGAGATGGGAAAAAAAGCAATAAGGGCTACCTTCAGGTGTCCTTCTCTGTCCCTTTACTTAAGGATTTCTAAATATGGTTGAGGATGATTGCTTTCGCACAGAATAGCACGATGACAATTTCCCTGACTGTCCAAAAAACAAGGATTTCAAAGATGGTTGATGAGGAATGCTTTAGCACAGTATAGCACAATCAGAATTTCCCGCACTGTCCTTCCCTGTCCCTACAAACAAGGTTTAGCACAGTAAAACACACTGACACTCTCCCTACCTATAGTTTTCTGTCCCTATAAAAAATGTTTTTTTTTAAAGATGGTTGATGAGGAATGCTTTAGCACAGTATAGCACAATGAGAATTTCCCTCACTGTCCTTCCCTGTCCCTACAAACAAGGTTTAGCACAGTAAAACACACTGACACTCTCCCTACCTATAGTTTTCTGTCCCTATAAAAAAATTTTTTTTAAAGATGGTTGATGAGGAATGCTTTAGCACAGTATAGCACAATGAGAATTTCCCTCACTGTCCTTCCCTGTCCCTACAAACAAGGTTTAGCACAGTAAAACACACTGACACTCTCCCTACCTATAGTTTTCTGTCCCTATAAAAAATTTTTTTTTTAAAGATGGTTGATGAGGAATGCTTTAGCACAGTATAGCACAATGAGAATTTCCCTCACTGTCCTTCCCTGTCCCTACAAACAAGGTTTAGCACAGTAAAACACACTGACACTCTCCCTACCTATAGTTTTCTGTCCCTATAAAAAATGTTTTTTTAAAGATGGTTGATGAGGAATGCTTTAGCACAGTATAGCACAATGAGAATTTCCCTCACTGTCCTTCCCTGTCCCTACAAACAAGGTTTAGCACAGTAAAACACACTGACACTCTCCCTACCTATAGTTTTCTGTCCCTATAATTTTTTTTTTTAAAGATGGTTGATGAGGAATGCTTTAGCACAGTATAGCACAATGAGAATTTCCCTCACTGTCCTTCCCTGTCCCTACAAACAAGGTTTAGCACAGTAAAACACACTGACACTCTCCCTACCTATAGTTTTCTGTCCCTATAAAAATTTTTTTTTAAAGATGGTTGATGAGGAATGCTTTAGCACAGTATAGCACAATGAGAATTTCCCTCACTGTCCTTCCCTGTCCCTACAAACAAGGTTTAGCACAGTAAAACACACTGACACTCTCCCTACCTATAGTTTTCTGTCCCTATAAAAATTTTTTTTTTTAAAGATGGTTGATGAGGAATGCTTTAGCACAGTATAGCACAATGAGAATTTCCCTCACTGTCCTTCCCTGTCCCTACAAACAAGGTTTAGCACAGTAAAACACACTGACACTCTCCCTACCTATAGTTTTCTGTCCCTATAAAAAATGTTTTTTTAAAGATGGTTGATGAGGAATGCTTTAGCACAGTATAGCACAATGAGAATTTCCCTCACTGTCCTTCCCTGTCCCTACAAACAAGGTTTAGCACAGTAAAACACACTGACACTCTCCCTACCTATAGTTTTCTGTCCCTATAATTTTTTTTTTTTAAAAGATGGTTGATGAGGAATGCTTTAGCACAGTATAGCACAATGAGAATTTCCCTCACTGTCCTTCCCTGTCCCTACAAACAAGGTTTAGCACAGTAAAACACACTGACACTCTCCCTACCTATAGTTTTCTGTCCCTATAAATTTTTTTTTTTAAAGATGGTTGATGAGGAATGCTTTAGCACAGTATAGCACAATGAGAATTTCCCTCACTGTCCTTCCCTGTCCCTACAAACAAGGTTTAGCACAGTAAAACACACTGACACTCTCCCTACCTATAGTTTTCTGTCCCTATAAAAATTTTTTTTTTTAAAGATGGTTGATGAGGAATGCTTTAGCACAGTATAGCACAATGAGAATTTCCCTCACTGTCCGTCCCTGTCCCTACAAACAAGGTTTAGCACAGTAAAACACACTGACACTCTCCCTACCTATAGTTTTCTGTCCCTATAAAAAATGTTTTTTTAAAGATGGTTGATGAGGAATGCTTTAGCACAGTATAGCACAATGAGAATTTCCCTCACTGTCCTTCCCTGTCCCTACAAACAAGGTTTAGCACAGTAAAACACACTGACACTCTCCCTACCTATAGTTTTCTGTCCCTATAAAAAATGTTTTTTTAAAGATGGTTGATGAGGAATGCTTTAGCACAGTATAGCACAATGAGAATTTCCCTCACTGTCCTTCCCTGTCCCTACAAACAAGGTTTAGCACAGTAAAACACACTGACACTCTCCCTACCTATAGTTTTCTGTCCCTATAAAAAATGTTTTTTTAAAGATGGTTGATGAGGAATGCTTTAGCACAGTATAGCACAATGAGAATTTCCCTCACTGTCCTTCCCTGTCCCTACAAACAAGGTTTAGCACAGTAAAACACACTGACACTCTCCCTACCTATAGTTTTCTGTCCCTATATATATTTTTTTTTTTAAAGATGGTTGATGAGGAATGCTTTAGCACAGTATAGCACAATGAGAATTTCCCTCACTGTCCTTCCCTGTCCCTACAAACAAGGTTTAGCACAGTAAAACAGACTGACACTCTCCCTACCTATAGTTTTCTGTCCCTATATTTTTTTTTTTTTTTAAAGATGGTTGATGAGGAATGCTTTAGCACAGTATAGCACAAGGAGAATTTCCCTCACTGTCCTTCCCTGTCCCTACAAACAAGGTTTAGCACAGTAAAACACACTGACACTCTCCCTACCTATCCTTCTCTTTCCCTAAACTAAAGGAATCCAGGTTAAGCAAGAAAAAAAAAAGTCACTGTCCCTGCCTATGCTTGTCTTTCCCTGCTCCGGAACACACTACACTAGGCCGCCGTGCTTGCGGCCTTTTATAGTGTGGGGCGTGTACTAAACACCCTCAGCAATAATTGGCCACAGGCATCCTGCCTGTGGCCAATCATTGCTCTCCTCGCTGCCGGCGCTGTGATTGGCCAAGCATGCAGGGTCACAGTGCATGCTTGGCCAATCACAGCGCCTGGATGACACTGCGATGGCGTAGTGCATTGTGGGCCGTTCGCGTCACTCGAATTTGGCGCGAACGGCCCAAATCGTTCGATCTTCGCCGAACGATCGAACAGCCGATGTTCGAGTCGAATGTATGTTCGACTCGAACACGAAGCTCATCCCTACTCACTAGGTGTCTCTGCCTTGTTTTTGTTGTCCTCCTCTGTAACTGTATATCTTGAGAAGGAAGGCATTTGTTGGAAGGCAACATGAGTTACCGTATATACTCGAGTATAAGCCGAGTTTTTCAGCACATTTTTTTGTGCTGAAAATACCCCCCTCGGCTTATACTCGAGTCACCTTTTTGCGCCTGATCTCCCAGACTTTGGGGACCCGGTACCGGCCTGCCCTAGGTCCTCTGGACCCCAAACCTGGCAACACATTTAGCCCCACTCTTCCTCTACAAGTGTGCGAATGTGTTGTCCAGGGGACCTACGGCTGGGGAGCACCGATTTTTCAAAGCCGGGCACCCCTTCCATAGACTCCCATGTTAAACGGTCATTTCTCTGGTGATTTTGGGGACCCGGTACCGGCCGGTCGTAGGTCCCCATGACCCGAAACTTGGCACACATGTAGCCCTATTTCCATAGACTCCCATGTTAAACGTCAGTCTAGTCATGGACACAGTGAGGCATGGGCACAGTGAGGCATGGGCACAGTGAGGCATGGACACAGTGAGGCATGGGCACAGTGAGGCATGCAGATGGACACATTGAGGCAAAGTTAGGCACAGTGAGGCATGCAGATGGACACCCTAGACTTATACTCGAGTCTATACGTTTTCCCAGTTTTTTGTGGTAAAATTAAGTGCCTCGGCTTATATTCGGGTCAGCTTATACACAAGCATATACGGTGTAGCACCTTCCCCTCTTCTCTCTCCGGGCGGCTCGCACCGTCTCTTGTCTAGGGGTATCTGGAAGGGTGGAGAGAGAGAGAGCGGGTGGGCTACGCCTAGCCTCCACCCACGTGGGAATACCTGTGGTATCAGCAATGTCTTAATTACCTTCGGGTCTGTGCTGTGCACCCGGATCCTCCCTCCAAGAGTCACCGTGAACTTTGTCCGCCAGGAATTGAGCCTCACACCATTAAAGTCCAACACTCCTTTATTAGAACACACCATACATGGACTCCCTTGATAGATAGAACAGGAAAAGGAGGTGTGAGTGTGAATAGGCCCAGACACAAATTCGGTCCTCCACACTCCTCCTGGAGAGTGGGATATGGTCTCCGCACGAGAGGAAGGGGATCCTTCTGGACGGTCTCCGACAAGAGACTCACCCGTCACCGGCAGTCTGCTGCACCGGGTCTTCGAGTGAGGAGCTCTCCCCGGTCCATTGCGTCTTACTCAGATTCAGGCCTCCATCCCCGAAGTACCTTAGGACCCTTCCCTCGCGGAACTCAGTGTTGGGCACTGAGCTCCGGACCCTCTTGCAAGTACCTCACCCCAGGGCTGAAGGTGCCTGGGGTGGAACACGATCTCCGTTGGTCCTCTAGGCCGAGGCCTCCTAGAGGACGAGCACGAACCCGCATCCGCAAGCTGAAGGTGCTTGGGACGAAGACCCTGTGACCAAGATGGCCGGCCCCTTTATCTCCTCTCCCAGCAAGCACGGCGGGTTCCCCGCCCCACCATACCGCTGCCAAGAGAGGACAAAAAGGACCCCGGCACACAGTGATATTCATCCCCCCCGGCCACGGTGACAGCGCCACCTAGTGAACCGCAAGGAACATAGCACTGATGTCACAGCTAAATTCAAAAAATACACCCGGGAAAGTAAGTACCCGCTACACACTCCCCCCTGTCTTTTGACACTGGACCCCAGTGTCTGGAGTGAATCACACCCTCAACGGCTGACATAATCCAATCCAGAAACCAACTAACAATTAGAAAAACCAAAAAAAATTTTTAGGAAACTATCCTAACGGAGAAGTTGTGTCTGAGCCCCTGCAACAAAAGAGGAGTGAAAGACAACAGTTAAAACATTATACTTTTCCCTCCCATCCTAACTAAGAACCACCCCAGGTTCCATAATCTTGACGGGACGTTCTCCTGCAGAGGGAAGAGAAAAGAAACAATAAAACCCTGACACATGTGTATGTGTGAGAGGAAAAGAAACTCCTCCGAAGAGAAATATCTTTTCCCCCCAGTGTGAGTGTGTACAATGTGTAACGTTGCACGAGACTGCCCCCTGGTGACAGCCTCGTGGTAACTGCACCCGTTGAACCATCTCTTCTTTCTTGCTGCTTGATTCCGGGCCCTATCTACCCCAAAGTCTGCAACTTCTCACTGGAGAGGAAAGAACAACAACTGGAACAGTTCTTCCTTGGAATGACACAAGCACCCCTCTTGCGGGGCAAACACTGATGATAGCACCAACAAAAAAGTCAAACAGCAAAGTTCAGGGGGTGCAAGGTCCTTTTGAAACAAAGCAAACAAATGGAGTCTCTTTCTCCTCAGAGGTAGAAGCGGGGATGTGGCAGGACAATAGGTTTCAGATGCCGATCCATGGTTTCCAAATGGTACTCCACATCCTCACCTTCTTTGCGTCGGATCAACACCTTATCCGCATGGATGTGTCTTCCTCTCATCCACTCTGCCTTGCAGTCCTTGAACCGCTGAGATGTCTTTGGAGAGCATGTCAAATACCTGCGGGCGTGTGGGACCTTAAGGTGGGTCCACACAAATTCATTATACCAGCGCTCTCGGTACATCTCCACTTCGTAGAGTAGCTCCTTGGGGAGGTACGGGTATTCCCACCCGTAGTCAGCAGCAACTTTCTGGCAGAAAAGTCTCTGAAGCCTTGACAGCGGAGGCATTGTGGTTTTGTCCCCTTCGCCGGGTAGAACTATAGAGTCCGGATGGCGAGGGGCCCTAACCACTTCTGGTTGGGGCATAGGTGCCCGTAGTATCAACTTCTGCTCCCCAGTACCTGATGCAGGTGGGACCGGAGATGTAGATGTGGGCTGGGGACAGGACCCTTGTTCAGGCGCTGGAGCCTCCACTCGGGGTGTACTCTCCCCCGTGGACATGGGAGAATCTCGAGGCCTTCGGAACGAAGCTAGCGGAACTTTGTCCCAGCCCTTCTCTGCAAACAGTTCGTCAATGGCTGTGTCATCTCCCACATCAGAGAGCGACTCCAGATCCGAAGTATCACAGTCCTTCGTGGGTATGTAGCCCGTTGTAGAGGCGGAGCTAACACCTCCCGCGGACATACTGGGCCATGCCTTCCCGGCACCTCCGCCCGTGCACCAAGTCTCTTTGCCCGGCTTACCTCGGCCTTTACTTGAAGCGGGATGTCCGGAACACTCGTCAACGGATCCGTCTAGGCCTGGCGTAAGCTGGCGAGATGGTCCGCCACCACCACTGGTCGGGGCCACCATGCTGGTTCTCTTCTTCAGTGGCGGACGCTGTGAGACAGTGGTGACCGAGTCAGCATCCTCGGATTTCTCCCGTTGAGTTTTAACGACCTCCACCTCGGTCGCTGCAGTGTGCGCTGGGATGGCTTTTTACAGCAGTAATTCCTCCTCTGCGAGTAGTGTTACCTGAAGCCCGGCCTGGGTAGATGGTTCTCGGCCTTTCAACTGCCGGATCCACCTCGAACAGGAACTCCCCACAGGCCTCACATTGTCCGAAGGGCTTTAGGTGGCACACCAGTCCCGAGCACCCGGGACAAATTACACCCAGGGCCTCTACGTCCATGCACGAATACAGGGCGAATCGACCCCTTGGCTTCAGCCGGATCCCGGTATCCATTATCGGAGCAGCAGCAGTCATCGTGGTAGTAGCAGGGTGAACTGGAATCCATGAAGTATGTCCAAACATGGTGACTTGTTGCTGGTCCATCGCACACTGCAGAGTTTTCGCGCCAAAGTCCCACGTGTAGCCCTCTCACGTATTGGACTCCTCCCCTTTGCTCCAGTTCGCGGGCTTTTTCACTTTCCTTGGTTGAGCCACGCCCACGAACTAAGCGGCGGGGGTTGTGTCTGTTGGCGCAGTGCAATTAGAAGCCTCCACGTGTAGTACCTCACACGGCTGGGCCTCCCCCCGTTCACCGTTCTTCCTGTGCGGGCCTTTCCCTGGTCTAGGGTCAATTCCACGGCTTCGAGCAGGGCTGCACTTCGGCCTATTCAGTTAACTCATCCAGCAGACTTGTTCAATACTGTGATGCACAACACAATACCGGACCCGAGCCCCCACGTGTAGCGCCTTCCCCTCTTCTCTCTCCGGGCGGCTCGCACCGTCTCTTGTCTAGGGGTATCTGGAAGGGTGGAGAGAGAGAGAGCGGGTGGGCTACGCCTAACCTCCACCACGTGGGAATACCTGTGGTATCAGCAATGTCTTAATTACCTTCGGGTCTGTGCTGTGCACCCGGATCCTCCCTCCAAGAGTCACCGTGAACTTCGTCCGCCAGGAATTGAGCCTCACACCATTAAAGTCCAACACTCCTTTATTAGAACACACCATACATGGACTCCCTTGATAGATAGAACAGGAAAAGGAGGTGTGAGTGTGAATAGGCCCAGACACAAATTCGGTCCTCCACTCTCCTCCTGGAGAGTGGGATATGGTCTCCGCACGAGAGGAAGGGGATCCTTCTGGACGGTCTCCGACAAGAGACTCACCCGTCACCGGCAGTCTGCTGCACCGGGTCTTCGAGTGAGGAGCTCTCCCCGGTCCATTGCGTCTTACTCAGATTCAGGCCTCCATCCCCGAAGTACCTTAGGACCCTTCCCTCGCGGAACTCAGTGTTGGGCACTGAGCTCCGGACCCTCTTGCAAGTACCTCACCCCAGGGCTGAAGGTGCCTGGGGTGGAACACGATCTCCGTTGGTCCTCTAGGTCGAGGCCTCCTAGAGGACGAGCACGAACCCGCGTCCGCAAGCTGAAGGTGCTTGGGACGAAGACCCCGTGACCAAGATGGCCGGCCCCTTTATCTCCTCTCCCAGCAAGCACGGCGGGTTCCCCGCCCCACCATACCGCTGCCGAGAGAGGACAAAAAGGACCCCGGCACACAGTGATATTCACCCCCCCCCCCCCCGGCCACGGTGACAGCGCCACCTAGTGAACCGCAAGGAACATAGCACTGATGTCACAGCTAAATTCAAAAAATACACCCGGGAAAGTAAGTACCCGCTACACGGTAATATAATTTCTGATATTCTCACTCCCTGGAGGACAGGCAGATGGCCCCCAAGTTAGAATGTAACCAATTACGCCTCTAACTTTGCATGACAAAGCCGGCTCCGATCTGACTAACCGAAAGAGGATGGGAATCATTGATTAAACACTCTGCAAGCAAGCTTCAAAGAGAGCTATGGCATGTTAATACATAGATGCAATAGTTATATAGTTTATATTAATTGATTGTATATTATTGCATATTTACTTCAGCATTGCATTTACATGTTTATTTCTTGTTACTGATGACATTTGAATTTTAATTCATGGCAACCACACAAAGGTCCAAATCAATCACAGATTACTATTTAAATTGACCTTTTATCACCATTTGTGTAATATTCCAATTCTTTCCTTCCTTTTCCTCCCTTGTTACCTTTAAGGTCTTGCACTAAAGCTTCTGTGGGTGACAGTATCTTCATTATTCTGGATGCTGTTTGTGTTTTTCCCTATCCTCCCTCTCTCTTAACCACATCCCTCAACTTACCCTTGAGGTCCTTCATTGAGGTTTCCATGACTGACAGCTTCGCCATCATCCTGGACTCTAGAGTTGAAATGAACATTCAAAGTGTGATTACTAGACTTATCCTCCATCATCCAATGTCTCCCCTCCCCCAGAGGTTCCTCTTACCATCCTGGGATAGTTGCCCAACTACAGAATACATCTCCATGCTCAGATTCCTGAGCTGCACCTCCATGTTCTGTTCCATCTTATCCAATCTTTGACCTGCCGGAGACAAATTACTGCAGTTTTTGATGGGGGGGAATAGCAATGGCAGCCACAAAAAGTCAGGATCTGTCACATCCATGTATTTTTTTTTCAACCCATCTAGCCATTGACCTACTAAAGACCATAATTCCATATATACAGTATGTTATATCTTTCAAAGATCATTCACATGTTCTCCGGAAGATGATCAATCGAAACAAACACTGTGAGTCTACATGCGGATTATATTGAATCTAAACCATTACAAATTAAAATTCAGTATTCTATTGTTTGTTAGACATGTGTACACTGAAATATTTCATTTTGGAATTTCGTTTTCGTCCGAAAAATAAAATTATTTAGTTACTTCCGAAATTTGTTGTTATTTATTTTGTTTAGGTAAAAAAATGCATTCGTGTGAAAATCCAAATTAATTAGGGTCGAATCTGTCATTGAAGGCTTATGGTGTCCGTCGAATGTTCTAAGAAGTTTCGACGGAGCAGCTAAAATGTAGGACGCCGCAATTGGACATTTCCGGTCGAATGCTCCGCCCACAAGCTATAGTAGGATTCTAATGTTGTATGACACTAGTAATAATTATATTTATTAATTACTATTACTAGTCAACCAACATTAGAATTCTTCTATAGCCTATGGGCGGAGCATTTGACTATAAACATCCGGTGGCGGCGATCGTATGTTTTTAGCTGCTTCATCGAATCTTCATGTCTCTATAATGTCGAATCTTTTCTCTCTATGTCGAATAATCTCAGACTAATAGAGTTAGGTTAGGCACATTCAACTGCAGATTCGATAGACACAGATCGCTATTGTCACCGTCATGTTGAATCTTCTATCTATATCGAACTGTTGTCGCAACAAAACAAAAATAAAGCATTTTTTATGTCGGATCTTTTATATTTCGGATTCTGAACGTTCATTATCGTTTGTTAAAAACGAACGCGAAAATCCCCGATATTCAGATGAAAATGCATTCGGACGAAAACGAATGCACATGTCTATTGCTTGTATTGTGGTTTGGTTTTTTATTGAATGTTATAATAAAATGTATGGCTTTTATATATTTAGTGTTCCTCTTAAATCTACATGTTCCTCTAAAAGGTTCTTGGCTACCATTACTGTTGTTTGCATGTGTGAACACATGGGCATGCTCCTGATGCATGTGCACATACCCCCCGACCTATAGGGAGAGGCACATGCCCAGTGGAATCCCTGTGTATAGGGTGGCAAGACACCGAGCCAATATCAGTCACCAATTCAATATTTCACTAAAGATGTACTTTTTCTTTATTTGTTTTCATCTCTAGCCCTTAATTCTTCTTTACCACCTCCTTCAGCTTACCATTGAGGTTCTTCGTTGAGGTATCTATGTCAGAACGTTTCTCCATCACATTGGAATCTGATGGTGAAGAATATTCACAGTGTAAGTAAACACAATCTCTGTCATCCATCGTCTCCTGTCCACACACTGGAGGTTCCTCTTACCATTCTGAGTCAGTTGCCCTACCAAAGAGTGCATCTCCATACTCAGGTTCCTGAGCTGCAGCTCCATGTTCTGTTCCATCTCATATAGCCATTGACCTGCCAGAGGTAAAGCAGTGATATTAAGTAGTGATGAGGGAGGTCAGTTCCTCCAGCTCTATCCATATTGGACCTCAGAGGCGGCTCTTTAATTAGGCAAATTAGGCAGACGCCTAAGGCCTCGCCCTCACAGGGGCCTTGCGGACGCCTAATTTGCCTCTGATCAATCCCCAGGGTGGTGTTCCACCACCTCCGGCGCTGCCCTGTGTTTTCCGGTCATCGCTGTCACTTCTGAATACAGAAACCCGGTTTCTGCAGAAGTGATAGCACAACTCCGTGGGTCTGACATCGCAAGTTCCAGGCATCCATCCAGACGTTGCACTTGAGTAGGGCCTCATGTCTAAATTTTGCCTAAGGCCTCACAAAGCCTAGAGCTTCCTCTGTTGGACCTCTAATGGCCGGTCAACTATCTGTCTCTGCTTTTCATTAGTTGGCATCTTAGAGTAACTATAATTTGGACAATGTGTGTATAGAGTTCCCCTGTCAGTACTGATGCTGTGCGAATGTTGAATCGTGGCAACCACACAAAGGCCAAGATAAATTACCAATACAATTGCAATTTGCGAATGCATGTATTTTTTTCTCTATTATGCCGCGTACACACGATCGGAATTTCCGACAACAAAACCGTGGATTTTTTTCCGACAGATGTTGGCTCAAACTTGTCTTGCATACACACGGTCACACAAATATTGCTCGGAAATTCCGTCGTACAACACTACGACGAGCCGAGAAAAATGAAGTTCAATGATTCCGAGCATGCGTCGATTTGATTCCGAGCATGCGTAGAATTTTTGTGCTTTGGAATTGGCTACACACGGTCGGAATTTATGACAACAAGTTTTGTTGTCGGAAAAATTGAGAACCAGCTCTCAAACATTTGTTGTCGGAAATTCCGACAGCAAATGTCCGATGGAGCCTACAAACGGTCGGAATTTCCGACAACAAGCTCACATCGAACATTTGTTGTCGGAAATTCCGACCGTGTGTACGCGGCATTAGTATTTTTCCTATCCTCCCTCTCTCTTAATGAGAAGAAAAAGGAAAGTCCCGAAAGCCACACATCACACAAAACCCCTGTGTGTAAAGAGTTAAAGCAGCCTCAACCTAGACTCCGTGCAGGCCACACCTCCCATGGGGCTAAGTCATGGGGGTGAAACGTGTTGGTGGATGTGGCCTGGATGGAGTCCAGGCTGAGGTAGGGTGACCACATTTCCAAACTACCATTCAGGGACACCCCCCTTTCCAAAAATCAGCTTGTGCTGTAACGAATCACAGCACAGTGATTGGACACAAGAGGCGGGATTTATAATTTCTCCAATCACAAGCAAGGGTTGGGGATTGTGCTCCTCCAGGCATTCCCAGGACAAGTGCTGTCAGTGAGTAAAGCGGTAATGTGGTGGCCTTTTTTGGGGGCATCAGATTGGCCCGGGGGGTGACTGTGTCAGTTTCATTCCGGGACACTGTATTGTCCTGGAATGAAGGTGCCCGGGACAGACCTGCAAAATGCGGGACTATCCCGGGGCAATCCGGGACATGTGGTCACCCTAGGTTGAGGCTGCTTCCACTCTTTAAACACAGGGGTTTTGTATGATGTGTGGCTTTCGGGACTTTCCTTTTCATCTCATAGTTGTTTACGGAGCTGGGACGAGCTCTTTCCCTGCCTGCACTCTTAGTGGCTGACAACAGATGAGGACCTGCTGGAGCCTTCAGAGGGAGGGAGTCCATACAAGAACTAAGGAGGCCGCACCCTTAGTTCTTGTATGGGCTCCCTCCCTCTGAAGCACATCCCTCAACTTACCCTTGAGGTCCTTCATGAAGGTTTCCATAGAAGACAACTTCTGCATCATCCTGAAATCTAGAGTTGAAATGAACATTCACAGGGTGAGTTGACACAACCTTCATCAATCATTGTTACCCTTCTCCCCATTGAAGGTCCTATTTACCATCCTGAGGCAGCTGGTCAACTCTGGAGCGTATCTCCATACTGAGATTCCTGAGCTTAGTCGCCATGTTTTGTTCCATCTCACGTAGCCATTGATCTGCTGGAGACAAGTTAAGTACCGTATATACTCGAGTATAAGCCGATCCGAATATAAGCAGAGGCACCTAATTTTACCACAAAAAAATGGGAAAACATATTGACTCGAGTATAAGCCTAGGGTGTCCATCTGCATGCCTCACTGTGCCTCACTTTGCCTCACTGTGTTCATGTGCATGCCTCACTGTGCCCATGCCTCACTGTGCCTCACTTTGCCTCACTGTGTCCATGTGCATGCCTCACTGTGCCCATGCCTCACTGTGCCTCACTTTGCCTTACTGTGTCCATGTGCATGCCTCACTGTGCCCATGCCTCACTGTGCCTTACTTTGCCTCACTGTGTTCATGTGCATGCCTCACTGTGCCCATGACTAGACTGACGTTTAACATGGGAGTCTATGGAAGGGGTGCCCGGCTTTGAAAAATCGGTGCTCCCCGGCCGTAGGTCCCCTGGACAAAAAACTTTGCACTATTATAGGGGAAACATGGGGCTACATGTGTGCCAAGTTTCGGCCGGCCGGTACCGGGTCCCCAAAGTTACCGGAGAAATTACCATTTAACATGGGAGTCTATAAAAAGGGGTGCCCGGCTTTGAAAAATCGGTGCTCCACGGCCGTAGGTCCTCTGGACAACAAACTTTGCAAACTTGTAGGGGAAGAGTGGGGCTACATGTGTGCCAAGTTTGGCTGGTACCGGGTCCCCAAAGTCCGGGAGATCAGGTGCAAAAATGTGACCCGAGTATAAGCCGAAAAACAAACAAAAAAAACAAAAAAATGTGCTGAAAAACTTGGCTTATACTCGAGTATAGTAAGATGAGGTGTATAATAAAGGCCTTCAATACACCGCTCAGCGCCTCGGACTCGCACAATTGCAAAAAAATCTTGTAGTAGGTAACCGACACTAGAAAAGGATAACACACAGATATTAAAAGTGATACCATACACGAATTTCTCTGATAACTCAAAGAATTTCTAAAGGGAGCAGCCGTTTAAAAATTTAAGATATTAAAAAGATAGTATAAACATAAAACAGTGAATCTGTGTCAGAAATATACTAGAAACAGCGCTGATGTTGGTGTGATTCAGGTGGCCAACTCCACCTCCAAAGTATTAAACAGTTTATGGCAGATGAAACAAGAATGCAGAGTGTCCAATAATGTTCATTGGTGGTCCTAGATACAAACAGCATGCACCTTCACCGTAAAATCTGATCCACCCAGTGGGAACACACTCCCCCTCAGGGGTTTAAACTCACCAGAGCAAAGCTCAAACAATGCCTTGAACAGGGGAGTAAATCGGAACCTTTTCAGCATTCAGCATCAGCCAAGGAGATGTTTGATCAGTGGGGACTCCCAAAAGGAATACACAAACAGAGGAAAGCAAAAATAGCGTAACTCCGTTTAATAGGTAAAGTTCCCCACACATCACATAGCCCCTTATTACATTAAACGTACATTAATCAAACATAACAGAGCAAAAAGTCATCATATCACCACATCGCCGTCCGTCCGTAAGACAATCGATACTCGAACGAATATCCAGGAACTGTTCTTACTTCCGGGTTTAGCTGGCGTGGAGCGCATACATCACTTCCGGTAGCGTCGTGTAGGTCACGCCCTGACGCGTTTCGTCATATCCTGACTTCAACAGAGGGCGTGCCTACACGACGCAAGTGACCATTTAAATAGACACTCCCTCCGCCCTCCATACCAATCAGCGCCGTCAAAGACCGGCAATAGGTGCACATTGCAGTGACCATGGCAGCAGCTGATATTATACTACGATTGGAGCGGAGGGTCAATGGTCATCAAATTGATGTATTAAAGAGGTACAGTCTTAAACAAATCAATGTCTCTCAATGGGGCACAATGAATACATAAATTTAAATTTAAAACGCAATCATTTAAAAATGCGGAGGTAAAACAAACAGCAATCTACATAAAATAAATATTACTGCACACTTCAAATACAGAACACGGTCATCATTTCAAATGATAAACATTCTGAATATAACCCATTGTATAGGTACAGTAACCATATACACCCTCCAAGATACTACACTCATATGTATTATGATAGTAGTTAAAATATATAAAAAACTCTATATATATAAAATAATATAAAATACTAAAAAATCCAGGACTAAAACTACAAACATATTTAATAGTCACTAATAAAGCAGTTTATATCAAGGTCTATATTCAGTCCTTTCGGCGAGAGAGTATCCACCGAAAAAATCCATTGGGTCTCTTTCTTTGACAGATCCCTAACTAGATTAGAGCCCCTCCATGGGGGTTTCAAATGATCTATTCCCCAAAATTTAAGGCCACTCGGGTCCTGATTGTGACATATTTTAAAATGCAGTGACACATTGTGGTCTTTGAAACCAAGCTTGATATTTGCAATGTGCTCTGCTATTCTAACCTTTAGCTGACGTTTGGTGCGGCCTATATACATAAGGTTGCATGGGCACTGGAGGGCATATACAACATAGGAAGTATTGCATGTAATAAATTCATCAATGGTGAATTCTTTATTGTTTGAGGTAGAGATGAAGTTTTCCACAGCCCTCAACGGCCGATCGACCTCTCTACACGCCCTACATCTCCTACACGCAAAAAACCCATTCCTGTCCCAAAAAGTTGAAGGTCTGGTAGGTGGATCTAAAACTTTTCTAACAATTTTGTCGGCAAAACTGCGTGCCCTTCTATAAATAAAACCTGGTTTGTGTGGAAGGACCGCAGATAATACTTTATCCATAAGAAGAACATGCCAGTGGGAGGAAAAAATCTCCTCCACCTCTTTATATTTGGAATGAAACCCAGAGATAAAGTTCCACTCCCGTCCAGTATCTGGCTGGGGGACCGGCATGTCCCTAAGAAAGTCCTCCCTAGGTCGTGCAGCCAATTCCTTAATTATATAGTCTAGTGATTCCCCAAAATAGCCCTTTTCAATAAATTTCACCTTTATAATCTCTGCTTGTATAAGAAAGTCAGAGTTCGCAGAGCAGTTCCTTTTTACTCTCGTAAGTTGACCTCTAGGGATATTTTGAAGCCACATTGGATGGTGGCCACTGCTCATGGGTAGGTAACTATTTGCATCTGTGGGCTTAAAAAAGACCTTTGTCCCCAGTTTATTGTCATATTTAAAAATATGCAAATTTAAAAACTGGATATCAGTAGTGCTCACAGCACTAGTCAATTTAATGTTGTTAGAATTCAAATTGAGTTCATTTAAAAATGTCTGTAAGGTATCCAGAGTGCCACTCCAAATAAAGAACAGGTCATCAATATACCTTTTATAAAATAAAAGATATGGGAGAGTCTTAGAAAAAATATTTTTATCCTCCCACTCTGCCATAAAGAGGTTAGCAATGCTTGGTGCAAAGCTAGCCCCCATGGCAACGCCCCTACATTGTGAATAAAAGTCACCATTATACCAAAAAAAGTTATGTCCAAGGCAAAAATCCAGGGAGTTCCTCAAAAACACTTTTTTATTATGCGTGATATCTTCACGTTTGCATAGGGCCCAATTAAGGGCCAACAGTGCATCATCGTGTTGGATGATGGTGTACAAGGACGCCACATCAGCGGTTACCAAGTACACCTGATCATTTCCTGTTAGATCAATATGTTGCAACATCTGTAATATACTCTTAGTATCCTTAAGAAAAGCACGGGTAGCTCCCACACTCTCTTGCAGATATAGATCAAGATATTGCCCCATACGGGATGTGATTGATCCTATCCCATTAACAATGGGTCTCCCTGGAGGGCTCTGAATATCCTTATGGATCTTGGGGAGGGTATAGATAGTGGGGATCCTACTACTACTAGGGACCAGGAATTTCTTCTCTCGGTTATTCAATACCCCAGTAGAGTACCCCATTTCAACCAAACACTCTAAATCCTTCCCATATTGAATGGAGGGATCTTTATCCAATTTAGTGTAGGTATTACTATCACTTAACATATCCATGAGTTGTTTATGGTAAAAATCTTTATTTAGAATTACCACACCTCCGCCCTTATCGGCAGGTCTTATCACTAGACTTTTTTTCTCTTCAAGCATTGATATCCCATCCAGTATATGCCTTGGATTAACATTCTTTTTAGGGATCAAATCATTCAAATCTCTAATCACAAGTCCCTTAAAAACCTCAATTTGATGATTAGCTCCATTAAAAGGATTGAATAAAGATTTGTTCCGTAATCCACTATCCAATGCAACTGATGAGATACCCGATGTGGGTTGAGAATTTTTATTGAGAAAATATTTCTTCACATTGACCTTGCGTATATATTTATGGATGTCTATAAAGACATCAAATTTATTAATAGACCTTTTCAGGCCGCATTTCAGACCTAAATGGAGAATATTAGTCTCTTTGTGTGTCAGAACTGTATCACTTAAATTAAAGATACCCCCTACTCTTGATCTCTCCTTCTTTTTCTGGACTTTTCGTCCTGCTCTACATCCTCTCGATCTTCTCCCCTCTGATAGGGGTAATATGGGGGATCCCTCTGCCAATAGAGGGGTTCCCTCCACTGGGGATCTCTGTAGCTTTGTACTTGCTGGGAATGTGATGGAGGACGTCCCCTGCGTTGGGGGAGCCCCCGACCTCGTTTGTGCCACCCCCTCCCCCTCCCTAAAAAAGGACGAGGAGATTGGTGATTACTTCTAGCCTCATTTTCCCATATTGGTTCAAACCTATTCTGAACTGGAACTGTATAATAGTTATTATTAGGTGGATATTGGACAGCGTTATTATGTCCATCTCTAGCTGGACCCCCTCTAGAATGATCAGCATAATTTCTTACAGGGGTAGAGTGATCCCTTGGAGCCCGTGGGGGCAAGTCATTCCTCCTGGTTTCACTTATACCTGATGTACTAGGAACAGATGGCCTAGTCTCAGGAATGTCAGCATGTGTATTCTCTCTATTTTCATTAGGCTTAATTTGTTGCCACAAATAAACACAGTTAGACCGGAAGTTTGTTTTACCTCCGCATTTTTAAATGATTGCGTTTTAAATTTAAATTTAATTGTGCCCCATTGAGAGACATTGATTTCCCTCCGCTCCAATCGTAGTATAATATCAGCTGCTGCCATGGTCACTGCAATGTGCACCTATTGCCGGTCTTTGACGGCGCTGATTGGTATGGAGGGTGGAGGGAGTGTCTATTTAAATGGTCACTTGCGTCGTGTAGGCACGCCCTCTGTTGAAGTCAGGATATGACGAAACACGTCAGGGCGTGACCTACACGACGCTACCGGAAGTGATGTATGCGCTCCACGCCAGCTAAACCCGGAAGTAAGAACAGTTCCTGGATATTCGTTCGAGTATCGATTGTCTTACGGACGGACGGCGATGTGGTGATATGATGACTTTTTGCTCTGTTATGTTTGATTAATGTACGTTTAATGTAATAAGGGGCTATGTGATGTGTGGGGAACTTTACCTATTAAACGGAGTTACGCTATTTTTGCTTTCCTCTGTTTGTGTATTCCTTTTGGGAGTCCCCACTGATCAAACATCTCCTTGGCTGATGCTGAATGCTGAAAAGGTTCCGATTTACTCCCCTGTTCAAGGCATTGTTTGAGCTTTGCTCTGGTGAGTTTAAACCCCTGAGGGGGAGTGTGTTCCCACTGGGTGGATCAGATTTTACGGTGAAGGTGCATGCTGTTTGTATCTAGGACCACCAATGAACATTATTGGACACTCTGCATTCTTGTTTCATCTGCCATAAACTGTTTAATACTTTGGAGGTGGAGTTGGCCACCTGAATCACACCAACATCAGCGCTGTTTCTAGTATATTTCTGACACAGATTCACTGTTTTATGTTTATACTATCTTTTTAATATCTTAAATTTTTAAACGGCTGCTCCCTTTAGAAATTCTTTGAGTTATCAGAGAAATTCGTGTATGGTATCACTTTTAATATCTGTGTGTTATCCATTTCTAGTGTCGGTTACCTACTACAAGATTTTTTTGCAATTGTGCGAGTCCGAGGCGCTGAGCGGTGTATTGAAGGCCTTTATTATACACCTCATCTTACTATTTTGTTGTTTTTTTCTTCTCGGCAGCCATGGACGCCTTGCAATTTTTGAGTAGTAGGACTATAGACATTGGCAATATTTTTGCGATTAATGAGCAAACTACTGCGCTAACTAATTTGAATGGGGCAATGACTGCTCTGGGGAATGTCCTAGAGAAGCAAGTCCGCACATGGTGGGACATTTGTACACTTGAGCAGTATATTAAGGAAAGGATAATTATAAGGAGTCTGAGATGGGAGGTAGTCCCACAGGACGGCCTGGATGACCCAGAATCCATGAGTGAGTGGTATGAGTTTTTTAATACTATGGGTTTTAGGTTACAGGATCTCATCCTTAAACGTAAAAAGAAAAAAATGTCTAAACTTGAATCTAGGATTAATGAATTAAAACTTCAACTTGATCCAATTAAAGATTCTCAGCAACTAGTTGATTTTAATACCAGGATTAAAAAGAAACTTGAAAAAGTGGATAAGGACACTCAGAAAAAGAAAACTAAGAAATTTCATAGGGACTTGGGTGACTTCCGGTCTAACTGTGTTTATTCGTGGCAACAAGTTAAGCCTAATGAAAATAGAGAGAATACACATGCTGACATTCCTGAGACTAGGCCATCTGTTCCTAGTACATCAGGTATAAGTGAAACCAGGAGGAATGACTTGCCCCCACGGGCTCCAAGGGATCACTCTACCCCTGTAAGAAATTATGCTGATCATTCTAGAGGGGGTCCAGCTAGAGATGGACATAATAACGCTGTCCAATATACACCTAATAATAACTATTATACAGTTCCAGTTCAGAATAGGTTTGAACCAATATGGGAAAATGAGGCTAGAAGTAATCACCAATCTCCTCGTCCTTTTTTAGGGAGGGGGAGGGGGTGGCACAAACGAGGTCGGGGGCTCCCCCAACGCAGGGGACGTCCTCCATCACATTCCCAGCAAGTACAAAGCTACAGAGATCCCCAGTGGAGGGAACCCCTCTATTGGCAGAGGGATCCCCCATATTACCCCTATCAGAGGGGAGAAGATCGAGAGGATGTAGAGCAGGACGAAAAGTCCAGAAAAAGAAGGAGAGATCAAGAGTAGGGGGTATCTTTAATTTAAGTGATACAGTTCTGACACACAAAGAGACTAATATTCTCCATTTAGGTCTGAAATGCGGCCTGAAAAGGTCTATTAATAAATTTGATGTCTTTATAGACATCCATAAATATATACGCAAGGTCAATGTGAAGAAATATTTTCTCAATAAAAATTCTCAACCCACATCGGGTATCTCATCAGTTGCATTGGATAGTGGATTACGGAACAAATCTTTATTCAATCCTTTTAATGGAGCTAATCATCAAATTGAGGTTTTTAAGGGACTTGTGATTAGAGATTTGAATGATTTGATCCCTAAAAAGAATGTTAATCCAAGGCATATACTGGATGGGATATCAATGCTTGAAGAGAAAAAAAGTCTAGTGATAAGACCTGCCGATAAGGGGGGAGGTGTGGTAATTCTAAATAAAGATTTTTACCATAAACAACTCATGGATATGTTAAGTGATAGTAATACCTACACTAAATTGGATAAAGATCCCTCCATTCAATATGGGAAGGATTTAGAGTGTTTGGTTGAAATGGGGTACTCTACTGGGGTATTGAATAACCGAGAGAAGAAATTCCTGGTCCCTAGTAGTAGTAGGATCCCCACTATCTATACCCTCCCCAAGATCCATAAGGATATTCAGAGCCCTCCAGGGAGACCCATTGTTAATGGGATAGGATCAATCACATCCCGTATGGGGCAATATCTTGATCTATATCTGCAAGAGAGTGTGGGAGCTACCCGTGCTTTTCTTAAGGATACTAAGAGTATATTACAGATGTTGCAACATATTGATCTAACAGGAAATGATCAGGTGTACTTGGTAACCGCTGATGTGGCGTCCTTGTACACCATCATCCAACACGATGATGCACTGTTGGCCCTTAATTGGGCCCTATGCAAACGTGAAGATATCACGCATAATAAAAAAGTGTTTTTGAGGAACTCCCTGGATTTTTGCCTTGGACATAACTTTTTTTGGTATAATGGTGACTTTTATTCGCAATGTAGGGGCGTTGCCATGGGGGCTAGCTTTGCACCAAGCATTGCTAACCTCTTTATGGCAGAGTGGGAGGATAAAAATATTTTTTCTAAGACTCTCCCATATCTTTTATTTTATAAAAGGTATATTGATGACCTGTTCCTTATTTGGAGTGGCACTCTGGATACCTTACAGACATTTTTAAATGAACTCAATTTGAATTCTAACAACATTAAATTGACTAGTGCTGTGAGCACTACTGATATCCAGTTTTTAAATTTGCATATTTTTAAATATGACAATAAACTGGGGACAAAGGTCTTTTTTAAGCCCACAGATGCGAATAGTTACCTACCCATGAGCAGTGGCCACCATCCAATGTGGCTTCAAAATATCCCTAGAGGTCAACTTACGAGAGTAAAAAGGAACTGCTCTGCGAACTCTGACTTTCTTATACAAGCAGAGATTATAAAGGCGAAATTTATTGAAAAGGGCTATTTTGGGGAATCACTAGACTATATAATTAAGGAATTGGCTGCACGACCTAGGGAGGACTTTCTTAGGGACATGCCGGTCCGCCAGCCAGATACTGGACGGGAGTGGAACTTTATCTCTGGGTTTCATTCCCAATATAAAGAGGTGGAGGAGATTTTTTCCTCCCACTGGCATGTTCTTCTTATGGATAAAGTATTATCTGCGGTCCTTCCACACAAACCAGGTTTTATTTATAGAAGGGCACGCAGTTTTGCCGACAAAATTGTTAGAAAAGTTTTAGATCCACCTACCAGACCTTCAACTTTTTGGGACAGGAATGGGTTTTTTGCGTGTAGGAGATGTAGGGCGTGTAGAGAGGTCGATCGGCCGTTGAGGGCTGTGGAAAACTTCATCTCTACCTCAAACAATAAAGAATTCACCATTGATGAATTTATTACATGCAATACTTCCTATGTTGTATATGCCCTCCAGTGCCCATGCAACCTTATGTATATAGGCCGCACCAAACGTCAGCTAAAGGTTAGAATAGCAGAGCACATTGCAAATATCAAGCTTGGTTTCAAAGACCACAATGTGTCACTGCATTTTAAAATATGTCACAATCAGGACCCGAGTGGCCTTAAATTCTGGGGAATAGATCATTTGAAACCCCCATGGAGGGGCTCTAATCTAGTTAGGGATCTGTCAAGGAAAGAGACCCAATGGATTTTTTCGGTGGATACTCTCTCGCTGAAAGGACTGAATATAGACCTTGATATAAACTGCTTTATTAGTGACTATTAAATATGTTTGTAGTTTTAGTCCTGGATTTTTTAGTATTTTATATTATTTTATATATATAGAGTTTTTTATATATTTTAACTACTATCATAATACATATGAGTGTAGTATCTTGGAGGGTGTATATGGTTACTGTACCTATACAATGGGTTATATTCAGAATGTTTATCATTTGAAATGATGACCGTGTTCTGTATTTGAAGTGTGCAGTAATATTTATTTTATGTAGATTGCTGTTTGTTTTACCTCCGCATTTTTAAATGATTGCGTTTTAAATTTAAATTTATGTATTCATTGTGCACCATTGAGAGACATTGATTTGTTTAAGACTGTGCCTCTTTAATACATCAATTTGATGACCATTGACCCTCCGCTCCAATCGTAGTATAATATCAGCTGCTGCCATGGTCACTGCAATGTGCACCTATTGCCGGTCTTTGACGGCGCTGATTGGTATGGAGGGCGGAGGGAGTGTCTATTTAAATGGTCACTTGCGTCGTGTAGGCACGCCCTCTGTTGAAGTCAGGATATGACGAAACGCGTCAGGGCGTGACCTACACGACGCTACCGGAAGTGATGTATGCACTCCACGCCAGCTAAACCCGGAAGTAAGAACAGTTCCTGGATATTCGTTCGAGTATCGATTGTCTTACGGACGGACGGCGATGTGGTGATATGATGACTTTTTGCTCTGTTATGTTTGATTAATGTACGTTTAATGTAATAAGGGGCTATGTGATGTGTGGGGAACTTTACCTATTAAACGGAGTTACGCTATTTTTGCTTTCCTCTGTTTGTGTATTCCTTTTGGGAGTCCCCACTGATCAAACATCTCCTTGGCTGATGCTGAATGCTGAAAAGGTTCCGATTTACTCCCCTGTTCAAGGCATTGTTTGAGCTTTGCTCTGGTGAGTTTAAACCCCTGAGGGGGAGTGTGTTCCCACTGGGTGGATCAGATTTTACGGTGAAGGTGCATGCTGTTTGTATCTAGGACCACCAATGAACATTATTGGACACTCTGCATTCTTGTTTCATCTGCCATAAACTGTTTAATACTTTGGAGGTGGAGTTGGCCACCTGAATTACACCAACATCAGCGCTGTTTCTAGTATATTTCTGACACAGATTCACTGTTTTATGTTTATACTATCTTTTTAATTTTTTTATACTTGAGTATATACGGTACTGTTTATTTCAAGCAATTAGTAGTGAAGGCCAGTAACCCCCAAACCTCATCCAGGTTGGATCCCTAATGGACACCCAGCTCTCCTTTTTTTTTTTTTAGCTGTCATCTCAGAGAAATTGTTTATCTTGAAAAGTGCAACTTTGTGTGTAGAGTTTTCTTTTCTCAGTAATAATGATGGCCACAGAACAATAAGTGCCGGTTCACACTACTGCGACTTGGGATCCGACTTGTCAGACCTAAAGTTGCCCCAAGTCGCTGAACATAAGAAATTCCATTGAAGTGAATGAGAGCCGTCTTAATGTACACTACTGAAGTCGTTTTGACTTCAGAAAAGGTTCCTGTACTACTTCAAGGCGACTTCTAGGCGACTTGTACCCATAGATTTCAATGGAAGTTGTCTCCAAGTCGGATCTCCATCTTACTTGAAGCAACTTTACAGGAAAATAAAATAGTTTACCCAGGCAAACCCCTCCCTCCCACAGAGCTGATTATTCTGTGATTGGCCACAGCCAAAGTCGCCTGTCCTGGAGGCAACTTAAGTCGCGTTGTAAGTTGCTCAAAGTCGCGCTGAAGTCGCCTCCAAATCGCCTTGCAAATTTGCGCTGTAAGTCGGGGTTTGCCCCTGTGTGAACTGGCACAAATCCCAAACACAACTTTTGGTGAATGCATTGACTTTTTTTTTTTCATTTGTATTCAAGCCCTTAGCTTCTTTGCTTCTCTTCACTTACCACTGAGATCCTTCATTGAGTTTTTCATAGATGAAAGCTTCTGCATAATCCTGGAATCTGAGGAAGGAGAACATTCACAATGTGAGTAGAAATAACCCTTTTCACAAAATGTCTTCCTTCTCCCCCCACTGGAGATCCCTCTTACCATCCTGGGTCAGTTGACCCATTACAGAGTTCATCTCCATACTCAGATTCCTAAACTTCACTTCCATGTTCTGTTTCATCTCATCCAGTTGCTGACCTGAGACAAAGAACTTATGTTTATTTCAATCAAGTAGCAAGGGATAGACATGTGCATTCGCTTTCGTCCGAATGCATTTCCGTCCGAATTTCGGGGATTTTCACATTCGTTTTAACAAACGATAACGAATGTGCAGAGTCGGAAATCAGAAAGATCCGACATAAAAAATGCTTTATTTTCGTTTCGTTGCGACAACAGTTCGATATAAATAGAAGATTCGACATGACGGTGACAATAGCGATCTGTGTCTATCGAACCTGCTGTTGAAAGTGCCTAATCTTAACTCTATTAGTCCAAGATTATTCTACATAGAGAGAAAAGATTTGACATCATAGAGACATGAAGATTCGACGAAGCAGCTAAAAACATACGATCGCCACGAGCGGACATTTATGGTCAAATGCTCCGCCCATAGGCTATAGAAGAATTCTAATGTTGGTTGACTAGTAATAATAATTAATAAATATAATTATTACTACTGTCATACAACATTAGAATTCTACTATGGAGAGGTATGGACTCCAGCGAGAGAGAGATATCATCTGTACAAATCATTAGTAAGACCTCATCTGGAATATGCAGTTCAGTTTTGGGCCCCAGTTCTCAAAAAGGATATCGGGGAACTGGAGAAAGTGCAGAGAAGGGCAACCAAACTGATAAGAGGCATGGAGGAGCTCAGCTATGAGGAGAGATTAGAGGAACTGGATATATTCACTCTTGAGAAGAGGAGAATAAGGGGGGATATGATTAACATGTACAAATATATAAAGGGTCCATATAGTGAACTTGGTGTTCAGTTATTCACTTTACGGTGAACACAAAGGACAAGGGGGCACTCTTTACGTCTAGAGGAAAAGAGATTTCACCTCCAAATACGGAAAGGTTTCTTCACAGTAAGAGCTGTGAAAATGTGGAATAGACTCCCTGCAGAGGTGGTTCTGGCCAGCTCAATAGATTGCTTTAAGAAAGGCCTGGATTCTTTCCTAAATGTACATAATATAACTGGGTACTGACATTTATAGGTGTAGCGGGGTGGTCAATTTAGGGGGAGTCTCTGAGTGGTAATTAGGCTCAGACACCTTCATTTGTTAGGGGTTATGGACCATTTTTTGTCCTCAGGGGATAATGCTGGTGATGAGTTCCCTGTGGCCTGCGGGTGGTGCTGCCATTCTGGGCCAGGGTTGAACCGTGAGCGTAGTGCTGTGCCTTTTGTGTCCCCTCTCGGCAGCCGTACAGTGGGGCGGGGAATCTGCTGGGCATGCCGGGAGGGGATATAAAGGGCAGACATCTCCTGATCAGGGTCCACGCCCAGGCACCTTCAGCCTGGGAGTGAGTGTGGTTCATCTCTGGGTGCCCTAGGACCGGAGGCTGTGTTCCTGTTCCATCTCAGGCACCTTTGGCCTGGTATGAGGTACTACCCTGTCGTCCTGTTCGCCTGGGTATGAAGACCCAGGGGATGCGGAGAAGGCCCGGGGCCCAGCACCTTCGGCTGGGGTCCGCTAAGCATTGAGGAGTCCAGGGTGCCGCCTTGCGAGGGGACCTGCACTCTCAGAGAAGGGAGGATCATTCCGAAGGACCGATGCGGGAGTCACGGTGAAGGAAGGGTCTGTTGACTCTCTAGGGGGACGTCTTCTCCTTGATAGGGGCCATGTTTTTAGGAAGGAAGTTCACGTTCACCAGGTCTGTGGCAGAGACCAAACTCATGGTCTGTGGCAGAGACTGTGCGCCTAGTACACTGCTTGAGAATCTGAGTAGTAAAGTAAAGAGCTAAGTTTGTGCCTGGACCTCCTCCACACCTTGGGCTGTCCTGTTTCCTTGCTCCAACTTTTTTCCTATCCAAAAGACTGTTTATTGCAAAGCGAGAATAAATCTTAAGTTGGAGTTTCAGCTGGTGTGGACATCCATGTTACTGGGGAAGTTAAGGACTTGTCTCTACTCACGGTAAAAGTGAGAATCATTCTCAGGAA
Source organism: Rana muscosa (assembly GCA_029206835.1). Classification (NCBI taxonomy): domain Eukaryota; kingdom Metazoa; phylum Chordata; class Amphibia; order Anura; family Ranidae; genus Rana; species Rana muscosa. Next base: position 385,987,067 of record CM055118.1, read on the forward strand.
GATTTTGGCCCTGGCTGCAGAAAAGACCCAACAACAACACCGCCCAACCTTTTTACACAAGAGGGTACGGGCTGGTAGTGCGGTGTGTCTTTTTCCCCCTGCGAGGAGCCAAGTTAAATGCAGGCTGGGGGAAAGGTGGGTGCGCTACATAGGTAAAGTTGATCCGGGGAATATCCGATTGCCTCTCGGGGGATCAGGAAGGAATTTTTTCCCCTGCTGTAGCAAATTGGATCATGCTCTGCTGGGGTTTTTTGCCTTCTTCTGGATCAACTGTGGGTATAGAATTGGGTATATGGGATTGTACGATATTTTGTATTTTATTATGGTTGAACTGGATGGACTTGTGTCTTTTTTCAACCTGACTAACTATGTAACTATAGCTTGTGGGCGGAGCATTCAACCAGAAATGTAAGATTGCGGCATCGTACAGTTTAGCTGCTTCGTCGCATCTTCTTAGAACATTCGACAGACACCATAAGTCTTCAATGACACAACGTTCACAGCGTCTTCCAGCAGGGATGTAGTCCCAAGGGAGGGGGGCGAGTATGCTGACTAACCCCCAGCCAGAACGGCTCGGATGATGGGGGCAAGCTTACAGGAAGTGAGAAATTCAGACAAAGAAAAAAAAACATTTAGAAGGGAAATCGAAGGAAAAGGTAAGTGAACCAACAATGCACTCGCTTAAAGGAACCTATTTAGAAAATAAAAAAACAAACCTTTACAACCCCTTTAATTAATTCGGATTTTCGGAAGAATGCATTTTTTAACGAAACAAAACAAATAAAAACAAATTTCGGAAGTAACTAAATAATTTTATTTTTCGGAAGTGTGCACATGTCTAGCAAGGGAGGTCAACCACTTAAGGACCGCCGCAGGACGATATACGTCGACAGAATGGCACGGCTGAGCACAAGGGCGTACAGGTACGTCCCCTTAAGGTCCCAGCCGTGGGTCACGCGCGGGCCGCCGGCAACGCGCTCGCGACCCGGTCCAAAATTCCATGACCGCTCCCTCGGGACCCTCGGACCCGATCGCCGCCGGTGTCCCACGATCGGGTCACAGGAAGGTAAGTGTAAACAAACCTTTCCCCGTTCTTCCTAGTGGCATGTCAGTGATTGTCTGTTCCCTGTCATAGGGAATGACGATCAGTGAAGTCACACGCCAAGCCACGCCCCCCTACAGTAAGAATCACTCATTAGGTCACACTTAACCCCTACAGCGCCACCTAGAGGTTAACCCCTTCACTGCCAGTGTCATTTTCACAGTAATCAGTGCATATTTATAGCACTGATCGCTATAAAATTACAATGGTCCCAAAAATGTGTCAAAAGTGTCCGATGTGTCCACCATAATATCGCAGTCACGATAAAAATCGCTGATCGCCACCATTACTAGTAAAAAAAAAAAAAATATTTATAAAAATGCCATAAAACGACCCCCTATTTTGTAGACGCTATAACTTTTGCGCAAACCAATCACTATACGCTTATTGCGATTTTTTTTACCAAAAATATGTAGAAGAATACGTATCGTCCTAAACTGAGGAAAAAAATATGTTTTTTTATATATTTTTGGGGATATTTATTATAGCAAAAAGTAAAAAATATGTAATTATTTTCAAAATTGTCGCTCTATTTTTGGTTATAGCGCAAAAAATAAAAACCGCAGAGGTGATCAAATACCACCAAAAAAAGCTTTATTAGTGGGGAAAAAAGGACGTCAATTTTTTGTTTGGGAGCCACGTCACATGACTGTGCAATTGTCAGTTAAAGCGACGCAGTGCCGAATCGCAAAAAGGGGCCTGGTTCTTTAGCAACAAAATGGTCCGGGGCTAAGTGGTTAATCCTTCCCAATGACAACCAGACCTGAGATGTCATCTCAGAGTAACTGCATATCCTGAGATGTTGGATACCGCGTGTAGCCACCCCCTAAAGAGCTGCTGGAAATGTTGGTCCTATTTCCCCCTCAGAGCACCCACAGCCAGGCGCACAGCATTTTCTGCATCCTTCCACTGGCTAGGGGTTTCTTTTTTGGTTTTTATAGACAACGATGAACTGGGATAAGGAGAAGGAAAATGGAATACCCTGAAAATTTGAGAACTGAACAACTTGAGGACTCTTCAATTTCTGGCCACCCTTCACAAACCGCTGGCTGCAATTCACAAACCACTGGCTGCTCTGTACAACTGCTGAATGTCTCATAGGATCTCTATGATGACGGTGACCTGTACTCCTTCTAGAGTTTAACAGCTAAACACAGTCACTAACTCCTCAGTAATAGGGTTACTTACTCACCTAGACACAGGATCATCAGTTGCCTCCTGCCGATATCCACCAGGTTCTTCCTAGTGAGGGAGATGTAGACTCACCCCACCGTAGGACAGCTGGAGTCTTTTCCACCAAGTTCCTCCTGGTTCCCTCCAGTAAGCTTCTCCAGACCCCACTTGATCACTGTTTTTTATTGTGCGAATAGCCCCCCCCCTACAGCTAATACTAGCCAGGACCTCAGTGTCTTCCTCACACATGCTTCCAGAAAGCTGCCCCAGGGGCAGAGCCCCTACACAGGGGTCTTCTCCAACAGGGCTGGACCCAGGAACTCTACTCTTGCTGCTCAGGCCCCAGACTATTTATGGGCTCTCTCACCACCTTCTGGGCACACCTCCCCAGGGATCAGCTGAAGTTCCATAAATTTTCAGGCCACTTACTCTGTTCTTCCTCTCACTATACTTCTAGATTACTCTACTGTAGAAGACAGAGGAAAGTAACAGATCAACAGCTTGAGAAACACAGAGCAGTCCCAAATAATCAACCAGAGGATTCTCAGCAGGAGCAGAGCGGGATGGTCGGGTCACAGGCAGGGTCAGCAACCAGCAGGCAGTGAAGTACAGAGGAACAGGCAGGTTCAAGGTCAAGGCAAGCTGAGGTCAGGTGCATGCAGAAGACAAGGGTAATCCGATGGGCAGGCCGGGTAATCGGGAGGCAAGTGTTCAGACAGGTATCAGGAGCAAAAGGTCACAGGTAGCTGCAGATCAGACAGCACCAGTCTGAAGTAGTCCAGGGATTTAAATGGTCTGTTTGGCGTGCATCGGCTGCATTTGGGGACAAACTGGCTGCATCTGGGGACAAACTGGCTGCATTTGGGGGGAAACTGACTGCATTTGAGAGGAAACTGGCTGAATTTGGGGGGAAACTGGCTGAATTTGGGGAGAAACTGGCTGAATTTGAGGGGAAACTGGCTGAATTTGGGGAGAAACTGGCTGCATTTGAGAGGAAACTGGCTGCATTTGGGGAGAAACTGGCTGCATTTGAGAGGAAACTGGCTGCATTTGGGGAGAAACTGGCTGCATTTGAGGGGAAACTGGCTGAATTTGGGAAAAAACTGGCTGCATTTGGGGACAAACTGGCTGTATTTGGGAAAAAACTGGCTGCATTTGGGGACAAAATGGCTGCATTTGGGGGGAAACTGGCTGCATTTGGGGACAAACTGGCTGCATTTGGGGGGAAACTGGCTGAATTTGGGGACAAACTGGCTGTATTTGGGGGAAAACTGGCTGCATTTGGGAAAAAACTGGCTGTATTTGGGGACAAACTGGCTGTATTTGGGGACAAACTGGCTGTATTTGGGAAAAAACTGGCTGCATTTGGGGGAAAACTGGCTGCATTTGGGGACAAACTGGCTGTATTTGGGGGAAAACTGGCTGCATTTGGGGGAAAACTGGCTGCATTTGGGGACAAACTGGCTGTATTTGGGAAAAAACTGGCTGCATTTGGGGGAAAACTGGCTGCATTTGGGGACAAACTGGCTGTATTTGGGGGAAAACTGGCTGCATTTGGGGACAAACTGTCTCCAGCCTTGTTCCCGGAGGACAGACTCCACTGCGGACACCCGTCCGCTACAGTGACGCCGGACCCCATCCCACCGGGAAGTCAGGAGCGGATGATCCATACCTTGCCTGCTTGCACTACCATCCTGTGAGTGTAATCATTTACTTTGTTGACAATTAAACACGTCAGTACTGCACTTAGAGGGCGCTGTTCTTTTTCCCTTTCTGCATTTGGGGACAAACTGGCTGCATTTGAGGGGGCAAACTGGTGGCGTTTGGGCACAGTGGCTGCGTTTAACGGGCACAGTGATGGCAATTGATGTTTTTTTGGGTTTTTTTTCAGTTTGTTTGCGCCCCCCCAAAAAATTTTGAGCACCAGATGTCACTGGCTACACATGTGGACATTAGTCTGCTCTGATGTCATGTGAATGTTGCTTCATGGCAACCAAATAAATGCCAACATCAATCACCAATTAAATTTTTCAGTAAATTCATTTACTTTTTTTATTTTTTTTCTCAATTTTTGTTCTCCTCCATCCCTTCCTCACATGTTATCACATCCCTCGGCTTACCTGTGAGGTTCTTCATTAAGGTTTCAATGGCAGATAGCTTCTCTGTCATCCCAGAATCTGGAGATGAAGAATATTCACATCATGAGTTGTCATGTCCGATTTCACCCTTCCTACCACTGGAGGTCCTTCTTAAAGGGACACGTTTTTTCACCAAGGTGGAAAAACATCTGACAATACCGGCCCCCCCCCCCCCCGTTTTACTTACCTGAGCCCGTTCACCTGTTGCGCTCGCCACAAACGTCCTCTTCGCCGCTCAGCCTGGTCGTTGATTGGCTAGAGTGGATGGATTGAAAGCAGCACAGCCATTGGCTCGCACTGCTGTCAATCACATCCAATGACGTGGCACGCCCGGGGGTGGGGCCGAGTGATACAGTGAGCGGCTATGGCCGCCGGCTGTATCACGGGAGCGCGCCCGCAAGAACTCACCACTATGCGAGCTCGCTCGAAGGAGGAAAGTTCTTGCAGGGAGGAGCCGAGACAGCCGCCGAGGGACCCGGTTCGGGGCCACTCTGTGCAAAACGAGCTGCACAGTGGAGGTAAGTACAACATGTTTGTTATTTAAAAAAAAAAAAATTCTCTTTACAACCCCTTTAATATCCTAGAACTGCTGCTCTACTCACATTCCTGAGCTCTACCTCCATGATATGTTCCATCTGATGGGGTCACTAAACATCTACATGGTGAGTTGTCTGCCTCACTGTCACCCACTATGACAAAACCTAACACTGGCAAGTTTCAACTCTTTTGCCGCGTACAAGTGTCCGATGGGAGCTTTTCGTCGCGTAGTAGGCTCCATTTGCTGTTTGAGAGCTGGTTCTCAATTTTTCCGACAACAAAACTTGTTGTCAGAAATTCCGATCGTGTGTGTCCAATTCCGACCGACACAAAAATCCTACGCATGCTCGGAATCAATGAACTTCATTTTTCTCGGCTCGTCGTAGTGTTGTACAACACCGCGTTCTTGATGGTCATAATTTCCAAGCAACATTTGTGTGACCGTGTGTAGGCAAGACAAGTTTGAGCCAACATCTGTCGGAAAAAAAAACAAAACACGGTTTTGTTGTCGGAAATTCCGATCGTGCGTACGCGGCATTTGGGTACCAGGCATAAACCAGGCAAAAATACTACTTTATCAAGCAGTGGCTCCACAGCTCTGGTTTGATTGAGTTCTCTTTAAGGTTGAAGAAACAGGATAGACTTACTTCTTCCGTTCTGGATCTCCTCTCCCAGTTTCTCCATCTCTCCCAGAATCTTCTGGGTGTCCCTGGAAAGTGAATCTAAAAAAAAAAAAAAAAAAAAAAAAGAACACCAGTTTATATCAGTCTGCTATGGAGTCGGCTCTTCGCTGCACAAACTCAAGCATCAAGCTTTCCAGCGTAAAGGTGCAGCCCAGGAGAGGTCTCGGGAGGAGGCAGTACTGGTGGATGACAGGAGAAGATCATTTGAAAATCTGAGAACGTGTGGTTAGTTAATGAGAATCTGAAATGGAATTATCACACATCTGAACAATGTTTGTAAACAATGCTATGTTGAATGAATGAATGACTTGTGTAGCGCTACAAATGTGAACTGAATCGCCTCTAGGCGCTTTTTGCAGCCAATGTCTTGCTGGCTGGTGCGGTCATTTACCCCGTAGGATCTCGACACGCTTGGGAAACACATTCGTACACATATATACTGGGCCAATTTAGACAGGATCCAATTAACCTACCAGCATGTCTTTGGAGTGTGGGAGGAAACCGGAGTAAACCCACGCAGACACAGGGAAAACATGCAAACTCCAGGCAGATGGCGTCATGGTTGGGATTCGAACCAGCAACCCTTTTGCTGCTAGGATGAAAGTGCTAACCACTACACCACTGTGTTGCCCCTATCTCTATCACTAGGGATGAGCTTCGTGTTCGAGTCGAACATACGTTCGACTCGAACATCGATCGTTCGACGAAGATCGAACGATTTGGGCCGTTCGCGCCAAATTCGAGTGACGCGAACGGCCCACAATGCACTACGCCATCGCAGTGTCATCCAGGCGCTGTGATTGGCCAAGCATGCACTGTGACCCCGCATGCTTGGCCAATCACAGCGCCGGCAGCGAGGAGAGCAATGATTGGCCACAGGCAGGATGCCTGTGGCCAATTATTGCTGAGGGTGTTTAGTACACGCCCCACACTATAAAAGGCCGCCAGCACGGCGGCCTAGTGTAGTGTGTTCCGGAGCAGGGAAAGAGAAGCATAGGCAGGGACAGTGACATTTATTTTTTTCTTGCTTAACCTGGATTCCTTTAGTTTAGGGAAAGAGAAGGATAGGTAGGGAGAGTGTCAGTGTGTTTTACTGTGCGAATCCTTGTTTCTAGGGACAGGGAAGGACAGTGAGGGAATTCTCCTTGTGCTATAGTGTGCTTTAAAAAAACATTTTTTCTAGGGACAGAAAACTATAGGTAGGAAGAGTGTCAGTTTCTTTCACTGTGATAATCCTTGTTTCTAGGGACAGGGAAGGACAGTGAGGGAAATTCTCCTTGTGCTATAGTGTGCTAAAGCATTCCTCATCAACCATCTTTGAAATCCTTGTTTTTTTGGACAGTCAGGGAAATTGTCGTTGTGCTATTCTGTGCAAAAGCAATCATCCTCAACCATATTTAGAAATCCTTAAGTAAAGGGACAGAGAAGGACACCTGAAGGTAGCCCTTATTGCTTTTTTCCCATCTCCCTGCAGGCCATCTATTAGAATGTCTGGAAGGCAAACAAGGAGAGGCAGACAGTCAGGAGGCAATAAAAGAGGGCAAGCAGGCTCTGTGTCTGGGGGCAACAGTGCTGGTCGTGGACGCGGTGCATTGTCATCAGCACATGGCCATGGGACACGCTTGTCCTTCTTTTCGGCAGCTGGACATGTTGAGCCACATCATGCCGAAGACTTGGTAGAGTGGATGACCAAGCCCTCCTCCTCCTCCTCATTCTCTCTCACCCAGGCTCAGGGTACTGGAAAAGCAGCTGCCAAAGCGTCCTCTTCCCTGGTATCAATGTCAGACTCATCATCAGTCACTCCTTCCCTAGACCCACCATGTCCTCCTCCTGAGGAGTCCCCCGAACTGTTTGAGCACAGTGTTGGGTACATGCTCCAGGAGGATGCCCAGCGTTTGGAAGGGTCTGATGATGAAACCCAGCTAGAGGAAGGCAGTAGCGTGAGAGCAGACAGAGGGGATGCTCAAGAAGGACACCAATCTGGCAGTCATGTTCCAGCAGCTGCAGCATACTGCCAGATTGGCTCCAGTGATGAGGAGGGAGGGGATGATGAGGTCACTGACTCCACGTGGGTGCCTAATAGGAGAGAGGAGGAGGAGGAGGATGAGGAGGAGGCACATCTCCAACGAGGCAGGATGCCCTTTGGTGGCCAGCGTAAGGGCAGTACACCAACGGAATCACACCGCAGAGCTCCGCCTGTGCAGGGCGCTGCCTCTACCCGTCATTCAAAAAGTTCTTTGGTGTGGGCCTTTTTTGAGGCTAGTGCATCAGATCGCACAGCTGCTGTTTGCAACATATGTCTCAAGCGTATATCGCGTGGCCAAAACATCAGCCGCTTGGGTACCACATGCCTGACCAGACATATGTTGACCTGCCATGCAGCTCGTTGGCAAGCCTACCTCAAAGGCCCACACCAAAGAACAAAGCGGACCTCTCCTTGCACCGCATCAGCTGGGATCTCCAACCCCACTATAACTTCAGTCCTCTCTGAAACATGCACTGAGAGGAATGAAGGTGTAGAATTAGGTGTGTCACAGCCAAGTTCTTGCGGCCACTCTGCTAGCAGTACACCGACGTCCGATTCTAGCAGGCAAATTTCCCTGCCCCAGCTGCTGGACCGTCGAAAGAAGTTCACTCCCAGCCATCCACATGCCCAGCGGTTGAATGCTAGCTTGGCTAAATTGCTAGCGCTTCAACTGCTGCCTTTTCAGTTGGTAGACTCGGCCCCCTTCCGTGAGTTTGTGCAATGTGCGGTTCCTCAGTGGCAGGTTCCCAAACGCCACTTTTTCTCACGGAAGGCTATTCCGGCTCTCTACCGGCATGTGGAAGGCAATGTCTTGGCCTCGCTGGACAGGGCGGTCAGCGGTAAGGTGCATATTACCGCTGACTCATGGTCCAGCAGGCATGGACAGGGACGTTACCTTTCTTTCACGGCCCATTGGGTCACTCTTTTGGCAGCTGGGAAGGATGCAGGACAAGGTGCAGTAGTGTTGGAGGTTGTTCCACCACCACGCCTCCAAAATGCTACTACTGGTTGTGACACACCTCTCTCCTCCACCCCCTCCTCTTCTTCTTCCTCCATGGCCTCTTCCTGTGGTTTGTCCTCGGAACCAGCGGTGCTCCGTAGGCGTTCAAGGGGCTACGCAAGTACGCAGGCAAAAAGATGCCATGCCGTGCTTGCGCTGGTGTGTTTGGGGGACAGAAGCCACACTGGGGCAGAGGTCCTGTCTGCTCTGCAGGGCCAGGCCGAGAGGTGGTTGACGCCACGCCAGCTTAAGCCAGGAATGGTGGTTTGCGACAATGGCACCAACCTCCTCTCCGCCCTCCGACAGGGACAACTGACCCATGTGCCCTGTGTGGCTCACGTCCTTAACCTGGTGGTGCAGCGGTTCTTGGGCAGGTACCCGGGCTTACAGGATGTCCTGAGGCAGGCCAGGAAAGTCTGTGTGCATTTCCGCAGATCTTATAATGCCAGTGCTCGCCTGGCTGAGCTGCAAAAGGAGTTGAACCTGCCCAAGAACCGCCTTATATGTGACATGCCCACCAGGTGGAACTCAACGTTGGCCATGCTGCAGCGGCTGCACACGCAGCAGAGGGCCATCAATGAGTACCTGTGCGACTACGGCACCAGGACAGGGTCAGGGGAGCTTGGTTTTTTTTTCTCCACGCCAGTGGGGCATGATCAGGGATGCATGCACTGTCCTGGCACCATTTGAGGAGGCCACGAGGATGGTGAGCAGTGACAGTGCATGCATCAGTGACACTGTACCTCTTGTCCACCTGTTGGAGCACACGCTGCGTGGAATAATGGACAGGGCACTTGAGGCAGAACAGAGGCAGGAAGAGGAGGACTTCCTTGCCTCTCAAGGCCCCCTTTACCCAGACAGTGTTCCTTCTGTCCCACCCATCGCACAGGAAGAGGAGGAGGAGGAGGAGGAGGAGGAGGAGGATTGTGTCAGCATGGAGGTGGAGGCTGGCACTCAGCATCATCAGCAGCAGTCTTTTAGGGATGATTTACAGTCCCAAGAAACCAGTGGACTTGTACGTGGCTGGGAGGAGGTGGCTGCGGATCATGTCGTCCTTAGTGACCCAGAGGACTCCGGAGCGAATGCCTCAGCAAACCTACGCTGCATGGCCTCCCTGATCCTGCAAAGTCTGCGGAAGGATCCTCGTATTCTTCGGATCAAGGAGAGGGACCATTACTGGCTGGCCACTCTCCTTGATCCACGGTACAAGGGTAAGGTTGCGGACCTTATGTTACCGTCGCAGAGGGAGCAGAGGATGAGACAACTCCGGGAGGCCTTGCAGAAAGGTCTGTGCAATGCGTTCCCAGAGACTGGGAGGTTACAAACTCCTGGTCCTGGACAACGAGTTGCTGAGGCTTCGGCCAGTCAAAGAAGGAGCGGTGGGGAAGGTGGCCGTCTGACCGATGCGTTCAGACAATTCTTTAGTCCGCAGCCCCAAAGTATGATCGGTTCCAGCAACCATCGCCAGCGTCTGATAAACATGGTGCAGGAATATCTAGGGGCAAGGTAAGACTTGGACACCTTCCCCACCGAAAATCCTCTGGCTTACTGGGTCTTGAGGATGGATCACTGGCCAGAGCTTGCACAGTATGCAATTGAGCTACTGGCCTGTCCTGCATCCGGCGTTCTTTCGGAACGCACATTCAGTGCTGCTGGAGGATTTGTCACGGATCACAGGGTGCGCCTGTCCACCGACTCGGTTGATCGACTGACTTTCATCAAGATGAACCAGTCTTGGATCACCACCAGCTACCACACACCTGATGCTGATATAACAGACTAATTGATTTTAACATGTCACATCCCTTCAAGACTGATGCTGATGCTGAGTGCCTGTGCTGTTATGTTGACTGGCTATCCTCCTCCTCCGAGTCCTCAATGATACGATTGATGATGATAGCTTGGAAGATCATTTTTGTTTATGGGTGCCGCCACCAGTGGCTAAGGCCCAATTTTTCAGCCCCTGTTTAACAGGGGCGTGTCATTACAATTTTTGAAGCAATACTTTGCAACAGGGCTCATTGCTGTGCTCCAAGTACAGTATCTGTGAGGGGTTGTAGTGTTGTGCCACCAGTGCCTAAGGCCCAATTTTTCAGCCCCTGTTCAACAGGGGCATGTAATTACAATTCTTGATCTAATAATTCACAGCAGGGCCCATTGCTGCACCCACCAAGAGTAACTCTGAGGGCTTACAGTGTTGTGGCAACACCACCACCACCACCACCACCACGAAAGGCCCAATTTTTCAGCCCCTGTTCAACAGGGGCATGCAATTACAATTCTTGATCTAATAATTCACAGCAGGGCCCATTGCTGCACCCACCAAGAGTAACTGTCAGGGCTTACAGTGTTGTGGCACCAGCACCACCATCAAAGGCCCAATTTTTACTACCACTGTTCAACAATTATATGTAATTAAAATTCCTGATATAATAGTTGACAGCAGGGCGTTCCAGCACCAACCAAGAGTAACTGTGAGTGCTTACAGTGTTGTGCCAACACCAACACCTAAGGGGCCAATTTCTGCAGAGTATATACGGCAGGTCCCTACTTTCAAACATCCAACTTACAAACGACTCCTACTTGCAAATGCAAGAAGACAACAGGAAGTGAGAGGAAATCTACCACTAGGAAGGAAAATTCTCTCCTGTAAGAATTAATATGGGAGAAAGGTGTCTCCTCTGTACTGATGCTTTATCAGCAATCCTTGTTTCAAGAAAAACACCACATTTCAAAAACAGTTGTCATTGGGACGGAAAGTGAGGTGAAATGTTCTGAACAGGGGCACAGACAGCAAAACAAATGTTACAGGGGTGATAACCCTTACCTATGTTTTCCAAAAAGTTTAAAAATAGATTTTTGGGCTGGAGCTACACTTAAACAATGTACCTGTTCAAAATTACAAACAGATTCTACATAAGAACAAACCTACAGTCCCTGTCTTGTATGCACCGCCTGTATACGGCTGTTCAGAGTATATAGGGCCTTTTTTATTTTATGTGCGGGGTTCCCCTTAATATCCATACAAGACCCAAAGGGGCTGGTAATGGGCTGGGGTAGGGGGGGGGTCATGGGGTAGCTATGCCATTTTTCTTAAAGAATTTCATCCATATTACCGGGACCAGACATTACATTAAAGCCGCAAGCAGTTTTAAATGGCTTTTTTTTCCTTTAGAAGTGTCATTTTGTGCAGGGACAGTTCTAAACACGGGAAACACGTGGCACTTCACAGGCATACTTTAGACACCCCCCAGGTACGATATTTAAAGGAATATTTGACTTTTTTTTTTCACTTTATGCATCATTAAAATGACTGCTCCCGAAAAACGACCGTTTTTAAAACTTCTTTTTGCATTGATACATGTCCCCTGGTGCAGAACCCGGGTTCCCAAACCCTTTTTAGGACAATAACATGCATAATAGTTGTTATAATTGTTGTTGTTATAATAATCTCCCATCTGATTAACGTTTATAAACAATGTTACTTTGTATCTCTCTATCTCCTGATCAATGTTTATAAACAATGTTACGTTGTATCTCTCTATCTCCTGTCTGATTAATGTTTATAAACAATGTTACGTTGTATCTCTCTATCTCCCGTCTGATCAATGTTTATAAACAATGTTACGTTGTATCTCTCTATCTCCCGTCTGATCAATGTTTATAAACAATGTTACTTTGTATCTCTCTATCTCCCGTCTGATTAATGTTTATAAACAATGTTACTTTGTATCTCTCTATCTCCTGATCAATGTTTATAAACAATGTTACGTTGTATCTCTCTATCTCCCGTCTGATCAATGTTTATAAACAATGTTACTTTGTATCTCTCTATCTCCCATCTGATTAACGTTTATAAACAATGTTACTTTGTATCTCTCTATCTCCTGTCTGATTAATGTTTATAAACAATGTTACTTTGTATCTCTCCATCTCCTGTTTGATCAATGTTTATAAACAATGTTACTTTGTATATCTCTATCTCCTGTCTGATCAATGTTTATAAACAATGTGACTTTGTATTTCTCTATCTCCTGTCTGATCAATGTTTATAAACAATGTTACTTTGTATCTCTCTATCTCCCGTCTGATCAATGTTTATAAACAATGTTACTTTGTATCTCTCTATCTCCCATCTGATCAATGTTTATAAACAATATTACATTGTATCCCTCTATCTCCTGATCAATGTTTATAAACAATGTTACGTTGTATCTCTCTATCTCCCGTCTGATCAATGTTTATAAACAATGTTACTTTGTATCTCTCTATCTCCCATCTGATTAACGTTTATAAACAATGTTACTTTGTATCTCTCTATCTCCTGTCTGATTAATGTTTATAAACAATGTTACTTTGTATCTCTCCATCTCCTGTTTGATCAATGTTTATAAACAATGTTACTTTGTATGTCTCTATCTCCTGTCTGATCAATGTTTATAAACAATGTGACTTTGTATTTCTCTATCTCCTGTCTGATCAATGCTTATAAACAATGTTACTTTGTATCTCTCTATCTCCCGTCTGATCAATGTTTATAAACAATATTACTTTGTATCTCTCTATCTCCTGATCAATGTTTATAAACAATGTTACGTTGTACCTCTCTATCTCCCGTCTGATCAATTTTTATAAACAATGTTACTTTGTATCTCTCTATCTCCCATCTGATTAATGTTTATAAACAATGTTACTTTGTATCTCTCCATCTCCTGTTTGATCAATGTTTATAAACAATGTTACGTTGTATCTCTCTATCTCCCGTCTGATCAATGTTTATAAACAACGTTACTTTGTATCTCTCTATCTCCCATCTGATTAACGTTTATAAACAATGTTACTTTGTATCTCTCTATCTCCCGTCTGATTAATGTTTATAAACAATGTTACTTTGTATCTCTCTATCTCCTGATCAATGTTTATAAACAATGTTACGTTGTATCTCTCTATCTCCTGTCTGATTAATGTTTATAAACAATGTTACGTTGTATCTCTCTATCACCCATCTGATCAATGTTTATAAACAATATTACTTTGTATCTCTCTATCTCCTGATCAATGTTTATAAACAATGTTACGTTGTATCTCTCTATCTCCCGTCTGATCAATGTTTATAAACAATGTTACTTTGTATCCCTCTATCTCCCATCTGATTAATGTTTATAAACAATGTTACTTTGTATCTCTCCATCTCCTGTTTGATCAATGTTTATAAACAATGTTACTTTGTATCTCTCTATCTCCTGTCTGATCAATGTTTATAAACAATGTTACTTTGTATCACTCTGTCCCCTGGCTGATTAATGTTTATAAACAATGTTACTTTGTATCTCTCTATTTTCCATCTGATCAATGTTTATAAACAATGTCACTTTGTATCTCTCTATCTCCTGTCAAATCAAGGTTCATAAATAATATTATTTTCTATCTCTCTATTTTCTGTTTTATCAATACAGTATGTATAAACAATGTTACTTTGTATCTCTCTATCTCCTGTGTGAACAATGTTTATAAACAACGTTACTTTGTATCACTCTGCCCCCTGGCTGATTAATGTGTATAAACAATGTTACTTTGTATCTCTCTATCTCCCAACTGATCAATGTTTATAAATAGGGATGGGCAAACATTTCAGCCCGAGCATCAGTCCGGGCTGAACATTTACCCGTTGGACCGTACGCCGAACATCCGAATTTGCAGAGTGTTTGCCAGGTGGTCGCCCCGACGAACACCCTGCAATGCACTGAGCACTGCACAGTGCATTCTGAGCCCTGATTGGGCAAAGCTTTGCCCAATCAGGGCACAGTGTACACTGGTTGTTAAGGAGCGGGGTTTCCCCACTAAAAGCTGAATTTAAAAAAAGTGCTGGTTAAAAAATAAACAAGAAAATGGGCGTGGGGTCCCCCCCCCCCAGTCCATACCAGGCCCTTTGGGTCTGGTATGTATTTTAAGGGGGAAAAAACTGGTGTGGGGTCCCTCCAAAATTCATACCAGACCCTTATCCGGGCATGCAGTCTGGCAGGTCAGAAAAGGGGGGAGCAAGAGAGCGCCCCCCCCCTCCTGAACCATATCAGGCCACATGTCCTCAACAAAGCACCTTGTCCCTATGTTGATTGGGGACAAGGGCCTCTTCCCGACAACCCTGGGCTGTGGTTGTCAGGTTCTGCGGGTGAGGGGCTTATCGGAATCTGATTCCCAGCCCCCCCCCCCCATGTGAATGAGTATAGGGTACCCCTACCCATTCACCAAAAAAGTGTCAAAAAGTAATAAACACAAGAGACAGTTTTTGACAAATCTTTTATTAAAAAAATAAAGAAATAGTGTCCCTCTATGTAAACCCATCGCCAATTACGCTGCCCGCCGACCCGAAAAGTAAAAAATAAAAATAAATGCTCCCGCCTCCAGGGAGGCCTCCTGACAAATGCCTCCTCTGCGCTTTGACATTTCTTATTTCGGTAACGGGCTACTTAGATACATCACCCAGTGGCCCCGCCCCCACGTGCCCCCACGTGCCACCACATGCCCAGCATGCACTAGTCCGTAACGTCAGAAGGGGGCGGTGCCACCTGGTGACGTAGCAGAGCCCCCCCCTGCCCCAAAGCACCAACCCTCTCATGTAAAGTTCATGTGGCCTGGTATGGTTCAGGAGGGGGGGGGTCACTCCCCCCCCCCCCTTTAATGACCTGCCAGGCTGAATACTCGGATAAGGATCTGGTTTCAGACTAGTTTTTCAATAGCCGGGTGCCGGCAATTGTAACCGCGAGTCATTTTAAATGGAATTTGACTCGTTTTTTTTTACAGATGCACCACTTTACAGGCACATTAAGGGGACCCCCCAGGCACTATATTTAAAGGAATTTTTCATTTTTATTGTTGCACTTTAAGCATAATTACAATCACTGTTCCTGAAAAAAAACAATTGTTTAAAAAAATATATATATATATTGATACATGTCCCCCGGGGCAGTCGCCGGACCCCCAAACCCCTTTTATGGCATATTACTTGCATATAAGCCTTTAAAATGGGCACTTATGATTTTTCCTGTTCGGCTCCCATAGACTTCAATAGGGGTTGGCCGTTCTGGTTAGAACATTCCCCCTGTTCAGAAGTTCTGCTACAAAACAAACAGGGGGGTGTTCGGCCCATCTGTATTTATAAACAGTGTTGTTTTGTATCTTTTTAGCTCTCATCTGAACAATGTTTATAAACAATGTTACTTTGTATCTCTCTATGTCTGCCTGTACAATGTTTATCCCCTTCACGCCGACTGTACGGAAATTTGCGTTCATGGCTTGAAGGGGTTAAACTGGGGTGATGCAGGCATCACCCCGGTACTGTTTTTTAAAGCGGGCGGTTGGCTTTTTAGTGATAACAACCGATGCGGCTTAAAGCCTCTCAGCTGTTATTTTAAAGGAGCTGAAGGGGATGCCCCCCCCTCCTGCCGTCTTACCGGGTCTCCCGTCCCACCAAGAGACCCGAGCCACCAGCTGGCGCGTCCGCCGCCTAGGCTGAGACCTGTACAAAGCTGTACAAGTGTACATGCACTTTCAATGGGTGAATGGCTATTTTATTTTTATAAATCAACCCCCCCTCCCTGTTGCCAACAAATCCAACATCTGGATCGTCTATATATCTTTGTAGAGATGTAAACATTCTGCAGACTCCAATTTTTTGGTGTTTCCTGAAAAATCCAAAGATACTTGGCTCCATCTAGTGGCCAATTGAGGTATTTTTCTTTTAAATCAATGATTTACATTCTAACAGCACAATGACACGGGGGGGGGGGGCGGGGCTGAGTCCTGCTTAGAGTTGCCACCTCATCCCTTTAAAACCTAACACATAATAATTACACAGGTTCTGTTGCTGATTAAGGTGGTAATTAAACTCACTTGGTGCCTTATCTGCATTAAATTAGCCCCAGAACCCGAGTAATTCATATGTGTTCAGGTTTAAAGGGATGAGGTGGCGACCCTAGTCCTGCTGTCTGTGTCAATGGACAAAGCAGCAGGACATGGGAGCGCGCCTGCACGGGTGCTCCCATGGAAATCGTCTCTCCATGGGGGCACCCGATAAAGAGGAGGAGCCGCTGAGGGACCCCAGAAGAGGAGGATCGGGCCACTCTGTGCAAAACCAACTGCACAGAAGAGCTAAGTATGACAAATATTTAAAAAAGTATTTAAAAAAAAAAAAAAACGAACCTTCAGATATCCAGATATAACAAGCAATGATTCATTCAGCTGTCAGTGGGGTTCACCTGTTGACAGCTGAAGTGTAAACAAAGTCCTGGCATTTTGAGCTGCCAAAAAAAAAAAAAAAAAAAGCAGCCGGACCACAACATTGCTCAGCCCCTAAAACCGAAAGATAAAATGAAACATTGTTTCTTTTTATCTATCTTTCTGTTATATCATCTACAGATCAAAGGGATGAACTTCCATCTGCAGATGAAGTCAGTTTTAAAGCAACCTGTCAGGAAAAAAAAAAAAAAAAGTTGTTTTTTTTTTTTTCATTAAATGTTCTTCTGTTTAACCCCTTATTAACCCGTATTTTACTCTAATCAGCCCTAATTAACTCCGTATTCTCCTTTTTCATTTAATTATTATTTTCCTGCTGTTTTTTTTGTTCACTTGCTGTTTTTTTTTTTTTTTCACTATTAATAATTCAAACTTTTTTTTTTTAGTTTTTGTTTGCTTTGTTTGTTAATATTTTTACACCTTTAACATATATTTACACGTTTCACTTTAAAAAAAAAAAATGCACAATTGAACCACTTGCCGACCGCCACACGACGATGTACGTCGACAGAATGGCACGGGAAGGCAAATGGGCGTACCTGTACGTCCCTTTAAATTTGCCGCCCAGCGGGCGTGCGCGCGGGCGCCCGCCACGTGCCTCGCGAGTGCGGCCACGGGTCCCGGGAACTCGATGTTCCCGGGCGGCCCCCGATTGCGGTCGGTAAGGGCAGAACAGGGGAATGCCTTTGTAAACAAAGCATTCCCCTATTCTTCCTAGTGGCACTGTCACTGATGCAAAATGAAGAAAGGATTTCTGGACAGCCGCACTCCAAAACTTGTTGCTTTTATTGTAAATAAAAAAACACAGGATACATGCCACAGCAAACAGGGTACAATCTGACGCGTTTCACACTAAAACTTAGTGCTTAATCATAGCTCTAAAATTACCTCATCATCTGACAATACCCCATTCACTGACGTCCGTCTCTTCCCTCTTACCTTTAAAATCTGCAGAGAGAGGAAAACCATGTCACCTAAATCATTATAAAGCTTATGAACTGGGTAGGAATGCAATTTATCCTAAAGCAGAACTCCAGCCATAAAAATCAACAAGATAAAAACGAATAGCCCAATAAAGGATAAAATAAGGCCAACTTTTGCTGAAATATTCACCGTCAACCCAAGAAATTCTCCTGCAGTACTTTTTTTCTACCACTAGATGTCCTTGTCCATTATTAACACACTTCCTCTAAACCCAGGACATCCTAGGCCCACCCCCCAGGCTGTGACTGGACAGTGAATGAAGAAGCAGCACGGTGATGAGCTCAACTCTCTGTCACTCTGCTTTCTCCTCTTTTGAGCATGCTTTAAGCCTGTGACCGGATAGTGAATGAAGAAACAGCACAGTGATGAGCTCAGCTCTCTGTTACTCTGCTTTCTCCTCTTTTGAGCATGCTTTAAGCCTGTGACCGGATAGTGAATGAAGAAGCAGCACAGTGATGATCTCATCTCTCTGTCACTCTGCTTTCTCCACTTTTGAGCATGCTTTAAGCCTGTGACTGGATAGTGAATGAAGAAGCACCACAGCGATGAGCTCAGCTCTCTGTTACTCTGCTTTCTCCTCTTTTGAGCATGCTTTAAGCCTGTGACTGGACAGTGAATGAAGAAGCAGCACAGTGATGAGCTCATCTCTCTGTCACTCTGTTTTCTCCACTCTTGAGCACGCTTTAAGCCTGTGACCGGATAGTGAATGAAGAAACAGCACAGTGATGAGCTCAGCTCTCTGTTACTCTGCTTTCTCCTCTTTTGAGCATGCTTTAAGCCTGTGACCGGATAGTGAATGAAGAAACAGCACAGTGATGAGCTCAACTCTCTGTCACTCTGCTTTCTCCTCTTTTGAGCACGCTTTAAGCCTGTGACCGGATAGTGAATGAAGAAACAGCACAGCGATGAGCTCAGCTCTCTGTTACTCTGCTTTCTCCTCTTTTGAGCATGATTGAAGCCTGTGACTGGACAGTGAATGAAGAAGCAGCACGGTGATGAGCTCAACTCTCTGTCACTCTGCTTTCTCCTCTTTTGAGCACGCTTTAAGCCTGTGACCGGATAGTGAATGAAGAAACAGCACAGTGATGAGCTCAGCTCTCTGTTACTCTGCTTTCTCCTCTTTTGAGCATGCTTTAAGCCTGTGACTGGACAGTGAATGAAGAAGCAGCACAGTGATGAGCTCAACTCTCTGTCACTCTGTTTTCTCCACTTTTGAGCATGCTTTAAGCCTGTGACCGGATAGTGAATGAAGAAACAGCACAGTGATGAGCTCAGCTCTCTGTTACTCTGCTTTCTCCTCTTTTGAGCATGATTGAAGCCTGTGACTGGACAGTGAATGAAGAAGCAGCACGGTGATGAGCTCAACTCTCTGTCACTCTGCTTTCTCCTCTTTTGAGCACGCTTTAAGCCTGTGACCTGATAGTGAATGAAGAAACAGCACAGCGATGAGCTCAGCTCTCTGTTACTCTGCTTTCTCCTCTTTTGAGCATGATTGAAGCCTGTGACTGGACAGTGAATGAAGAAGCAGCACAGTGATGAGCTCAACTCTCTGTCACTCTGTTTTCTCCACTTTTGAGCATGCTTTAAGCCTGTGACTGGACAGTGAATGAAGAAACAGCACAGCGATGAGCTCAGCTCTCTGTTACTCTGCTTTCTCCTCTTTTGAGCATGCTTTAAGCCTGTGACCGGATAGTGAATGAAGAAGCAGCACGGTGATGAGCTCAACTCTCTGTCACTCTGCTTTCTCCTCTTTTGAGCACGCTTTAAGCCTGTGACCGGATAGTGAATGAAGAAACAGCACAGTGATGAGCTCAGCTCTCTGTTACTCTGCTTTCTCCTCTTTTGAGCATGCTTTAAGCCTGTGACTGGACAGTGAATGAAGAAGCAGCACAGTGATGAGCTCATCTCTCTGTCACTCTGTTTTCTCCACTTTTGAGCACGCTTTAAGCCTGTGACCGGATAGTGAATGAAGAAGCAGCACAGTGATGATCTCATCTCTCTGTCACTCTGCTTTCTCCACTTTTGAGCATGCTTTAAGCCTGTGACTGGATAGTGAATGAAGAAGCAGCACAGCGATGAGCTCAGCTCTCTGTTACTCTGCTTTCTCCTCTTTTGAGCATGATTGAAGCCTGTGACTGGACAGTGAATGAAGAAGCAGCACGGTGATGAGCTCAACTCTCTGTCACTCTGCTTTCTCCTCTTTTGAGCACGCTTTAAGCCTGTGACCTGATAGTGAATGAAGAAACAGCACAGCGATGAGCTCAGCTCTCTGTTACTCTGCTTTCTCCTCTTTTGAGCATGATTGAAGCCTGTGACTGGACAGTGAATGAAGAAGCAGCACAGTGATGAGCTCAACTCTCTGTCACTCTGTTTTCTCCACTTTTGAGCATGCTTTAAGCCTGTGACTGGACAGTGAATGAAGAAACAGCACAGCGATGAGCTCAGCTCTCTGTTACTCTGCTTTCTCCTCTTTTGAGCATGCTTTAAGCCTGTGACCGGATAGTGAATGAAGAAGCAGCACGGTGATGAGCTCAACTCTCTGTCACTCTGCTTTCTCCTCTTTTGAGCACGCTTTAAGCCTGTGACCGGATAGTGAATGAAGAAACAGCACAGTGATGAGCTCAGCTCTCTGTTACTCTGCTTTCTCCTCTTTTGAGCATGCTTTAAGCCTGTGACTGGACAGTGAATGAAGAAGCAGCACAGTGATGAGCTCAACTCTCTGTCACTCTGTTTTCTCCACTTTTGAGCATGCTTTAAGCCTGTGACCGGATAGTGAATGAAGAAACAGCACAGTGATGAGCTCAGCTCTCTGTTACTCTGCTTTCTCCTCTTTTGAGCATGCTTTAAGCCTGTGACTGGACAGTGAATGAAGAAGCAGCACAGTGATGAGCTCAACTCTCTGTCACTCTGTTTTCTCCACTTTTGAGCATGCTTTAAGCCTGTGACCGGATAGTGAATGAAGAAGCAGCACAGTGATGAGCTCAACTCTCTGTCACTCTGTTTTCTCCACTTTTGAGCATGCTTTATGCCTGTGACCGGATAGTGAATGAAGAAACAGCACAGTGATGAGCTCAGCTCTCTGTTACTCTGCTTTCTCCTCTTTTGAGCATGATTGAAGCCTGTGACTGGACAGTGAATGAAGAAGCAGCACGGTGATGAGCTCAACTCTCTGTCACTCTGCTTTCTCCTCTTTTGAGCACGCTTTAAGCCTGTGACCGGATAGTGAATGAAGAAACAGCACAGCGATGAGCTCAGCTCTCTGTTACTCTGCTTTCTCCTCTTTTGAGCATGATTGAAGCCTGTGACTGGACAGTGAATGAAGAAGCAGCACAGTGATGAGCTCAACTCTCTGTCACTCTGTTTTCTCCACTTTTGAGCATGCTTTAAGCCTGTGACTGGACAGTGAATGAAGAAACAGCACAGCGATGAGCTCAGCTCTCTGTTACTCTGCTTTCTCCTCTTTTGAGCATGCTTTAAGCCTGTGACCGGATAGTGAATGAAGAAGCAGCACGGTGATGAGCTCAACTCTCTGTCACTCTGCTTTCTCCTCTTTTGAGCACGCTTTAAGCCTGTGACTGGATAGTGAATGAAGAAACAGCACAGTGATGAGCTCAGCTCTCTGTTACTCTGCTTTCTCCTCTTTTGAGCATGCTTTAAGCCTGTGACTGGACAGTGAATGAAGAAGCAGCACAGTGATGAGCTCAACTCTCTGTCACTCTGTTTTCTCCACTTTTGAGCATGCTTTAAGCCTGTGACCGGATAGTGAATGAAGAAACAGCACAGTGATGAGCTCAGCTCTCTGTTACTCTGCTTTCTCCTCTTTTGAGCATGATTGAAGCCTGTGACTGGACAGTGAATGAAGAAGCAGCACGGTGATGAGCTCAACTCTCTGTTACTCTGTTTTCTCCACTTTTGAGCATGCTTTAAGCCTGTGACCGGATAGTGAATGAAGAAACAGCACAGTGATGAGCTCAGCTCTCTGTTACTCTGCTTTCTCCTCTTTTGAGCATGATTGAAGCCTGTGACTGGACAGTGAATGAAGAAGCAGCACGGTGATGAGCTCAACTCTCTGTTACTCTGCTTTCTCCTCTTTTGAGCACGCTTTAAGCCTGTGACCGGATAGTGAATGAAGAAACAGCACAGTGATGAGCTCAGCTCTCTGTTACTCTGCTTTCTCCTCTTTTGAGCATGATTGAAGCCTGTGACTGGACAGTGAATGAAGAAGCAGCACGGTGATGAGCTCAACTCTCTGTCACTCTGCTTTCTCCTCTTTTGAGCACGCTTTAAGCCTGTGACCGGATAGTGAATGAAGAAACAGCACAGTGATGAGCTCAGCTCTCTGTTACTCTGCTTTCTCCTCTTTTGAGCATGCTTTAAGCCTGTGACTGGACAGTGAATGAAGAAGCAGCACAGTGATGAGCTCAACTCTCTGTCACTCTGTTTTCTCCACTTTTGAGCACGCTTTAAGCCTGTGACCGGATAGTGAATGAAGAAACAGCACAGTGATGAGCTCAGCTCTCTGTTACTCTGCTTTCTCCTCTTTTGAGCATGATTGAAGCCTGTGACTGGACAGTGAATGAAGAAGCAGCACGGTGATGAGCTCAACTCTCTGTCACTCTGTTTTCTCCACTTTTGAGCACGCTTTAAGCCTGTGACCGGATAGTGAATGAAGAAACAGCACAGTGATGAGCTCAGCTCTCTGTTACTCTGCTTTCTCCTCTTTTGAGCATGATTGAAGCCTGTGACTGGACAGTGAATGAAGAAGCAGCACGGTGATGAGCTCAACTCTCTGTCACTCTGCTTTCTCCTCTTTTGAGCACGCTTTAAGCCTGTGACCGGATAGTGAATGAAGAAACAGCACAGTGATGAGCTCAGCTCTCTGTTACTCTGCTTTCTCCTCTTTTGAGCATGCTTTAAGCCTGTGACTGGACAGTGAATGAAGAAGCAGCACAGTGATGAGCTCAACTCTCTGTCACTCTGTTTTCTCCACTTTTGAGCACGCTTTAAGCCTGTGACCGGATAGTGAATGAAGAAACAGCACAGTGATGAGCTCAGCTCTCTGTTACTCTGCTTTCTCCTCTTTTGAGCATGCTTTAAGCCTGTGACTGGACAGTGAATGAAGAAGCAGCACAGTGATGAGCTCAACTCTCTGTCACTCTGTTTTCTCCACTTTTGAGCACGCTTTAAGCCTGTGTAGTGATGAGCCGAACACCCCCGGGTTCGGTTCGCACCAGAACCCGCGAACGGACCGAAAGTTCGAACGAACATTAGAACCCTATTAAATACAATGGATGCGAACGTTCGAATTCTAAAGTGCTAATTATAACAACTATTATGCATGTTATTGTCCTAAAAAGGGTTTGGGAACCCGGGTTCTGCACCAGGGGACATGTATCAATGCAAAAAGAAGTTTTAAAAACGGTCGTTTTTCGGGAGCAGTCATTTTAATGATGCATAAAGTGAAAAAAAAAAAGTCAAATATTCCTTTAAATATCGTACCTGGGGGGTGTCTAAAGTATGCCTGTGAAGTGCCACGTGTTTCCCGTGTTTAGAACTGTCCCTGCACAAAATGACACTTCTAAAGGAAAAAAAAGCCATTTAAAACTGCTTGCGGCTTTAATGTAATGTCTGGTCCCGGTAATATGGATGAAATTCTTTAAGAAAAATGGCATAGCTACCCCATGACCCCCCCCCCCCCTACCCCAGCCCATTACCAGCCCCTTTGGGTCTTGTATGGATATTAAGGGGAACCCCGCACATAAAATAAAAAAGGCCCTATATACTCTGAACAGCCCTATACAGGCGGTGCATACAAGACAGGGACTGTAGGTTTGTTCTTATGTAGAATCTGTTTGTAATTTTGAACAGGTACATTGTTGAAGTGTAGCTCCAGACCAAAAATCTATTTTTAAACTTTTTGGAAAACATAGGTAAGGGTTATCACCCCTGTAACATTTGTTTTGCTGTCTGTGCCCCTGTTCAGAACATTTCACCTCACTTTCCGTCCCAATGACAACTGTTTTTGAAATGTGGTGTTTTTATTGAAACAAGGATTGCTGATAAAGCATCAGTACAGAGGAGACACCTTTCTCCCATATTTATTCTTACAGGAGAGAATTTTCCTTCCTAGTGGTAGATTTCCTCTCACTTCCTGTTGTCTTCTTGCGTTTGCAAGTAGGAGTCGTTTGTAAGTTGGATGTTTGAAAGTAGGGACCTGCCGTATATACTCTGCAGAAATAGGCCCCTTAGTTGTTGGTGTTGGCACAACACTGTAAGCACTCACAGTTACTCTTGGTTGGTGCTGGAACGCCCTGCTGTCAACTATTATATCAGGAATTTTAATTACATATAATTGTTGAACAGTGGTAGTAAAAATTGGGCCTTTGATGGTGGTGCTGGTGCCACAACACTGTAAGCCCTGACAGTTACTCTTGGTGGGTGCAGCAATGGGCCCTGCTGTGAATTATTAGATCAAGAATTGTAATTACATGCCCCTGTTGAACAGGGGCTGAAAAATTGGGCCTTAGGCACTGGTGGCACAACACTGCAACCCCTCACAGATACTGTACTTGGAGCACAGCAATGAGCCCTGTTGCAAAGTATTGCTTCAAAAATTGTAATGACACGCCCCTGTTAAACAGGGGCTGAAAAATTGGGCCTTAGGCACTGGTGGCACAACACTGCAACTCCTCACAGATACTGTACTTGGAGCACAGCAATGAGCCCTGTTGCAAAGTATTGCTTCAAAAATTGTAATGACACGCCCCTGTTAAACAGGGGCTGAAAAATTGGGCCTTAGGCACTGGTGGCACAACACTGCAACTCCTCACAGATACTGTACTTGGAGCACAGCAATGAGCCCTGTTGCAAAGTATTGCTTCAAAAATTGTAATTACACGCCCCTGTTAAACAGGGGCTGAAAAATTGGGCGTTAGGCACTGGTGGCGGCACCCATAAACAAAAATGATCTTACAAGCTATCATCATCAATCGTATCATTGAGGACTCGGAGGAGGAGGATAGCCAGTCAACATAACAGCACAGGCACTCAGCATCAGCATCAGTCTTGAAGGGATGTGACATGTTAAAATCAATTAGTCTGTTATATCAGCATCAGGTGTGTGGTAGCTGGTGGTGATCCAAGACTGGTTCATCTTGATGAAAGTCAGTCGATCAACCGAGTCGGTGGACAGGCGCACCCTGTGATCCGTGACAAATCCTCCAGCAGCACTGAATGTGCGTTCCGAAAGAACGCTGGATGCAGGACAGGCCAGTAGCTCAATTGCATACTGTGCAAGCTCTGGCCAGTGATCCATCCTCAAGACCCAGTAAGCCAGAGGATTTTCGGTGGGGAAGGTGTCCAAGTCTGACCTTGCCCCTAGATATTCCTGCACCATGTTTATCAGACGCTGGCGATGGTTGCTGGAACCGATCATACTTTGGGGCTGCGGACTAAAGAATTGTCTGAACGCATCGGTCAGACGGCCACCTTCCCCACCGCTCCTTCTTTGACTGGCCGAAGCCTCAGCAACTCGTTGTCCAGGACCAGGAGTTTGCAACCTCCCAGTCTCTGGGAACGCGTTGCACAGACCTTTCTGCAAGGCCTCCCGGAGTTGTCTCATCCTCTGCTCCCTCTGCGACGGTAACATAAGGTCCGCAACCTTACCCTTGTACCGTGGATCAAGGAGAGTGGCCAGCCAGTAATGGTCCCTCTCCTTGATCCGAAGAATACGAGGATCCTTCCGCAGACTTTGCAGGATCAGGGAGGCCATGCAGCGTAGGTTTGCTGAGGCATTCGCTCCGGAGTCCTCTGGGTCACTAAGGACGACATGATCCGCAGCCACCTCCTCCCAGCCACGTACAAGTCCACTGGTTTCTTGGGACTGTAAATCATCCCTAAAAGACTGCTGCTGATGATGCTGAGTGCCAGCCTCCACCTCCATGCTGACACAATCCTCCTCCTCCTCCTCCTCCTCCTCCTCCTCTTCCTGTGCGATGGGTGGGACAGAAGGAACACTGTCTGGGTAAAGGGGGCCTTGAGAGGCAAGGAAGTCCTCCTCTTCCTGCCTCTGTTCTGCCTCAAGTGCCCTGTCCATTATTCCACGCAGCGTGTGCTCCAACAGGTGGACAAGAGGTACAGTGTCACTGATGCATGCACTGTCACTGCTCACCATCCTCGTGGCCTCCTCAAATGGTGCCAGGACAGTGCATGCATCCCTGATCATGCCCCACTGGCGTGGAGAAAAAAAACCAAGCTCCCCTGACCCTGTCCTGGTGCCGTAGTCGCACAGGTACTCATTGATGGCCCTCTGCTGCGTGTGCAGCCGCTGCAGCATGGCCAACGTTGAGTTCCACCTGGTGGGCATGTCACATATAAGGCGGTTCTTGGGCAGGTTCAACTCCTTTTGCAGCTCAGCCAGGCGAGCACTGGCATTATAAGATCTGCGGAAATGCACACAGACTTTCCTGGCCTGCCTCAGGACATCCTGTAAGCCCGGGTACCTGCCCAAGAAGCGCTGCACCACCAGGTTAAGGACGTGAGCCACACAGGGCACATGGGTCAGTTGTCCCTGTCGGAGGGCGGAGAGGAGGTTGGTGCCATTGTCGCAAACCACCATTCCTGGCTTAAGCTGGCGTGGCGTCAACCACCTCTCGGCCTGGCCCTGCAGAGCAGACAGGACCTCTGCCCCAGTGTGGCTTCAGTCCCCCAAACACACCAGCGCAAGCACGGCATGGCATCTTTTTGCCTGCGTACTTGCGTAGCCCCGTGAATGGCTACGGAGCACCGCTGGTTCATAGGACAAACCACAGGAAGAGGCCATGGAGGAAGAAGAAGAGGAGGGGGTGGAGGAGAGAGGTGTGTCACAACCAGTAGTAGCATTTTGGAGGCGTGGCGGTGGGACAACCTCCAACACTACTGCACCTTGTCCTGAATCCTTCCCAGCTGCCAAAAGAGTGACCCAATGGGCCGTGAAAGAAAGGTAACGTCCCTGTCCATGCCTGCTGGACCATGAGTCAGCGGTAATATGCACCTTACCGCTGACCGCCCTGTCCAGCGAGGCCAAGACATTGCCTTCCACATGCCGGTAGAGAGCCGGAATAGCCTTCCGTGAGAAAAAGTGGCGTTTGGGAACCTGCCACTGAGGAACCGCACATTGCACAAACTCACGGAAGGGGGCCGAGTCTACCAACTGAAAAGGCAGCAGTTGAAGCGCTAGCAATTTAGCCAAGCTAGCATTCAACCGCTGGGCATGTGGATGGCTGGGAGTGAACTTCTTTCGACGGTCCAGCAGCTGGGGCAGGGAAATTTGCCTGCTAGAATCGGACGTCGGTGTACTGCTAGCAGAGTGGGCGCAAGTACTTGGCTGTGACACACCTAATTCTACACCTTCATTCCTCTCAGTGCATGTTTCAGAGAGGACTGAAGTTATAGTGGGGTTGGAGATCCCAGCTGATGCGGTGCAAGGAGAGGTCCGCTTTGTTCTTTGGTGTGGGTCTTTGAGGTAGGCTTGCCAACGAGCTGCATGGCAGGTCAACATATGTCTGGTCAGGCATGTGGTACCCAAGCGGCTGATGTTTTGGCCACGCGATATACGCTTGAGACATATGTTGCAAACAGCAGCTGTGCGATCTGATGCACTAGCCTCAAAAAAGGCCCACACCAAAGAACTTTTTGAATGACGGGCAGAGGCAGCGCCCTGCACAGGCGGAGCTCTGCGGTGTGATTCCGTCGGTGTACTGCCCTTACGCTGGCCACCAAAGGGCATCCTGCCTCGTTGGAGATGTGCCTCCTCCTCATCCTCCTCCTCCTCCTCTCTCCTATTAGGCACCCACGTGGAGTCAGTGACCTCATCATCCCCTCCCTCCTCATCACTGGAGCCAATCTGGCAGTATGCTGCAGCTGCTGGAACATGACTGCCAGATTGGTGTCCTTCTTGAGCATCCCCTCTGTCTGCTCTCACGCTACTGCCTTCCTCTAGCTGGGTTTCATCATCAGACCCTTCGAAACGCTGGGCATCCTCCTGGAGCATGTACCCA
This sequence comes from Rana muscosa, assembly GCA_029206835.1. Taxonomy (NCBI): domain Eukaryota; kingdom Metazoa; phylum Chordata; class Amphibia; order Anura; family Ranidae; genus Rana; species Rana muscosa. Next base: position 386,015,039 of record CM055118.1, read on the forward strand.
ACACTGTGCTGAAACAGTTCGGGGGACTCCTCAGGAGGAGGACATGGTGGGTCTAGGGAAGGAGTGACTGATGATTTGTCTGACATTGATACCAGGGAAGACGACGCTTTGGCAGCTGCTTTTCCAGTACCCTGAGCCTGGGTGAGAGAGGATGAGGAGGAGGAGGAGGGCTTGGTCATCCACTCTACCAAGTCTTCGGCATGATGTGGCTCAACATGTCCAGCTGCCGAAAAGAATGACAAGCGTGTCCCATGGCCATGTGCTGATGACAATGCACCGCGTCCACGACCAGCACTGTTGCCCCCAGACACAGAGCCTGCTTGCCCTCTTTTATTGCCTCCTGACTGTCTGCCTCTCCTTGTTTGCCTTCCAGACATTCTAATAATGGCCTGCAGGGAGATGGGAAAAAAGCAATAAGGGCTACCTTCAGGTGTCCTTCTCTGTCCCTTGAAACAAGGACTTTCACAGTGAAAGAAACTGACACTCTCCCTACCTACAGTTTTCTGTCCCTAGAAAAAATATTTTTTTTAATCACAATATAGCACAAGGACAATTCACTCACTGTCCTTCCAGGTCCCTGGAAACAAGGACTTGCAGAGTGAAAGAAAAAAAACACTCTCCCTACCTACAGTTTTCTGTCCCTAGAAAAAATGTTTTTTTTAAGCACAATATAGCACAAGGACAATTCACTCACTGTCCTTCCAGGTCCCTGGAAACAAGGACTTGCAGAGTGAAAGAAAAAAAACACTCTCCCTACCTACAGTTTTCTGTCCCTAGAAAAAATGTTTTTTTTAATCACAATATAGCACAAGGACAATTCACTCACTGTCCTTACAGGTCCCTGGAAACAAGGACTTGCAGAGTGAAAGAAACTGACACTCTCCCTACCTACAGTTTTCTGTCCCTAGAATAAATGTTTTTTTAAGCACAATATAGCACAAGGACAATTCACTCACTGTCCTTCCAGGTCCCTGGAAATAAGGACTTGCAGAGTGAAAGAAAAAAAACACTCTCCCTACCTACAGTTTTCTGTCCCTAGAAAAAATGTTTTTTTTAATCACAATATAGCACAAGGACAATTCACTCACTGTCCTTCCAGGTCCCTGGAAACAAGGACTTGCAGAGTGAAAGAAAAAAAACACTCTCCCTACCTACAGTTTTCTGTCCCTAGAAAAAATGTTTTTTTTAATCACAATATAGCACAAGGACAATTCACTCACTGTCCTTCCAGGTCCCTGGAAACAAGGACTTGCAGAGTGAAATAAACTGACACTCTCCCTAACTACAGTTTTCTGTCCCTAGAATAAATGTTTTTTTTAAGCACAATATAGCACAAGGACAATTCACTCACTGTCCTTACAGGTCCCTGGAAACAAGGACTTGCAGAGTGAAAGAAAAAAAACACTCTCCCTACCTACAGTTTTCTGTCCCTAGAAAAAATGTTTTTTTTAAGCACAATATAGCACAAGGACAATTCACTCACTGTCCTTCCAGGTCCCTGGAAACAAGGACTTGCAGAGTGAAAGAAAAAAAACACTCTCCCTACCTACAGTTTTCTGTCCCTAGAAAAAATGTTTTTTTTAAGCACAATATAGCACAAGGACAATTCACTCACTGTCCTTCCAGGTCCCTGGAAACAAGGACTTGCAGAGTGAAAGAAAAAAAACACTCTCCCTACCTACAGTTTTCTGTCCCTAGAAAAAATGTTTTTTTTAATCACAATATAGCACAAGGACAATTCACTCACTGTCCTTACAGGTCCCTGGAAACAAGGACTTGCAGAGTGAAAGAAACTGACACTCTCCCTACCTACAGTTTTCTGTCCCTAGAATAAATGTTTTTTTAAGCACAATATAGCACAAGGACAATTCACTCACTGTCCTTCCAGGTCCCTGGAAACAAGGACTTGCAGAGTGAAAGAAACTGACACTGTCCCTACCTACAGTTTTCTGTCCCTAGAATAAATGTTTTTTTTAATCACAATATAGCACAAGGACAATTCACTCACTGTCCTTCCAGGTCCCTGGAAACAAGGACTTGCAGAGTGAAATAAACTGACACTCTCCCTACCTACAGTTTTCTGTCCCTAGAATAAATGTTTTTTTTAAGCACAATATAGCACAAGGACAATTCACTCACTGTCCTTAGAGGTCCCTGGAAACAAGGACTTGCAGAGTGAAAGAAAAAAAACACTCTCCCTACCTACAGTTTTCTGTCCCTAGAAAAAATGGTTTTTTTTAAGCACAATATAGCACAAGGACAATTCACTCACTGTCCTTCCAGGTCCCTGGAAACAAGGACTTGCAGAGTGAAAGAAAAAAACACTCTCCCTACCTACAGTTTTCTGTCCCTAGAAAAAATGTTTTTTTTAAGCACAATATAGCACAAGGACAATTCACTCACTGTCCTTCCAGGTCCCTGGAAACAAGGACTTGCAGAGTGAAAGAAAAAAAACACTCTCCCTACCTACAGTTTTCTGTCCCTAGAAAAAATGTTTTTTTTAATCACAATATAGCACAAGGACAATTCACTCACTGTCCTTAGAGGTCCCTGGAAACAAGGACTTGCAGAGTGAAAGAAAAAAAACACTCTCCCTACCTACAGTTTTCTGTCCCTAGAAAAAATGTTTTTTTTTAAGCACAATATAGCACAAGGACAATTCACTCACTGTCCTTCCAGGTCCCTGGAAACAAGGACTTGCAGAGTGAAAGAAAAAAACACTCTCCCTACCTACAGTTTTCTGTCCCTAGAAAAAATGTTTTTTTTAAGCACAATATAGCACAAGGACAATTCACTCACTGTCCTTCCAGGTCCCTGGAAACAAGGACTTGCAGAGTGAAAGAAAAAAAACACTCTCCCTACCTACAGTTTTCTGTCCCTAGAAAAAATGTTTTTTTTAATCACAATATAGCACAAGGACAATTCACTCACTGTCCTTACAGGTCCCTGGAAACAAGGACTTGCAGAGTGAAAGAAACTGACACTCTCCCTACCTACAGTTTTCTGTCCCTAGAATAAATGTTTTTTTAAGCACAATATAGCACAAGGACAATTCACTCACTGTCCTTCCAGGTCCCTGGAAACAAGGACTTGCAGAGTGAAAGAAACTGACACTGTCCCTACCTACAGTTTTCTGTCCCTAGAATAAATGTTTTTTTTAATCACAATATAGCACAAGGACAATTCACTCACTGTCCTTACAGGTCCCTGGAAACAAGGACTTGCAGAGTGAAAGAAAAAAAACACTCTCCCTACCTACAGTTTTCTGTCCCTAGAAAAAATGTTTTTTTTAATCACAATATAGCACAAGGACAATTCACTCACTGTCCTTACAGGTCCCTGGAAACAAGGACTTGCAGAGTGAAATAAACTGACACTCTCCCTACCTACAGTTTTCTGTCCCTAGAATAAATGTTTTTTTTAAGCACAATATAGCACAAGGACAATTCACTCACTGTCCTTACAGGTCCCTGGAAACAAGGACTTGCAGAGTGAAAGAAAAAAAACACTCTCCCTACCTACAGTTTTCTGTCCCTAGAAAAAATGTTTTTTTTAATCACAATATAGCACAAGGACAATTCACTCACTGTCCTTACAGGTCCCTGGAAACAAGGACTTGCAGAGTGAAAGAAAAAAAACACTCTCCCTACCTACAGTTTTCTGTCCCTAGAAAAAATGTTTTTTTTAATCACAATATAGCACAAGGACAATTCACTCACTGTCCTTCCAGGTCCCTGGAAACAAGGACTTGCAGAGTGAAATAAACTGACACTCTCCCTACCTACAGTTTTCTGTCCCTAGAATAAATGTTTTTTTTAAGCACAATATAGCACAAGGACAATTCACTCACTGTCCTTAGAGGTCCCTGGAAACAAGGACTTGCAGAGTGAAAGAAAAAAAACACTCTCCCTACCTACAGTTTTCTGTCCCTAGAAAAAATGTTTTTTTTTAAGCACAATATAGCACAAGGACAATTCACTCACTGTCCTTCCAGGTCCCTGGAAACAAGGACTTGCAGAGTGAAAGAAAAAAAACACTCTCCCTACCTACAGTTTTCTGTCCCTAGAAAAAATGTTTTTTTTAAGCACAATATAGCACAAGGACAATTCACTCACTGTCCTTCCAGGTCCCTGGAAACAAGGACTTGCAGAGTGAAAGAAAAAAAACACTCTCCCTACCTACAGTTTTCTGTCCCTAGAAAAAATGTTTTTTTTAATCACAATATACCACAAGGACAATTCACTCACTGTCCTTACAGGTCCCTGGAAACAAGGACTTGCAGAGTGAAAGAAACTGACACTCTCCCTACCTACAGTTTTCTGTCCCTAGAATAAATGTTTTTTTAAGCACAATATAGCACAAGGACAATTCACTCACTGTCCTTCCAGGTCCCTGGAAACAAGGACTTGCAGAGTGAAAGAAACTGACACTGTCCCTACCTACAGTTTTCTGTCCCTAGAATAAATGTTTTTTTTAATCACAATATAGCACAAGGACAATTCACTCACTGTCCTTCCAGGTCCCTGGAAACAAGGACTTGCAGAGTGAAATAAACTGACACTCTCCCTACCTACAGTTTTCTGTCCCTAGAATAAATGTTTTTTTAAGCACAATATAGCACAAGGACAATTCACTCACTGTCCTTAGAGGTCCCTGGAAACAAGGACTTGCAGAGTGAAAGAAAAAAAACACTCTCCCTACCTACAGTTTTCTGTCCCTAGAAAAAATGTTTTTTTTTAAGCACAATATAGCACAAGGACAATTCACTCACTGTCCTTCCAGGTCCCTGGAAACAAGGACTTGCAGAGTGAAAGAAAAAAACACTCTCCCTACCTACAGTTTTCTGTCCCTAGAAAAAATGTTTTTTTTAAGCACAATATAGCACAAGGACAATTCACTCACTGTCCTTCCAGGTCCCTGGAAACAAGGACTTGCAGAGTGAAAGAAAAAAAACACTCTCCCTACCTACAGTTTTCTGTCCCTAGAAAAAATGTTTTTTTTAATCACAATATAGCACAAGGACAATTCACTCACTGTCCTTACAGGTCCCTGGAAACAAGGACTTGCAGAGTGAAAGAAACTGACACTCTCCCTACCTACAGTTTTCTGTCCCTAGAATAAATGTTTTTTTAAGCACAATATAGCACAAGGACAATTCACTCACTGTCCTTCCAGGTCCCTGGAAACAAGGACTTGCAGAGTGAAAGAAACTGACACTGTCCCTACCTACAGTTTTCTGTCCCTAGAATAAATGTTTTTTTTAATCACAATATAGCACAAGGACAATTCACTCACTCTCCTTCCAGGTCCCTGGAAACAAGGACTTGCAGAGTGAAATAAACTGACACTCTCCCTACCTACAGTTTTCTGTCCCTAGAATAAATGTTTTTTTTAAGCACAATATAGCACAAGGACAATTCACTCACTGTCCTTAGAGGTCCCTGGAAACAAGGACTTGCAGAGTGAAAGAAAGAAAACACTCTCCCTACCTACAGTTTTCTGTCCCTAGAAAAAATGTTTTTTTTTAAGCACAATATAGCACAAGGACAATTCACTCACTGTCCTTCCAGGTCCCTGGAAACAAGGACTTGCAGAGTGAAAGAAAAAAACACTCTCCCTACCTACAGTTTTCTGTCCCTAGAAAAAATGTTTTTTTTAAGCACAATATAGCACAAGGACAATTCACTCACTGTCCTTCCAGGTCCCTGGAAACAAGGACTTGCAGAGTGAAAGAAAAAAAACACTCTCCCTACCTACAGTTTTCTGTCCCTAGAAAAAATGTTTTTTTTAATCACAATATAGCACAAGGACAATTCACTCACTGTCCTTACAGGTCCCTGGAAACAAGGACTTGCAGAGTGAAAGAAACTGACACTCTCCCTACCTACAGTTTTCTGTCCCTAGAATAAATGTTTTTTTAAGCACAATATAGCACAAGGACAATTCACTCACTGTCCTTCCAGGTCCCTGGAAACAAGGACTTGCAGAGTGAAAGAAACTGACACTGTCCCTACCTACAGTTTTCTGTCCCTAGAATAAATGTTTTTTTTAATCACAATATAGCACAAGGACAATTCACTCACTGTCCTTCCAGGTCCCTGGAAACAAGGACTTGCAGAGTGAAATAAACTGACACTCTCCCTACCTACAGTTTTCTGTCCCTAGAATAAATGTTTTTTTTAAGCACAATATAGCACAAGGACAATTCACTCACTGTCCTTACAGGTCCCTGGAAACAAGGACTTGCAGAGTGAAAGAAAAAAAACACTCTCCCTACCTACAGTTTTCTGTCCCTAGAAAAAATGTTTTTTTTTTAAGCACAATATAGCACAAGGACAATTCACTCACTGTCCTTCCAGGTCCCTGGAAACAAGGACTTGCAGAGTGAAAGAAAAAAAACACTCTCCCTACCTACAGTTTTCTGTCCCTAGAAAAAATGTTTTTTTTAAGCACAATATAGCACAAGGACAATTCACTCACTGTCCTTCCAGGTCCCTGGAAACAAGGACTTGCAGAGTGAAAGAAAAAAAACACTCTCCCTACCTACAGTTTTCTGTCCCTAGAAAAAATGTTTTTTTTAATCACAATATAGCACAAGGACAATTCACTCACTGTCCTTACAGGTCCCTGGAAACAAGGACTTGCAGAGTGAAAGAAACTGACACTCTCCCTACCTACAGTTTTCTGTCCCTAGAATAAATGTTTTTTTAAGCACAATATAGCACAAGGACAATTCACTCACTGTCCTTCCAGGTCCCTGGAAACAAGGACTTGCAGAGTGAAAGAAACTGACACTGTCCCTACCTACAGTTTTCTGTCCCTAGAATAAATGTTTTTTTTAAGCACACTATAGCACAAGCACAAAACACACTGACACTCTCCCTACCTATCCTTCTCTTTCCCTAAACTAAAGGAATCCAGGTTAAGCAAGAAAGAAATAACAGTCACTGTCCCTGCCTATGCTGCTCTATCCCTGCTCCGGAACACACTACACTAGGCCGCCGTGCTGGCGGCCTTTTATAGTGTGGGGCGTGTACTAAACACCCTCAGCAATAATTGGCCACAGGCATCCTGCCTGTGGCCAATCATTGCTCTCCTCGCTGCCGGCGCTGTGATTGGCCAAGCATGCGGGGTCACAGTGCATGCTTGGCCAATCACAGCGCCTGGATGACACTGCGATGGCGTAGTGCATTGTGGGCCGTTCGCGTCACTCGAATTTGGCGCGAACGGCCCAAATCGTTCGATCTTCGTCGAACGATCGAACAGCCGATGTTCGAGTCGAACGTATGTTCGACTCGAACACGAAGCTCATCCCTAAGCCTGTGACCGGATAGTGAATGAAGAAACAGCACAGTGATGAGCTCAGCTCTCTGTTACTCTGCTTTCTCCTCTTTTGAGCATGATTGAAGCCTGTGACTGGACAGTGAATGAAGAAGCAGCACGGTGATGAGCTCAACTCTCTGTCACTCTGTTTTCTCCACTTTTGAGCACGCTTTAAGCCTGTGACCGGATAGTGAATGAAGAAGCAGCACGGTGATGAGCTCAACTCTCTGTCACTCTGCTTTCTCCTCTTTTGAGCACGCTTTAAGCCTGTGACCGGATAGTGAATGAAGAAACAGCACAGTGATGAGCTCAGCTCTCTGTTACTCTGCTTTCTCCTCTTTTGAGCATGCTTTAAGCCTGTGACTGGACAGTGAATGAAGAAGCAGCACAGTGATGAGCTCAACTCTCTGTCACTCTGTTTTCTCCACTTTTGAGCACGCTTTAAGCCTGTGACCGGATAGTGAATGAAGAAACAGCACAGTGATGAGCTCAGCTCTCTGTTACTCTGCTTTCTCCTCTTTTGAGCATGATTGAAGCCTGTGACTGGACAGTGAATGAAGAAGCAGCACGGTGATGAGCTCAACTCTCTGTCACTCTGTTTTCTCCACTTTTGAGCACGCTTTAAGCCTGTGACCAGATAGTGAATGAAGAAACAGCACAGTGATGAGCTCAGCTCTCTGTTACTCTGCTTTCTCCTCTTTTGAGCATGATTGAAGCCTGTGACTGGACAGTGAATGAAGAAGCAGCACGGTGATGATCTCATCTCTCTGTCACTCTGCTTTCTCCTCTTTTGAGCATGATTGAAGCCTGTGACTGGACAGTGAATAAAGAAGCAGCACGGTGATGAGCTCATCTCTCTGTCACTTTGCCTTCTCCTATCAGCATGATCCATTTTAGCACCTGAATTGATTGGCACCTTGTACTGCTTCTTTTTTTCACACTCCAGCCCTGCTGTACAGAAACTACAAGTGGCTGATACCAGGACACATTCAGGGGTCACATTCAGGGACTTATCCTGCTTGCATTGTAGTTTAGCTTTAAAAGCTCAACAAAGGATATTACTATCTGTATAAACCATTATATATGTAGCTGCAGGATGGATGAGCTATAGACACATTCTTTTGATATCATTTGGTTCCCTAATTATGTCAGATTCATTTTATCGTATGTCCATCTGAAACGGTAACGCCTGGTCCACTATTTCATTCTTCGCCATCCCTCCCTCCCCTGCAGCCCAGCCCTCATCTCACCTTTAAGGTCCCCCATGGAGGTTTCAATGGCAGTCAGTTTCTCCAACGTCCTGTAATCTGGGGAGAGGAAGAACATTGACAGGCTGAGCATGCGGGACTCCCATCACCCAACTTCACCCCACTACCACCAGAGGGCCCTCTTACCATCCTGGGACAAGCGTTCCACCCTGGAGTCCATCCCCAAACTCAGATTGCTGAGTCTCCCCTCGATGTTCTGCTCCATCTGACCTGCAGGAGACAAAAAGCAATAAATCGAGAGGCTCCTCCTCTCACATCAACTTCCTAAGTCATTGTCTGCCAGCAGATATCATCTAAAGCTGGCCACACACAGCACAACCCAATTGTACAATCAGCCTTTATATCTACCAATAACTATGTACTATGTACAGACAAAAACAATCACTTACGAGTCAATACACTCTAGTGAAGCCAGAAAAACTAAAGCAGCCTAACTGGGAGGTCCTAGTTAGGCTGCTTTCATTTTTGGCTTCACTACAGTGTGTTGACTCGTAATTGTCTGTTCCGGTGTTCTGTCGAGAAGTGCCCGCTAGACATGTGCAATTAGTTTAGTTTCTAATTTGTTTTTCAGGATTTTAGATAAATTTGTTAATTCCGAAATTTCCGAATTTCCCGAATTTTTCAATTTCCGAATTTTCGGATTTCCGAAATTTTGAATTTCCGAATTTTTCGAATTTTTCAATTTACGAATTTTCGGTTTTCCGAATTTTCGAATTCGAAATTTCGAAAATTCGAAATGGCAAAATTCGAAAATCTAAAATTCGAAAATGGGAAATTTGGAAAGTTGAATTTCCGAATTCCGAAAATTTAGAATTTCCGAAAATCAGAAATTCGTTTTTTTTTGTTTTTTTGCTTTTTTCGGAAATTTGAAAAATTAGTTTTTTTCGTTTTTGTTTTATTCGTTTTTTGGGGGGGGAAATTCGAAAATTTGTAATTCGATAATTCGTAATTCGGAAATTCGGAATTCCAAATTTCCGAATTCAGAATTTCCAGAATTTCCGAAAAAAAAAAAAAAAAAACGAATTTTTCGGCAGTGCACATGTCTAGTGCCCGCTAGTGCCTGGGATGTACGGCGCATGAACACACCCCTTTTTTCCTGTGGCTTGCCAGGTTGCGTGCTCGGATAAGGGCCTGGTATGGATTTTTGGGGGGAACCCCACGCCATTTTTTTTTAAACTTGGGTGCGGGGTTCACCTTAAAATCCATACCAGACCTGAAGGGTCTGGTATGGATTTTTGGGGAGAACCCCACGCCATTTAAAAAAAAAAATGGCGCAGGGTTCCCCTTAATATCCATACCAGACCTGAAGGGCCTGATATGGAATTTGGGGGGAGCCCCACGCTTTTTTTTTTTGGTTCGGGGTTTCCCTTAATATTCATACCAGACCCAAAGGGCCTAGCAATGGACTAAGGGGGAAACCCATGCTGTTTTTTTTTTTTCCAATGACTTTTATCTGTATTGCCGGGACCCGACAATTCATTATAGCCGCAAGTAGTTTTAAATGACTTTTTTTCCTCTAGAAATAAAATTTTGTGCAGGGACAGTTATAAACACAGGAAACATGCGCTACTTTACAGGCATACTATACACCCCCCCCCCCGGTATGAAATTGAAAGGAATATTTCACTTTTATTGTTTCTCTTTAAGCATTATTAAAATCACTGCTCCCGAAAAAACGTCAGTTTTTAAAAAAAATTTTTTGCATTGATACATGTCCCCTGGGGCAGGACCCGGGTCCCCAAACACTTTTTATGACAATAACTTGCATATAAGCCTTTATAATTAGCACTTTTGATTTTTCATGTTCGTGTCCCATAGACTTTAACGGTGTGCGAACAAAGTTTTTGCCTGTTCGCATCTTCTGCTGCGAACCGAACCGGGGGGGTGTTCGGCTCATCCCTACTCCTGAGATGTGGGCAAACCGGGTCACCAACTACAAGAAACTTCTGACCTCTGTGCTTCCCAACAAGGGTTTCTCCACCAACTACTAAGTCATGTTTTGCTTGGGGATCAAATACCGGTATTTATTTTACTCACTGAACTGCAACTTAATTTAGAGCATTTGTTTTATGTGTTTTTTTGGGGGGGATTTTTGGTTGATATTTTGTCCCTATCGTATAAAATACACCTATGATAAAAATGATAGACTCTTCATTTCTTTGTACGTGGGCAAACCTACACAATCTGCAGGGGATTAAACAATAAATAAGTACTGCCTTAACCATCTCCTCCTCTTTCCTTAAAGTGTTACTAAACCCAGTACAGTGAAACCTCAGATTTGCGGGTAACGCGGTTAACGAGCGTTTCGCAATACAAGCGTTTTTTATTTTTTTTAAATCCTGACTCGGTTTGCGAGTGTTGTCTCGCAAAATGAGCCAAATCGGTGTTCAATACTGCATTTGGCCAGAATTGTGGGGGCGCTAGAGCCGTTCCCGAGCCTTTTCGAGGTTTTACGAGTTCAGCCGAGCTGTCCAGAGCCTTTCTAAATATTTCTGAGGCTCTCCGGCGCCCCCCCCTACCTCTGGCCACATGCGGTATTGCATGACATTGAAGTCAATGCGGAACCAATTATTTTCGTTTCCATTGACTTCTATGGGGGAAACTCGCTTTGATATGCGAGTGCTTTGGATTACAAGCATTCTCCTGGAACGGATTATGCTAGTAATCTGAGTATCCACTGTAATATGAAAATAGGTCATCCGCCCCCCAACCCCCCCCCCCCCCCCAGTGCCCACAGCTTTTAAATCTTCTTTTTACGTTAAAATACTGCCACTGTATATCTTTTTGGCTGATCTGTATACCACGGTCACATGATAAACGGCAGGGTTTGCCCGAGTGCTGAGTGTTCAGGTAGGAGGAGATTTCCACTATAGTCTGTGTCCTCATGCTGTTGTGGAACCATCCATCAATCAAGATGTGACATCCCGCTCACTGTGTTCTTTTATTTTAGTTACTGGGCATGGAGGAGGAGGAGGAAGGGACTGGGCTGTCATTTAGGATCTGTATAACACGCCCACATGAGTGATGTCATTATCATGTGACATGAAAAGCTCAGTTCAAACAGGAAATATTCTCTCCAGCAATAGAGACCAAGCTGAGCATGTGCAGCAGGGACTACTCTGACTGTGTCTTATCTGGCCTTGCCAAGGGAGACCCCACAGGAAGGGGGTGGGGGGGGGATCGGTGCATAGAGGATCGAAGAGCCTTTTTACACAATACAGAGGATTAACCCCTTAAGTTCCACAGTGAGTATAACAAGCATGCTTTACTGCATATATACAGACAGATTTTACTGTTGTGGGTTTAGTAACAATTTAAGGTTCTCTGACTTCGGTTCCCTCTTATTTTTTTTTATCTTCACCTCCTTCCCGGGTCAGCTAATGACCTCCCATGGCCTCCAATACCTCTACGCTGTTGATACCCAAGTCTATCTCTTTGCTCCTCGGCTCACCTGTTCAGCCTACTCACACATCACTAATTTACTGACCATCAGTATGGATGTCACACCGTTTCCTCAAACTTCCTCCAATGCTCATCTCCAGGACTTCTCCAGAGCCTGCCCAATCTCTCTAACCCAGTCTGTCCAGAGCCTCTCCCATCCTTTGGTACTCCCTTTCCCAATCTGTCCAGAGCCTCTCCCATCCTTTGAGACTCCCTACCCCAATCTGTCCAGAGCCTCTCCCATCCTTTGGTACTCCCTATCCCAATCTGTCCAGAGCCTCTCCCATCCTTTGAGACTCCCTACCCCAATCTGTACAGAGCCTCTCCCATCCATTGGGGCTCTCTACCCCAATCTGTCCAGAGCCTCTCCCACCCTCTGGAACCCCCTACTCCAATCTGTCCAGAGCCTCTCCCAGCCTCTGAGACTCCCTACCCCAATCTGTCAAGAGTCTTTCACATCCTCTGGGACTTCTTACTGCAATCTGTCCGGAGCCTCTTCCATCCTCTGGAACCCCCTACTCCAATCTGTCCAGAGCCTCTCCCATCCTCTGGAACCCCCTACTTCAATCTGTCCAGAGCCTTTTCCAGCCTCTGAGACTCCCTACCCCAATCTGTCAAGAGTCTTTCACATCCTCTGGGACTTCTTAATGCAATCTGTCCGGAGCCTCTTCCATCTTGTGGTACTTCCTACCCTAATCTGTCCACAACCTCTCCCATAATTTGAGATTCCCTACCCCAATCTGTCCAGAACCACTCCAATCCTTTGAGACTCCCTACCCCAATATGCACAGAGCCTCTCCCATCCATTGGGGCTCTCTACCCCAATCTGTCCAGAGCCTCTTCCATCCTTTGAGACTCCCTACCCCAATCTGTCCAAAACCTCTTCCATCCTTTGAGACTCCCTACCCCAATCTGTCCAGAGCCTCTTCCATCCTCTAAAACTCCATACTCCAATCTGTCCAGAGCCTTTTCCATCCTCTAAAACTCCCTACTCCAATCTGTCCAGAGCCTCTCCTATTCTCTGAGACTCCCTACCCCAATCTGTCAAGAGTCTTTCACATCTTTAGGGACTCCCTACTGCAATCTGTCCAGAGCCTCTCCCATCCTCTGGAACCCCCTACTCCAATCTGCCCAGAGCCTATCCCATCCTCTGGATACCCCTACTCCAATCTGTCCAGAGCCTCTCCCATCCTCTGGAACCCCCTACTCCAATCTGTCCAGAGCCTCTTCCAGCCTCTGAGACTCCCTACCCCAATCTGTCAAGAGTCTTTCACATCCTCTGGGACTTCTTACTGCAATCTGTCCGGAACCTCTTCCATCCTGTGGCACTTCCTACCCTAATCGGTCCACAACCCCTCCCATCATTTGAGACTCCCTACCCTAGTCTGTACAGAGCCTCTTGCATCCTCTGGAACCCCCTACTCCAATCTGTCCAGAGCCTCTCCCATTCTCTGAGTCTCCCTACCCCAATCTGTCAAGAGTCTTTCACATCCTCAGGGACTCCCTACTGCAATCTTCTCAGAGCATCTCCCATCCTGTGGAACTCCTTACCCCAATCTGCTCAGAGCCTCTCCCATCCTCTGGGACTCCTTTCCCCAATCTGCCCAGAGTCTCTCCCATCCTCTGGGACTCCCTACCCCAAACTGTCTGGCTATTTCCTACTTAGTCAAGCTTTAGGCAATCCCTGAAAGCCCATTTCCCACCTCCACCTAACAACTGAACTTTCCTTATCAGCTCACCCTAACAGGTATTAACTTTTGTATCACTACTAGCAACCTTTTAGATTGTAATCTCTCATGAGCAGGAACCTCCTAACCCTTTTGTATTTGATTGTGTTTTACCTGTATTGTCCCCCCTCATAAAGTAAACTGTTTGCGCTGTATAAATCCTGAGTAATAATAATAATAACAGATATAATAATAATACAATGAGTGTGTGTGGATGCAATGAAGGTGAACACACCTGTGACAGTGACAATGAGGATGACGATGACGAGGAAGAGAAGTGTGATGCAGAGAGCCCACAGGGAGCAGATCAGGCTGGAGGGCGGCCGGGAGGTCCATCTGTTCCCGAATGTTACTGATAATAACAGAAGAGAAAGACGATTATAATGAGGATTCTCCACAATTCCTGTTTACTACAAATGACTCTTCATACCGCCGAGAAAATAATAATCTACAGGAAATCCGGGAAGATTCCTCCACTGACACAGAGATAACCTCCCCATGTACAGCAAACACAGGCGAGTATCCTTCCTCTTCTACTGGGTGTAATTCTCAGTATCTGTTCTTATTCTGTATGTATGGACTCTGCACAGTACTACTTCTCCTGTCCTGTATGTCGGGTGTAATTCTCAGTATCTCTTCTTATTCTGTATGTATGGACTCTGCACAGTACTACTTCTCTTGTTCTGTATGTCGGGTGTAATTCTCGGTATCTGTTCTTATTCTGTATGTATGGACTCTGCACAGTACCACTTCTCTTGTCCTGTATGTCGGGTGTAATTCTCGGTATCTGTTCTTATTCTGTATGTATGGACTCTGCACAGTACTACTTCTCTTGTCCTGTGTGCCGGGTGTAATTCTCAGTATCTGTTCTTATTCTGTATGTATGGACTCTGCACAGTACTACTTCTCCTGTCCTGTATGTCGGGTGTAATTCTCAGTATCTGTTCTTATTCTGTATGTATGGACTCTGCACAGTACTACTTCTCTTGTCCTGTATGCCGGGTGTAATTCTCGGTATCTGTTCTTATTCTGTATGTATGGACTCTGCACAGTACTACTTCTCTTGTCCTGTGTGCCGGGTGTAATTCTCGGTATCTCTTCTTATTCTGTATGTATGGACTCTGCACAGTACTACTTCTCTTGTCCTGTATGTCGGGTGTAATTCTCAGTATCTGTCCTTATTCTGTATGTATGTATGGACTCTGCACAGTACTACTTCTCTTGTCCTGTATGTCGGGTGTAAATCTCAGTATCTGTTCTTATTCTGTATGTATGGACTCTGCACAGTACTACTTCTCTTGTCCTGTATGTCGGGTGTAAATCTCAGTATCTGTTCTTATTCTGTATGTATGGACTCTGCACAGTACTACTTCTCTTGTCCTGTATGCCGGGTGTAATTCTCAGTATCTGTTCTTATTCTGTATGTATGGACTCTGCACAGTACTACTTCTCTTGTCCTGTATGTCGGGTGTAATTCTCGGTATCTGTTCTTATTCTGTATGTATGGACTCTGCACAGTACCACTTCTCCTGTCCTGTATGTTGGGTGTAATTCTCAGTATCTCTTCTTATTCTGTATGTATGGACTCTGCACAGTACTACTTCTCTTGTCCTGTATGTTGGGTGTAATTCTCAGTATCTGTTCTTATTCTGTATGTATGGACTCTGCACAGTACTACTTCTCTTGTCCTGTATGTCGGGTGTAATTCTCGGTATCTGTTCTTATTCTGTATGTATGGACTCTGCACAGTACCAATTCTCTTGTCCTGTATGTCGGGTGTAATTCTCGGTATCTGTTCTTATTCTGTATGTATGTGTAGCGGCCTCACCCCTCTCTCCCCTTCTCATACTCGGCTTGTCTCTCCTCGTCTAGGGGTCTCAGTGCTGGGGGAAGGGATGAGATACACCACGGCCCATGTCCTCCATAGCTAAGAGGTGAAGGCCAGAAGATTGGGCTTTTGTGTAGGTGTCCTAGAGTCAAGTCCAGTACTTCGTCCCTGACTCTTTTTGCTCCTAGTAACCAGAGTTCCACACAGTGAATAGGTCCAACTCAGTTTTATTCTTCTTAGCGTACAAACATACAGCTTCTTTACTGAGTGATAACGGGGACAGATCGAGGCACAATCCTTTCCCTTCTGCTGTTGACCACTGTGGTATCACCAGTGGTAAATAGTCACTGCCACTGACTAGGAGATGTAGAACGTGAATTACCTTCGCTAGCTCGGCCCCTGTCAGGGGAAGGGAATCCGTCCAAGGGAGAAATGGAGGCCTCTCTGTCACCAGCGATGCTGCGCCGGACTCTTCAGAGAAGTTACCGCACACCAGTCCTCACAAACTCAGACACGGGCACCCAAGGAGTTAGGGCCCCCTCGGATTCCTCCACCCTTGCGGAACTCAGTCGAAGGTACTGAGCCCCAGGCATCCGCCATAGTACCTCACCCCAGGCTAAAGGTGCCTGAGATGGACTCCATCTCCGCTCCGGCTAGGTCAAGGGCACCTAGGCCTGGAACACCAGAACTCCAGCACCCAAGCTGAAGGTGCCTGGGTGCGGCTGAGTCCTCCGACTCCACTCCGAACTCTAACCCCGTGGTAAGGGCGTCCGCCCCTTTTATCTCCTCTCCCTTCGTGCCACAGCGGCTTCCCCACCCTGCTGTACCAGCTCCAGGGGAGGACAAAAAGGCACAGTCTTGCGGTGCAAGCCCAGCCCCGGCCCAAGGCAACAACGCCACCTGTAGGCCGGCGGGGACCTCACACCACCAGAGTCCTCCAAGACCCACAAAGGGAACCTTGAATCCCCTAACAATCAGGGCATCTGGGCTACACTACCACCCAGATGCTTCCCCTAAATTCAAGTACCCGCTACATATGGACTCTGCACAGTACCACTTCTCTTGTTCTGTATGCCAGGTGTAATTCTCAGTATCTGTTCTTATTCTGTATATATGGATTCTGCACAGTACTACTTCTCTTGTCCTGTATGTCGGTTGTAATTCTCGGTATCTGCTCTTATTCTGTATTTATGGACTCTGCACAGTACCACTTCTCTTGTCCTGTATGTCGGGTGTAATTCTCGGTATCTCTTCTTATTCTGTATGTATGGACTCTGCACAGTACCACTTCCCTTGTCCTGTATGTCGGGTGTAATTCTCGGTATCTGTTCTTATTCTGTATGTATGGACTCTGCACAGTACCACTTCTCTTGTCCTGTATGTCGGGTGTAATTCTCGGTATTCCTACCTTTGTTGGTCTGACTGTTTTCTGTAGGGTTGTCAATGAGTATCATGTGATCATGAAGCCTTGTGTAGTCCTTAAGGATTACTGACATGATCTGCAAGAAAAATGGATGATAGATATATAGACAGACAGACAGACAGACAGACAATTCATGGTTCTCTGTGTCCCCTTTGGGGAGATTTTCCCTTACTTCCTCTCCAGGTGACACCTTCTGTGGTAGGATGTGACAAGTCAGGCTGAGCTCCGGGTTTAGGTTGAACATTATTAATTGAACCCAGACTCAGGCAACTTAAAGTTCGGCCAATGGGTGAAAAAAACGGCCATATTTGACCGCCCACCCCTCCGGCTGACGTTTGTAAGCCAGTTGCCATTCTGCAGCAGTTGTAAACAATCATCAATGACGTCACCATAGTTGGTCGATGACATCACTAGGAATCCCTCGGCTGATTCAGTCAATGAGACAACATTGTCAAGGGGCGGTTCGCTATGGTGGCAAGCAGGGCCGGGACAAGGGGCGGGCAGGAGGGGAAGGTGCCCTGGGCACAGCGGGGCAAGGAGGGCAGAGAATGGACACAGGTCAGTAAAAATTAATTCTACTGCATTCTAGTGCAGATCCGCATCCTTGCCCAGGGTACTAGATGAACCTGTCTTTGTACTGGTGGCATGGGAACATTGTTGGGTCCCCCATACTCATTCACTTAGGTGAGGTGTGCAGAGCTTGGCCCCAACTATTCTAAAAGGAGCCTCCAGAATCTAATAGGTCCCCATACAAGCTCCCACATACCTTTTGGGGACAGGAAATAAGGGAGAGGCCCTTGTCCCCTCAACATGGCAGACAGGTGCCTTCCAAGGGTTTCCTGCCCTCCCTTGTAAAGTACTCTTCCAATGCTGAAGGCACTTGGCCTGGCATAGTCCACGAAAGGAGGAGGGTGCTTGCTTGTTGCCCCCCCCCCCTCTTTCCTGGCCACCTTATCAAGCCATGCATTCTGGGTGTTCAAGAAAAAGGATCAGCAAGCTTGCACACCACCCTTCTAAACCAGACAGGACACGTACCTCCAACATGGGGAGCAGTAATAGTAAGGCCTCCTACCCCCCTATGTTGAGGGGACACGGGTCTCATTCCCATTTCCTGTCCCCAAAAGGGATCTGGGAGTTTGTGTCAGGACCAAAATGGATGTGGGAGGTGAATTCTCCAAAGGAAAGTGGGCAATGGCATCCCTGGGGGGGGGCAGATGGGGCCCTGGCCTCCCCAATATTATGCTGTGCCCCACCATTTGCCCCCCCTCAAAACATTTTTTTAATTTTTATGCATTTTTTTTTCTCGGGCCCAGTCACTCCTGAGAGGGAGAGCGTCCCCAGTCAGCGCCTGCGGGGGATTCCTCCCCCCTCCCTCTGCTCGCTGACACTGCATAAAGCGAGCGCTCACACAACCACAGCCGCCCGATCTGCTCCTTCCCCTGCATCCTCATTGGCACGGAGAAGAGCGAGTTGCAGGAAGGACTCCACGAGAACTGTGGGGGGGGGGGAGGGGGGCCCAAGCCTTCATCTCAGTTACTGAAAAAACAGACTGATTTCTTCTGTCCTTAGGACAGGAGAACCAGCCTGTATATTCCGAGAGTGGTGACTGCAAGCTGAGCCGAGTGTCAGTCTATGACACTCTTTCACAGCCCAGCGAGTCCAGCCACCCCCCCTCACTCTCCTCACATACGAGCAGGGAGGAATACAGCTCCTCCTCCTCCTTCCAGTCCCGCCCACACTATCCTGGCGTGCTGTATCTGAAGAGAGGGGATGTATGGGCGGCAAATATGAAAATCAGCAGCATTCCTGGCTGTGTGTGAATGATGCCTGAGATTCTAGCCTGGACCGTGGGTAAGTGTGTGCACTGCAGACTGCAGTACACTGTAATCACTGAACTGCATTATCTCCATCCCTTCTCTCCCCCATCTGTCTCCCTCCTCCTCTCCTGTTCTTTCTGTAGGCAAGATACACTTGCCTTTGTACTCCTCACCTGGTTGCCGCCACACACGCTTGTCACCATCTGACCCAAATACATTTACTGTATCTTGGTCTCATCAGACACCAGGACATGGTTTGCATCAGTACATGTTCTCTTTCTCTCCCCGTTCGCCTCCCTGTATCGTCATCTCTCCTTCTTACCTTGTTGTGTCTCGGATGACTCCTCTGGCTCGGTGGACAGTTCTCAGAGGTTATGATATCAAAATCTTCTTCTCTTCTGTTTTTCTATCTGTCCCGAGGTCTTCCCATGACCTGATCTATGGGCCCCCCCGTTTCCTCCCCCCCATGTGGGGGATGGGGCACAGATTGGCTGGGATGGATGTTTTGTGTTCCGGTTCTTTCTATGAGATAAGAATTGTTTCGGTTTCATACATTCGGTGGAGAAGGGAAGCCCTCTGATAATTATGAAATAACTGAGTATCAGGGATGTTCTGTATTGAATGCTGGTGGAGATTTAATAATTGCCCTGATTGCAGTATATTAGGGATGAGCTTCGAGTTCGAGTCAAACTCATGTTCGACCCGAACATTGCCTGTTCGCCCGTTCGCCGAACAGCGAACAATTTGGGGTGTTCTCGGCAAATTCGAAAAGCCGCGGAACACCCTGTAAAAGTCTATGGGAGAAATCTAAAGTTCTAATTTTAAAGGCTTGTATGCAAGTTATTGTCATAAAAACTATTTCGGGACCCGGGTCCTGCCCCAGGGGACATGTATCAATGCAAAAAAAGTTTTAAAAACGGCCGTTTTTTCGGGAGCAGTGATTTTAATAATGCTTAAAGTGAAATATTCCTTTAAATTTCATACCTAGGGTGTGTCTATAGTATGCCTGTAAAGTCGCACTTGTTTCCCGTGCTTAGAACTGTCCCTGCACAAAGTGTAATTTCTGAAGGAAAAAAAGTAATTTAAAACTCACAATACATAAAAAAGTCAGTGATAAAAAAAAAAAAATGCGTGGGGGTCCCCCCAAATTCAATTACCAGGCCCGGTATGGATATTATGGGGAACCCCGCTGCAAATTTTTTAAAAAATGTGTGGGGTTCCCCCTAAATAGCCATACCAGGCCCTTCAGGTCTGGTATGGATTTTAAGGGGAACTCCACCCCAAATTTAAAAAAAAATGGCGTGGGGTTCCCCCAAAAATCCATACCAGACCCTTTATCCGAGCACGCAACCTGGCAGGCCACAGGAAAAGAGGGGGGACGAGAGAGCGCCTCCCCTCCTGAACCGTGCCAGGCCACATGCCCTCAACATTGGGAGGATGCTTTGGGGGTCTGTGACCCCTCAATGCACCATGTCCCCATGTTAATGGGGACAAGGGCCTCTTCCCCACAACCCTTGCCCGTTGGTTGTGGGGGTCTGCGGGCGGGGGGCTTATCGGAATCTGGAAGACCCGTTTAACAAAGGGGACCCCCAGATGCCGCCCCCCCTATGTGAATTGGTAATGGGGTACATTGTACACCTACCATTTCACAAAGAATGTGTAACAAATTGTAAAACAAAACACAGACACTGTTGGGAAGGTCCTTTATTAAAATAAAGAAATAAAGAAATAAATAAAAACATTCCAGCGATGAAATCCAGTGTCCCGCGGTGATCCTATGTCCAGCACTGTCCACACGAAACGTCATTGGCTGAGCCTGATGGGACCTGATGGAGAACTTCCTCCGCAGTGTAATAAATGAAAAGACCCGCCCCTTCTAAAGTTCCCCATCAGGTCCGCTCAGCCAATGGTGTAGGTGTAAGGCTGAGTGGACCTGATGGAGAACGTAAGAAGGGGCGGGTCTATTCATTTATTACACTGCGGAGGAAGTTCCCCATCAGGTCCGCTCAGCCAATGACGTAGGCGGGGTCTGACATACGAGGGGGCGGGTCACCCGTTCCTGCGCTCAACGAGAGTATCTGTGAGGGGTCACTGTTAGGGGGCGTGGCTACATGTGACACGTCACTGATGACCGTTTCCGATCACGGGGAACAGCCATCAGTGACAGTGTCACTAGGCAGAATAGGGGAATGCCTTGTTTACAAAGGCATCCCCCTGTTCGGCCTTTGCCGACCGCAATCACAGGCCGCCCGGGAACATCGAGTTCCTGGGACCAGCGAGCATGCTCACGCGTGCGCGCGCACTGGGCGGCAAATTTAAAGGGACGTACAGGTACGCCCATGTGCCTGCCCGTGCCATTCTGCCAACGTACATCTGCGTGTGGCGGTCAGCAAGTGGTTAAAAACAGACGTTTTTTCGGGAGCAGTGACTTTAATAATGCTTAAAGTGAAAAAATAAAAGTGAAATATTCCTTTAAATATCGTACCTGGGGGGTGTCTAAAGTATGCCTGTGAAGTGGCACGTGTTTCCCGTGTTTAGAACTGTCCCTGCACAAAATGACACTTCTAAAGGAAAAAAAGTAATTTAAAACTTCTTGTGGCTTTAATGTAATGTCTGGTCCCGGTAATATGGATGAAAATCATTGAGATAAATGGCATGGGTACAGACTCCCCCCTCCAGCCCTCTGCCAGCCCCTTTGGGTCTTGTATGGATATTGAGGGGAATTTAAATTTAAAAACGGAAAGGCGTGGGGCTCCCAGGCCCTATATACTCTGAACAGCAGTATACAGGCGGTCCAAACAAGACAGGGACTGTAGGTTTGTTCTTAAGTAGAATCTGTTTGTAATTTGGAACAGATACATTTTGTAAGTGTAGCTCCAGCCAAAAAAATAATTTTTAAGCTTTTTGGAAAACATAGGGAAGGGTTATCATCACCCCTGTAACATTTGTTTTGCTGTCTGTGCACCTCTTCAGAAGATTTCACCTCACTTTTTGTCACAATGATAATTGGATTTTGAAAATTTGGGGTTATTAGGGAAACAAGGATTGGTGATAAAGCATCAGTGTAGACACCTTTTTCCCATATTAACTCTTACAGGAGAGAATTTCCCTTCCTAGGGGTAGATTTCTTCTCACTTCCTGTTGTCTCCTTCCGTTTGTAAGCAGGAGTCGTTTGTAAGTCGGATGTTTGAAAGTAGGGGACCGCCTGTATATACTATATGGCCTGCCCTATATACTCTGCAGAAAATTGGGCCTTAGGTGTTGCTGGTACCAGAACACTGTAAGCCCTCACAGTTACTCTTGTTGAGCGCAGGAACGAGCCCTGCTGTGAAATATTAGAGCAAAAATTGCAATTAGGCGACCCTGTTGAACAGGGGCAGAAAAATTGGGCCTTAGGCACTGATGGTGTTGGAGGTGGCACAACACTGTAAAGCCTCACAGATACTCTTGTTGAGCGCAGGAACGGGCCTTGCTTAGAAATATTATATCAAAAATTGTAATTACACGCCACTGTAAACAGGGGCAGAAAAATTGGGCATTAGGCACTGGTGGTGATGCCACAACACTGCAACCCCTCACAGATACTCTAGTTGAGCGCAGGAACGAGCCCTGCTGCAAAATATTACAGCAAAAATTGTAATTACACGCCCCTGTTAAACAGGGGCAGAAAAATTGGGCCTTAGGCGGTGGTGGTGGCACAACACTGTAAAGCCTCACAGATAATCTTGTTGAGCGCAGGAACGGGCCCTGCTGAGAAATATTGGATCAAAAATTGTAATTACACGCCCCTGTTAAACAGGGGCAGAAAAATTGGGACTTAGGCACTGGTGGTGGTGCCACAACACTGTAACCCCTCACAGATACTCTAGTTGAGCACAGGAACGAGCCCTGCTGCGAAATATTACAGCAACAATTGTAATTACACGCCCCTGTTAAACAGGGGCAGAAAAAATTGGGCCTTAGGCGGTGGTGGTGGTGGTGGTGCCACAACACTGTAAAGCCTCACAGATACTCTTGTTGAGCGCAGGAAAGGGCCCTGCTGAGAAATATTAGATCAAAAATTTTAATTACACGCCCCTGTTAAACATGGGCAGAAAAATTGGGCCTTAGGCACTGGTGGTGGTGCCACAACACTGCAATCCCTCACAGATACTCTAGTTGAGTGCAGGAACGATCCCTGCTGCGAAATATTACAGCAAAAATTGTAATTACACGCCCCTGTTAAACAGGGGCAGAAAAATTGGGCCTTTGGCACTGGTGGTGGTGCTACAACACTACAACCCCTCACAGATACTCTAGTTGAGCGCAGGAACGAGCCCTGCTGCAAAATATTACAGAAAAAATTGTAATTACATCCCCCTGTTAAACAGGGGCAGAAAAATTGGGCCTTAGGCACTGGT
This sequence comes from Rana muscosa, assembly GCA_029206835.1. Lineage (NCBI taxonomy): Eukaryota > Metazoa > Chordata > Amphibia > Anura > Ranidae > Rana > Rana muscosa. The sequence continues at coordinate 386,038,266 of CM055118.1, forward strand.
GGTGGTGCCCAGAAACAAAAATGTTCTTAGAAGCTATCAACATGAACATTGAGGAGTAGGGATGAGCTTCGAGTTCGAGTCGAACTCATGTTCGACTCAAACATTGCCTGTTCGCCCGTTCGCCGAACAGCGAACAAATTGGGGTGTTCGCGGCAAATTCGAAAAATCTATGGGAGAAATCTAAAGTGTTAATTATAAAGGCTTATATGCAAGTTATTGTCCTAAAAAGTGTTTGGGGACCTGGGTCCTGCCCCAGGGGACATGTATCAATGCAAAAAGAAGTTTTAAAAACGGCCGTTTTTTCGGGAGCAGTGATTTTAATAATGCTTAAAATGAAAAAATAAAAGTGAAATATTCCTTTAAATTTCATACCTGGGGGGTGTGTATGATATGCATGTAAAGTGGCGCATGTTTCCCGTGCTTAGAACTGTCCCTGCAAAAAATGTCATTTTTGAAAGAAAAAAAGTCATTTAAAACTGACTCGCGGCTATTAATGAATTGTCGGCTCCCGGCAATACATACAAAAGTCATTGATAAAAAAAAAAAGCGTGGGGGTTCCCCAGAATTCAATTACCAGGCCCTTCAGGTCTGGAATGGATATTAAGGGGAACCCCGCCGCAAATTAAAAAAAAAATTGACGTGGGGTTCCCCCAAATATCCATTCCAGGCCCTTCAGATCTGGCATGGATTTTAAGGGGAACTCCACCCCAAATGTAAAAAAAAAATGGCGTGGAGTCCCCCTAAAAATCCATACCAGACCCCTTATCCGAGCACGCAACCTGGCCGGCCGCAGGGGAAAAGGGGGGGATGAGAGAGCGGCCCCCCCTCCCTCCTGAACCGTACCAAGCCACATGCCCTCAACATGGGGAGGATGTCCCCATGTTGATGGGGACAAGGGCCTCATCCCCACAACCCTTGCCCGGTGGTTGTGGGGGTCTGCGGGCGGGGGGCTTATCGGAATCTGGAAGACCCCTTTAACAAAGGGGACCCCCAGATCCCGGCCCCCCCCTATGTGAATTGGTAAGGGGTACATTGTACCCCTACCATTTCACGAAGAAAGCGTAAAAAAATGTTTAAAAAAACACACAAACACCTTGAAAAAGTCCTTTATTTAAAAAAAAAAAAAACATTCCAGCGGTGAAATCCAGTGTCCCGCGGCGATCCCGATGTCCAGCGCTGTCCTTCATTGGTTGTGCCTGAGCGGACCTGATGGGGAACTCCCTCTCAGTATTTTAAATGCATAGACCCGCCCCTTCTAAAGTTCCCCATCAGGTCCGCTCAGCGGACGAGATGTAGAACATGAGAAGGGGCGGGTCTATACATGTACTACCATTTTTTTTTTAAATTTGGGGTGGAGTTCCCCTTAAAATCCATGCCAGATCTGAAGGGCCTGGAATGGATATTTGGGGGAACCCCACGTCAATTTTTTTTTAAATTTGCGGCGGGGTTCCCCTTAATATCCATTCCAGACCTGAAGGGCCTGGTAATTGAATTCTGGGGAACCCCCACGCTTTTTTTTTTTTTTTTTATCAATGACTTTTGTATGTATTGCCGGGAGCCGACAATTCATTAATAGCCGCGAGTCAGTTTTAAAAGACTTTTTTTCTTTCAAAAATGACATTTTTTGCAGGGACAGTTCTAAGCACGGGAAACATGCGCCACTTTACATGCATATCATACACACCCCCCAGGTACGAAATTTAAAGGAATATTTCACTTTTATTTTTTCATTTTAAGCATTATTAAAATCACTGCTCCCGAAAAAACGGCCATTTTAAAACTTCTTTTTGCATTGATACATGTCCCCTGGGGCAGGACCCGGGTCCCCAAACACTTTTTAGGACAATAACTTGCATATTAGCCTTTATAATTAACACTTTAGATTTCGAACGTTCGAGTCCATTGTATTTAATAGGGTTCTAAAGTTTACACGAACATTTTGTCTGTTCGCAGGTTCTGGTGCGAACCGAACAGGGGGGTGTTCGGCTCATCCCTGTTGAGGAGGAATAGGATAGTCAATCGGCATAACAGGATAGTCACTCAGCATCAACATAGGCAGTCTTCAAGGGATCTCACATTCATAGAAAAATTAATCGGTTACATCAGCATCAGGTGCTTGGTATCTGTTGATCCAAGACTGATTCATTTTTTATGAAGGTGAGCCGATCAACTGAGTCTGTGGACAGGCGCACTCTGTGATCGGTTACAAAGCCTCCAGCAGCACAGATAGAATGCTGGATGCAGGACAGGCCAGTAGCTCAATTGCATATTGTGCAAGCTCTGGCCAGTGATTCATCCTCAAGACCCAGTAACCCAGTGGATTTTCGGTTGGAAAGGTCTCCAAGTCTGATCTTGCCCCTAGGTATTCCTGCACCATGTAAATCAGACGCTGGCGATGGTTGCTGGAACCGATTAGACCTTGGGGCTGCAGACTAATAAATTGTCTGAAAGCATCGGTCAAACGGCCACCTTCTCCACCGCTCCTTCTGTGACTGACCGAAGCCTCAGCAACACATTGTCCAGGACCAGGAAATTGTAACCTCCCAGGCTCTGGAAACGCATTGCACAATTCTTTCTGCAAGGCCTCCCGAAGATGTTTCATCCTCTGCTCCCTTTGCGAAGGCTGAATAAGTTCCGCAACCATACCCTTGTAATGTGGATCAAGAAGGGTTGCCAGCCAGTACTGATCCCTCTCCTTGATATCACGAATCCGAGGGTCCTTTCGCAGGCTTTGCAGGATCAGGGAGGCCATGCAGCGTAGGTTTGTTGAGGCATTCGGTCCGGAGTCCTCTGGGTCACTAAGGACGACATGATCCGCAGCCACCTCCTCCCAGCCACGTACAAGTCCATGTGTTTCTTGGGACTGAAAACGATCCCTTGAAGACTGCTGCTGATGCTGAGTGCTAGGCGCCACCTCCATGCTGACACAATCCTCACCCTACTTCTCCTCCTCCTGCTCTTCCTGTGTGATAGGCGGGCCCGCAGGAATACTGTCTGGATAAAGGGGGCCTTGAGAGGTAAGGAAGTCCTCCTCTTCCTCCCTCTGTTCTGCCTCAAGTGCCCTGTCCATTATTCCATGCAGCATGTGCTCCAACAGGAAGACAAGAGAGACAGTATCACTGATGCATGCACTGTCACTGTTCACCATCCTTGTGGCCTCCTCAAATGGTGACAGGACAGTGCATGCATACTTGATCATTAGCCACTGGTGTGGCGAAGAAAAGCCAAGCTCCTCTGACCCTATCCTGGTGCCATACTCGCACAGGTACTCATTGATGGCCCTCTGCTGCGTGTGCAGCTGCTGCAGCATTGCCAACGTTGAGTTTCACCTGGTGGGCATGTCACAGATAAGGCAGGTTTTTGGGCAGGTTGCATTCCTTTTGAAGGTCAGCCAGCCGAGCACTGGCATTATATGACCGGCAGAATTGCCCACAGACTTTCCTGGCCTGCCTCAGGAGATCCTGTAAGCCCGGGTACCCGGACAAGAACCGCTGCACCACCAAATTAAGGACGTGAGCCAAACAGGGAACATGGGTCAAGTGTCCCTGTCGGAGGGTGTAGGGGAGGTTGGTGCCATTGTCGCAAATCACCATTTCTGGCTGAAGCTGGCATGGCATCAACCACCTCTGAGCCTGACCCCGGAAGAGCTGACAGAATCTCTGCCCCAGTGTGGCTCCTGTCCCCTAAGCAGACCAACTCAAGCACTGCGTGGTATCTTCTTGCGTGAGTGCTTGCGTAGCCCCTTGAACACCTATGGAGCACCGCTGGTTCCTAGGACATATCAGTGGAGGAAAAGGCCATAGAGGAAGAAGAAAAGGAGGGGGTGGAGCAGAGAGGTGTGGCATAATCACCATTACTAGCATTTTGGAGGCGTGGTGGCGGAAAAAGCTGCAACAATACTGCACCCTGTCCTGCATCCTTCCCAGCTGCCAGCAGAGTTACCCAGTGCGCTGTGAAAGAATGGTAACGTCCCGGTCCATGCCTGCTGGACCATGAGTCAGCGGTAATATGCACCTTACCGCTGACCGCCCTGTCCAATGAGGCCAAGACATTGCCTTCCACATGCCGGTAGAAAGTCGGAATGGCCTTCCGAGAAAAAAAATGGCGTTTGGGAACCTGCCACTGAGGTACTGCACATTCCACAAATTTGCGAAAGGGGGCCGAGTCTACCAACTAAAAAGGCAGCAGTTGAAGTGCTAGCAATTTAGTCAAGCTAGCATTCAGTCGCTGAGCATGTGGTTGGCTGGGACCGAATTTCTTTCGACGGTTTAGCAACTGGGGTAGGGAAATTTGCCTGCTACAATCGGATTTAGGTGTACCGCTAGCAGATTGCCCGCAAGTGCTTGGGACACCTAATTCTACTCCTTCATTCCTCTCAGTGCAGGTTTCTGAGAGGACTGAAGGTATAGTGGGGTTGGAGATCCCAGCTGATGAGGAGCAAGGGAAGGTCTGCCTTGTTCTTTGGTGTGGGTCTTTTAAGTACTGTTGCCAACGGACTGCATGGGAGGTCGACATATGTCTGGTCAAGCATGTGGTGCCCAAGCGGCTGCTGTTTTGGCCACGCTTGATACGCTTCAGACATATGTTGCAAACAGCAACGGTGCAATCTGCTGCACACGTCTCAAAAAAGGCCCACACCAAAGAACTTTTCAAAATACGTGGGAAGTCAGCAGCTCCCTGCACATGCGCAGCTCTGCGGTGTGATGCAGTCGGGTGGCTGCCCTTAAGCTGGCCCCTGGAGGGCATCCTGCTTTATTGGAGATGTGCTTCCTCCTCCTCTCTTCTATCAGGCACCCGTGTACAGTCAGTGACCTCATCATCCCTTGGCAGTATGCTGCAGCTGGGGGAACATGACTGCCAGTTTCTTGTCCTTCTTGGGCACCCCCTCTCTCTGGGCTCACGTTACTGCCTTCATCCTAAACCTGGGTATCATCATCGGAGCCTTCAAAATGCTGCGCATCCTCCTGCAGCATGTACCCGACACTGTGGTTGAACAGTTTGGGGGACTCCTCAGGACATGATGGTGGGGCTAGGGAAGGAGTGACTGATGCCATTGAGCTGATGGAATAGGCCGCTTTGGCAGCTGCATTGGCAGCCAAACTACTCTGAGCCTGGGTGACAGAGGATGAGGAGGATGAGGACGGCTTTGTGATCCACTCTACCAACTCTTCTGCATGTTGTGGCTTAACACGGCCAGCTGTCAAAAAAAAGGACAAGCGTGCCCCACGGCCACGTGCTGATGATGCACCGTGTCCACGACCAGCACTGTTGGCTGTAGATACAGAGCCTGCTTGCCCTCTTTTAGTGGCCTGTGAGCATCTGCCTTTCCTTGGTGGCCTTCCAGACATGCTGTAAAATTGGATTAGCAAAACACTGCCTGAAGTTTACTAGAAAAATTACACCAGGAATGGCCTGCAGTCAGGTATAGGCTTGGCTAGACTAGAATGCAGTGGATATATATGTAGGAGACTGTATATATCTTTTATGCATTGCAGATCACTGAATCACCTGCTTGGCCTGCCTGTCTGAAAGTGTAATTCAAAACGTACACCAGGAATGGCCTGTAGTCAGGTATGGGCTTGGCTAGACTAGAATGCAGTGGATATATATGTACAGTATATTAGAAAAAGTACACCAGGAACAGCCTGCAGTCAGATCTAGCTAAACTGGATACAGTGTATATATATATATATATATATATGAATATATATATATTGTGAGGGGGTTAGCTCGGCAGCGGGTGTGTGTGACCCCCGAGATGGGCTCCCCACACAAAAACAGGCCCAGCAAACGGAGGTTGTGGTTTTCAAAATCAAAAAGGTGCGGTTTATTTTCTATTTACAGTGACAAAACACAGCAAAGCAAAAGAAACATAAACAAAATAAATCCTGGTCAACTTGACCTCTGACTAAACATACAGGTTTCCTAACTAACAACTGGGATCAGCCTAGTGCTGTCCTAGTCCCTAAGTCCCTGGTTTTAAATGTCCAAGCAAATAGCCACACAGGCTTTGTCTCACCGCACAGGGGTTCACTCTCCCTAGACAGTCCACACAGGTCTGGTTCCAGGCATGAGCTAACACCTAATGAATCTGGGAGTTCTTATAGAGGCCTAAATGAGCTGACAAGCTTCAGCTGGCCTCATCAACTCCCTGTCTGTACGACGCCCCACACTCTCCCTAGAGGTATGAGTCATCCATGAGCCCACTATCCTCAGCTGGGCTTATACAACTCTCCACCTAGTTGTATAAGTCGGCGTAAAGCCTGAATCTGGGCGAAATATATCTACCCCCCTGGATGCAACCAGGTGACTTTACCTTCCTGCTGTCACATACCCCCCCCCTCTTGTTTTAACCTCGGGGTTGGAACACCAGCAATCAGGCATTCATGTACTCGAGACAAAGCATCCACATTCCCCATTTGAACGCCAGGGCGATGCTTTACTGTGAAGTTGAATTCCTGGAGGGCCAGGAACCACCTATTCACTCTTCTATTTGTTTCCTTGTTTTGAGCCATCCACTTTAACGGAGCGTGATCCGTAACCATGTCAAAGTGCCTACCTAGCAGGTAGTACCGAAGGGAATCTAGAGCCCACTTCACCGCTAAACACTCCTTTTCAACGGTGGCGTAATTTACCTCATGGGACTTCAACTTCCTGCTGAGGTAAATGACTGGGTGCTCTTCCCCGTTCCAGACCTGGGACAATACTGCTCCTAACCCCACATCTGACGCATCACTTTGTACGACAAAGTCTTTAGAGAAGTCGGGTGAGTACAACACTGGCTGGCTACATAAGGCTTGTTTCAAGAATTGGAATGCTGCCTCAGCCTCGGGGGTCCATTTAATCATGACCAACCCTTTCCCCTTCGTCAGGTTGGTTAGGGGCACAGCCTTAGAAGCAAAGTGGGGAATGAATCGCCGATAATACCCAGCGATTCCCAGAAAGGCTCGTACCTGCTTCTTGCTGTTGGGACGTGGCCAACTCTGGATGGCCTCGACTTTGTTGAGTTGGGGTTTTATTACTCCCCTCCCAATGGTGTACCCAAGATATTTGGCCTCCTCCTGCCCAATGGTACACTTCTTGGGGTTAGCCGTAAACCCCGCTTCCCGAACAGAGTCCAGGACTGCTTGCACTTTTGGCAGATGTGAGGCCCAATCTGTGCTATGGACAATTATGTCATCCAGGTAAGCCGCAGCATACTTCCGATGGGGCCTCAGCATCTGGTCCATTTTCCGCTGGAATGTGGCCGGCGCATTCTGTAACCCGAACGGCATTCTTTTATATTGGAACGCCCCGTCTGGGGTTACAAATGCGGTTTTCTCTTTGGCCGACTTGGCCAGGGGGATTTGCCAATACCCTTTTGTGAGGTCAAGAGTCGTCATGTATCGGGCTGTTCCCAGCCGGTCGATCAACTCATCTATACGTGGCATGGGGTAGGTGTCAAATTTTGTAACTTTGTTCAACTGTCGAAAATCGTTACAAAATCGCCAGCTCCCATCCGGTTTAGGCACCAACACAATGGGACTAGACCAATCACTTTGGGACTCCTCTATCACCCCTAAGTTCAGCATTTTCTGTACTTCCTCCCGTATTGCCTCCCGTCGGGCCTCTGGGATTCGATAGGGTTTTAACTTCACCCTTTCACCGGGCGGGGTAATGATGTCATGCTCTACCCCAGATGTTTGTCCCGGCAGCTCAGAGAATACCTCCTTGTTGCGAAGCACAAACTCCTTAACCTCCTGTTGTTGGGGTTGTGACAAGGTGGCTGCTATTCCAACCTCCGGAATCACGCAACCAGTTTGAGCTGGTGACCAAGTGTCTGCGACTAGGGACTCTCTATCCCTCCAGGCTTTCAACAGATTAACGTGATAGATCTGTTCGGGCTTTCGCCTTCCTGGTTGTCTGACCTTGTAATTCACTTTGCTCACTTTTTCCATTATCTCGTAGGGGCCTTGCCATTTGGCAAGGAATTTACTTTCAACCGGTATCCTATCCCCCGGGGAAAAGGTACGGGTCTTGGCTGCACGGTTGTACACTCTCTGCTGTGCTAACTGCGCTTGGGCCAAATGTTCCTTCACGATGGGCATTACCTGTGCAATTCGGTCTTGCATCAGGGCGACATGCTCAATCACACTCCTGTGGGGAGAACTCTCACTTTCCCAAGTTTCCTTGGCAATATCCAACAGCCCTCTTGGGTGTCTCCCATACAGTAACTCAAAGGGGGAGAATCCCGTAGAGGATTGGGGCACCTCCCTAATAGCAAACATCAGATAAGGAAGTAGACAGTCCCAATCCTTTCCATCTCTATCCACCACTTTCTTCAACATTTGTTTTAGGGTTTTGTTGAACCTTTCAACCAGCCCATCGGTTTGGGGGTGATACACAGATGTACGTAATTGCGTCACTTTGAACAATTTACACAGCTCCTTCATAACCCGGGACATAAAGGGTGTACCTTGGTCCGTAAGCAGTTCTTTACAAATACCCACCCAGCTAAACACAAGAGATAGCTCTTTGGCTATGGTTTTGGCCGAGGTATTTCGGAGAGGGATCGCTTCTGGATAACGGGTGGCATAGTCCATTATAACTAATATGTACTGGTGCCCCCTAGCGGACTTGATTATAGGACCTACCAAATCCATGGCGATCCTCTCAAACGGGACCTCAATGATGGGTAGAGGGACCAGCGGGCTACGGAAATGTGGCATCGGGGCCGGCCTCTGACACACAGGGCAGGAGGAACAATAATTTTCTATGTCCTTCATCACCCCCGGCCAATAGAATCTCTGTAATACCCTCTCTCGGGTTTTCTCTGTCCCCAGATGACCTCCAAGAATGTGCCCATGGGCCAACTCCAACACCAACTTCCTGTAAGGTTTGGGCACCACAAGCTGCTCAACGGTTTCTTCTGCCCTTTTTGCCACCCGATACAGTAGGTCCTTCTCTACGCTGAAGTATGGGTAAGTGCAGGTATTATCTGGGTTCACTAACTCGCCATCTATTTTCACTACGTTTTCCCGTGCCTTTATTAGGGCGGGGTCTTTCAACTGTTCTGTGGCAAAGATTTCCCTGTGAACCTCAAGATCAGAAAACTCCACAGACGGTAGGTTTTCGTCTGAGGAGGTGGGCTCCTCTCCAGTTTCTTGAGTCTCCCCTGCCAATACTGATAAGGGAAATTCCGGAGAGTCCTCACCACTCTCAGGGGAGTTCTGGCTATCACATTCCTGGTACATAGGGGCACCAGTGGGGGGCTCAGGATCATCCCACAGTTCCCAGAACTTCGGAAAATCCCTTCCCACAATGGCGTCATGCGGTAACTGAGATACTAAGCCCACTGGATGAGAGAGGGTACCTTTGGGGGTCTCGAAACACACTGTAGTCACTGGATACTCTCGGGTGTCCCCATGCACACAAATAACAGCTACCTTGCTATTCCCAGAGACCTCTGTTTTAACTAACTCAGCCTTTATCAGGGTCACAAGGCTACCTGAATCCAGCAATACCACAACATTTCTACCATTAACACACATTTTGCATAAATGTTTCTCAGTTCCTCGAATGGCAGTGCATGCGACTGTCGCACACAGCGACTGACGTCTGCCCGTCAGAAAGTCACACTGCATGGGTTCCTCCACAACCGGGCAATTGGCTGCAATATGTCCCGCTTGCCGGCAGCGGTAGCAAACGATCCTTCTTGCGGCCTCTTGAGCCGCTGATTTCCCAGGCTGTTCTCGCCAAACTTGGGGTAGAGCTCCCACCCTCTCACTCTCTCCACCCTCACCCCTTGGAATCCTCTTATCTGCCCCTGGGGATGGTCTGGTCTTAGGGTGGAAAGTCCGAGTGTCTCTGGAAGAGGCCGTCAGGTTCTCTGTAGCCAAGTATTTCTCCACACGATCCACAAGACCATCGGCCGTCTCTGGGTCTCCATGGCTTACCCACTTTTGGATGGCAGTAGGAAGAGCTCTCAAAAACCGATCCATTACAACACGTTCCACAATCTTTGGTGCGGACAAAGTCTCTGGCTGTAGCCACTTTCTGCTCAGGTGAATGAGATCATACATTTGAGACCTGGGGGGTTTTCCAAGCTGGAAAGTCCAGTTATGCACACGCTGAGCCCGGACAGCCTGGGTGACACCCAGCCTTGCCAATATTTCAGCTTTTAGCATCGCATAGTCTTTTGCTTGGTTAGGCTCTAGGTCATAGTAAGCTTTCTGCGATTCACCAGTTAACAGAGGAGCCACCAGTCCAGCCCACTGCTCCTCAGGCCACTTTTCTCTTTCAGCGGTCCTTTCAAATGTGGTCAAAAATACCTCTGGATCATCCTCTCCAGTCATTTTTGTCAATAAACGACTCACCCCAAAGGACGCGGTATTAGTGGGACGGCTTTCCTCACTGGTCTGCGGACGTTGCTGCATTGCTGCTTCCATCTGTTGTTGTAGTCTCTGCTCTTGCTTCTGTAACAGGTCTATGAAGCGGGCCTCAGATTGCTGCTGGGCTTGTTGCTGAGCCTCCAGACTCTGTTGCAAAGTTGCGTTTGTCTGCTGCTGGGCTGCAAGGCTCTGTTGATGAGCTTGCTGCTGGGCTGCAAGGCTCTGTTGATGAGCTTGCTGCTGGGCTGCGAAGTTCTGTTGTTGAGCTGCAAGGCTCTTTTGCAAACCTGCATTTGTCTGCTGTTGATTGGCATTTGCTAGAGCCAGCTGCTTCAGTATCTCCTCCATGCTGGCTTAAAAAAAAACTGCCACTGGTTCTCCACCAACTGTGAGGGGGTTAGCTCGGCAGCGGGTGTGTGTGACCCCCGAGATGGGCTCCCCACACAAAAACAGGCCCAGCAAACGGAGGTTGTGGTTTTCAAAATCAAAAAGGTGCGGTTTATTTTCTATTTACAGTGACAAAACACAGCAAAGCAAAAGAAACATAAATAAAATAAATCCTGGTCAACTTGACCTCTGACTAAACATACAGGTTTCCTAACTAACAACTGGGATCAGCCTAGTGCTGTCCTAGTCCCTAAGTCCCTGGTTTTAAATGTCCAAGCAAATAGCCACACAGGCTTTGTCTCACCGCACAGGGGTTCACTCTCCCTAGACAGTCCACACAGGTCTGGTTCCAGGCATGAGCTAACACCTAATGAATCTGGGAGTTCTTATAGAGGCCTAAATGAGCTGACAAGCTTCAGCTGGCCTCATCAACTCCCTGTCTGTACGACGCCCCACACTCTCCCTAGAGGTATGAGTCATCCATGAGCCCACTATCCTCAGCTGGGCTTATACAACTCTCCACCTAGTTGTATAAGTCGGCGTAAAGCCTGAATCTGGGCGAAATATATCTACCCCCCTGGATGCAACCAGGTGACTTTACCTTCCTGCTGTCACAATATATATATATATATATATATATATATATATATATATATATATATATATATACAAGCCGGGATGTATATATATGTAGCACACAGATCATTTGCCCCCGCTTACCTTCACCTGCGGGGGGTAAGACACACCATGCCACATGCCCGTATTCTCCTGATCAGAGGTCAAGCGGTGTTCACAGATTTGGGTCCTGCAGCGAGTTACCTCTTTCCACTGGTTCTCATCCCCAGAGTGTAGGGACAAGTCTATATCTTCCCCAAGAAGGCCAATGTCCACACAACTTCAACTCCAACAACGAGTTTATTTTTCCTTGCTGGTTTAGTTAACGGACAAAAGTTGAAGAGAGAAAGAATAGCAAAGTTAGGAGGTATGTTGTGTTACACTATGTGATTATTCTTGCTCTGTGTCTTTAAGATCTGTCCCCTTCTTTCTAGCTGAACTCTCTCTCTCACCGTAGTTCTTTATATATCTCCTCCACTTCCTGATTCTGGTCATTACTCCTGTATATCTTCCATGCTAAACATCTTACATGTGGCTTACAACTGCAACGTTTTTCTATCTATGAATATCCATCATTAAACGGAACATTCGAAAGGATTCATCGTCTGTCGTCCTAACTGTGAGTTTATTCATTGAGTTAAACTGCCTGTATCGATGCAAGGGATAATAGCAAACCAGCTTGTGTAAGGCCTACTTCAACCTGGAGATGAACTTTATCGCTTTGTAGTTGAGACAGAACAGTAGAAAAACTGAGTTTCACAGCCTAATTACAAGATTTCTGCATGTCAGTACTGAAACAGTCAAGATTTACTGCCCTCATAGCAAGACAGAAGGGACAGAGCAGCACATGGCAGCCTGAGACAATCTGCACGGTGTCATATTTCAGCACACAGATCCTGCCTGCTTTCACAGTCAGTCTGCTATCATGAGTGACCAAGCTTCTCCATGTGAACTCACATCTACCTCCCCACAAGTTCCTGAAGAAACTGAGTTACCCAAACGCTCAGTTAAACCCACTTGGAAAGTAATGGAGAATTATGAAGCTTCAAGGACTGAATTGTCAAATAGCTTGGAATTAGTCTGGGAGAAAATCCTTGCTGAAGCCAATACAGTGTCTGTTTAACGTGAACCACTGACACTAGAGGGCGCCATTAAACAACTTTCTGCCTCATATGAGCTTTATCAGCTTACCAGTATCAAATTCACTAATGTCTTACAAAACATGAAGACAGAAAATGCGATGAGGCAGTTAAAGCGTGTCAACATTCTTAATATTGAAAGAGACAGTTTTATCCAGCAAACCAGATTAAAGGCAGAAGCAAAAATAAAGCTGTTACAGGACACTGCATCTCACAGATCTGTTTCCACCAGACGTTCTAAAAACTCGTCAAGATCCCATAGTTCAAGATACTCAACACTCAGTAAGCGACTTATTAATGCCCGCGCTGAAGTGGAAGCCAGCAAAGTGCAGGTGGCATATGCAGAAAAAGAGCAGAGTTGGAAGCGCTGTCAGCACGTCAAAGAGCAGAGTCGGAAGCTCAGTCAGCCCGTCAAAGAGCAACAATGGAAACCTTAAATGAACAGTGTAAACATGACGCAGCTATGGCAAAGCTAAGGGTCCTACAGCAAGCTATCAGTGCAGACGAAGGTGCAAGTGAGAAAGACAGCATTAACCTAAACATAGCAGATATGGAAGACCCCCTCAAACGCACTAAAGACTATGTCCTAAGCCACTGCAGTGCACACTCCATTGTCTCCAATGCTCCCGACTACATAGAGACTCCTTCACAGCTTCAAGTTAAAGAGGTTCCAGCAACTTCCTGCACTCAAAATCACTCCACTGCATTTCCTACCTGCCTACCTTGCCTGCCTTCAAACGTCACAGAGCATCAGCGCAAGCTTCAAGCAAGTCATCAATCTCCAGTCATCGGTACAGCCTTGAATCAACATACCATTGGAACAACTGACTTCAAGCAAGCAACTCACCTGGATGCATCTGCTGCACCATATTTCCCTGTGTCCTTTAACAACAATGTCAAAGATAACACAATCAGCACCATACAGTCAACAGCATCTCACATAAAGGCGGAGACAACTGAGACAGAAGAGTTTGTGAGGTACATGCTTCGCAGAGAGCTCACAAAGACTGGTCTTACAAGCTTTGATGACCAACCTGAGAACTACAGAAGTTGGAAAGGTGCCTTCAGAACTACAATCAGCAATATTGGCATTACAGCTGATCAAGAATTGAATCTGCTGATCAAATGGCTTGGTCCTCTATCTGCTGCACGTGTTAAGCCATTAAGATCGGTTTTCATGAACAATCCTACTGCAGGCCTCACAGCTGCATGGGAGCGACTAGAGCAAAGTTATGGCAGTCCAGAAGCTATAGAAAATGCCTTGTTCATGCGTCTGGAAACTTTCCCAAAGATATCCGGTAAGGATAACAAGGAGTTCCAGAGACTGAGTGAGCTTCAGCTAGCCAAGACAGACCCAAAACTACCTGGACTCAGTTACCTTGACACTCCAAGAGGGGTAAACCCAATTGTCTCCAAGCTCCCGTATGGTTTGCAAGAGAAATGGACTGCACTAGGGTCATCATACAAAAGAGAGAACAAGGTTTCCTTCCCTCCATTCTCTTTCTTCTGTGAATTCATCAGGAAAATTGCAGAGACCAAGAACGATCCAAGTTTTTCCTACGGTGAGTACAGCCTCTTCTCACCCTTTCCTAAGAGTACCAGTCTTCAGGGCAACTATAGAAACCATAGCGGCCCAGTGTCCGTGAAAAAGACTGACATCTTTCCCACTCCTACCACAGTTCTAGCCACGAACAAACAGAGTAGGAAGATTGAAAACCCTAACAGAGAGTGTCCCATACACAAGAAGCCACACCCCCTCAATAAATGTATCGGCTTTAGGAAAAAGCCTCTGGAAGAGCGCAAGGAGCTTTTAAAGACATTTAGGGTATGTTTCAGGTGCTGTGCGTCTACAGAACATTTTGCAAGGGACTGTAATGTGTCCATCAAGTGCATAGAGTGTGGCTCTGAAGAACATGTGCAAGCCCTCCATCCTCTTGAGCCCAGCTCTGCACAACCTGCCAACACTCCTCCCACGTTAACGCATGGCGGGGAGAATACAGACCAAGTGCCTAATTCTACCATAATTTCATCATCCTGCACTGAAGTTTGTGGAGAAGACCGCTGTGGTAAGTCCTGTGCTAAGATATGCTTGGTGAACATATACCACAAGGATCAAACAGAAAAGTCTCTAAAGGCATATGCTATCTTAGACGATCAGAGCAATCGATCACTTGCAAAATCTGAATTGTTCAATCTATTTGAAATAAAAGGCGAAGCTCATCCTTACACCTTGGGTACCTGTAGTGGAACCATAGAGGTTTCTGGAAGAAGGGCTTATGGACTCATGGTATCTTCTCTCAAAGGTAACTTGCAATTACCCTTACCTACACTTGTTGAGTGCAATCAGATACCTGCTAACAGGGAAGAAATCCCTACTCCAGCTGCTGCTTTCCATCACCCTCACCTCAAGGTAATAGCAAATGAGATACCGCCGCTTGACAAAGATGCTCAGATCCTTCTTCTGTTAGGAAGAGACATTCTAAGAGTTCACAAGGTACACAGACAAGTCAGTGGACTCCCAGATGCCCCATTTGCCCAGTGCACAGATCTAGGGTGGGTCATCATAGGCAATGTCTGCATAGGCAAAATGAAAAGACCTACCAACATTTCGTCATTCAAGACAAATGTTCTGCCAAATGGCCAAAACACTTACTTTGAGCCATGCCCACATCACTACTGGGTGAAAGAGAAGATAGCCAGCCACGAATGGCAACATGGTATCTCAGGTGACACAAGCCCTTTCTCCTGCCATGATGGCGACTTCGGCTCTACAGTGTTTAATGCAACCAGTGAAGATGACATACTGGCTCCTTCAATGGAAGACAAAGAATTCATCAAGGTAATGGACAATGAGTTCTTTCAAGATGACTCCAATAACTGGGTAGCACCCCTACCCTTTCTTGTCCCAAGAGAGAGATTGCCCAACAACTTACAGCAGGCCATCAGTAGATTCTCCTCCTTAAAGCGAAACTTAAGCAGGAAACCAGAGATGCAAAAGCACTTTGTGGACTTTATGCAAAATGTATTTGACAGAGATCATGCAGAGCCTGCTCCCCCACTAAAGGAGGGAGAAGAATGCTGGTACCTTCCATCCTTTGGCGTGTATCACCCACGCAAACCAGACCAAATCAGAGTTGTCTTTGATTCCAGTGCTCAGCACGAAGGTGTTTCTCTTAACAACATGCTCCTTACGGGACCCAACTTGAACAACAGTCTAACAGGAGTCTTGATTCGTTTCAGACAAGAGCCTGTAGCAGTAATGGCCGACATTCAACAGATGTTTCACTGCTTCATCGTCAGAGAAGACAACAGAAACTACCTCAGGTTTCTATGGCACAAGGACAATGACCTCAACAAGGAAGTTATCGATTATCGCATGAAGGTACATGTCTTCGGTAACAGTCCTTCCCCAGCAGTGGCAACTTATGGGCTAAGGAGAACAGCTCAGACTGGAGAACTTGAATATGGATCTGATGCCCATCAATTTGTTGAAAGAAACTTCTACGTTGACGACGCACTTAAGTCCTTTCCAACTGCTAAAGAAGCAATTGATCTTCTCACCAGAACAAAGGAGATGCTGTCTGTAGCAAACCTTAGACTGCACAAGATTATATCCAACAGCCAGGAACTTATGAATGCCTTTCACTCTGAGGACTATGCCACTAGTCTAAAAAACCTTGACTTAGGTACAGATGTGCCTCCTGTACAGCGAAGTCTGGGTTTGCTGTGGAACATCAAGCAAGACAAATTCACCTTCCAAGTGTCAACTTGTGACAAACCCTTCACTAAGAGAGGAGTCCTGTCCGTGGTGAATAGCATCTATGACCCACTGGGTTTCCTTGCTCCAGTTACCATTCAAGGTAAGATTTTACGAAGACAGTTGTCTACTGAGAACATAGACTGGGATACTCCCTTGCCTAGTGAGAATCAACACAAGTGGGAAAGGTGGAGATATTCTTTGAAGTCACTAGAAAAACTTCAGATTCCCCGTTGCTATGTTCCAGGATCCACTTCAACTGCTAACCGGAGAGAGATTCATATTTTCTCTGATGCATCAGTTGAAGCTATTGCTGCAGTAGCCCATTTGAAGACCTCTGAACTGAATGGAGAATCACACTGTAGTTTTGTCCTAGGCAAGGCAAAACTCACTCCCAAGCCTGCACATACCATACCAAGACTTGAACTTTGTGCAGCCGTGCTAGCAGTAGAAATTGCCGAGGTCATACGAAGTGAAATGGACAGTAGAATTGATCCTTTCACCTTCTATACAGACAGTAAGGTAGTAATTGGTTACATAAACAACCAAACAAAACAATTTTATGTGTACGTCAGCAACAGGGTTGAACGTATCAAGAGATTCTCTCTACCAAGTCAGTGGCATCACGTTCCCACTGAACTCAACCCAGCTGACTGTGGGACCAGAGCCGTGTCACCTGCCGCTCTTCAGGACAGCTTATGGCTGTCACCTCCAAGGTTTCTGTGTGAGGACTCTTACTTACTCCCTATTGACACCACCTATGGGCTAGTAAACCCTGAAGATGATAAGGAAATAAGAACTGTGAACACCTCACTCCACACTTCTGTAAGTACAAAACAGAAGCTGCGGTCGCACCGTTATGAGCATCAATGGAAGCAGGTGCAGCATCTAGCCAATGTGTTCTGGCATCGCTGGAAGAAAAAGTATCTTCACCACCTTCAAGGTCGTAACAAATGGCAAGCATCTAAGCTGAATCTTAAGGTTGGAGACCTCATCCTTCTAAAAGACAAGGAAGTTTGTCGGAATGAGTGGCCTATGGGTCCTATTACTAAAGTTATGCCCAGCGACGATAACAAAGCCTGGAAGGTAGAAGTCAAGGTAACCAAGGGAGGATCGACACAAACCTTTAGTCGACCAATTACAGAGTTAGTACTCCTTTTGCCAGGTGAGTGACTTGTGCAAGGACTAGCCATGCTGTTGGCACGGCGGGGAGTACATTGCTGCCATCTACAGGTTCTACTCAGAACTTTGGAATTATTTGAAGACATCATACTGTGACTTTATGTTCTTCATCCTGTTGAACTTACGTTTATTATTTGCTTATTGCATGTTTTTCATTACAGGTTCCAGGACATTCGTCAGTATTGGACTTTTTGAAAATATATATTTTAGTTTAAGGTTATGAAATCTAAAGATTTCAGACGGGGAGTGTTGTGTTACACTATGTGATTATTCTTGCTCTGTGTCTTTAAGATCTGTCCCCTTCTTTCTAGCTGAACTCTCTCTCTCACCGTAGTTCTTTATATATCTCCTCCACTTCCTGATTCTGGTCATTACTCCTGTATATCTTCCATGCTAAACATCTTACATGTGGCTTACAACTGCAACGTTTTTCTACCTATGAATATCCATCATTAAACGGAACATTCAAAAGGATTCATCGTCTGTCGTCCTAACTGTGAGTGTATTCATTGAGTTAAACTGCCTGTATCGATGCAAGGGATAATAGCAAACCAGCTTGTGTAAGGCCTACTTCAACCTGGAGATGAACTTTATCGCTTTGTAGTTGAGACAGAACAAGGTAGGTTCAGGCACTTACTCGTCGCCACTCAATCCCGAGTGGGTTTAGCTCATCCGGATAGACCTCTCTCACAGTTCTAGCAGCCGGAGTGCAGCTCGAACAATACTGTAACTTTGTCCCCTCCAGGGACGGGTTCAGGAGATCCTCTAATAATAGCAGAATCCTATTATTCCTGAATCCAGAACGTCATTAGAGCCTCTGTAAACTTAGAGAACAGATGATGCCAATGGGCACTTTACAGGGCTGGGTTACTGAGCACGGAATCCTTCTCTCTGACAGGTCACCAGGCCTTTCCCGACACAGCGATCTACTATCACTCGTCTCCTCTGTGGGACCGATCCTCCCCCGGCTTCCTCTAATTCTAATGCTTAGGCCACCCCCTAAATTTGGGCATAGCGACCCCCTAAATTAGGGGTCCGCTACTTATATACTAAATACACTGCAGCTAACTGAATCACCTGCCTGCCTGAAGTATATTAGAAACAGTACACCAGAAACGGTCTGCAGTCAGATCTAGCTAAACTGGATATAGTGTGTATATATATATATATATATATATATATATATATGTAGCGGGGTGTTCCCCTTTAATGCAGACAGACAAGAAGTTCCAGGTGAGAGGTGAGTCGGGAGGAAGTAGAGAAAAGATATTGCTGAAGTGAGAGCAGAGGAGAGAGACTACATTACCCATAACCCCATTCGGAAATATTTCCACCACAGAGACTCATGGGAGGGGTTATAAAAGGAGGAGGCGAGGTTGGGCCCGGCCTTTTTGGGACACGAGATTTCAAGGACTGATCCTCCTGTGCGGATGTGTCGGAGTGCAAGGCCTGAAGCCTGAGGCCTTGCGCAGCACCAAAGAGCCTTCCACCCCACTGCGAGCCTGGGTGGCATCTGACTTTGCTTGTCTACAGCCTTGACCGGATCGCTGGAGACACTGTGTGTGTGGAGTACAGTCGGTGGAAGTTCCCGGACGGGTGAGAGGGTGTATGCCCAGACAATATACTGTTGTTGCTAATAGGCCTATAGACTGCCGTGGCCCACAAGTTATTTCTGATACTCTCATTGGAGAACTTTATCAGAGCTGAACTCAGAGTTTACATAGCAAAGTGTTCATCTCATCTATACCTTCCTATTGGATTATAAATGTACTCTGTTAATGTGCACCACCTTTAAAGACCTGCCGGTGAAGAAAACCATCATCCCCTATAGACTGAGTTGTAGATATCTGAGCCAGGCCTGGCCAGCTAGTTAGTTCATTTAGTCACTGCGCCACAGGGCGCCTAGTTAACGGTCGCCCACGCGGCTCACCCTTATTGTTCATTAAATGCAAAGTACGTTTATTCGTGCAGGGCTCTGCAACTTATTACTTGTACACTGTTACCACTGTTAACCTGTTTACCATAAGCTTAAAGTAAACCTGATACCCCTTTCGTTATTGCTTTGGTGTCTTAGTTACTCATACAATATAAGATATATATATATTGCTGTCAGAACTAACTGTGCCAGTAGGGGGTCGAGTATATTGCCGGGGGTTGGCGGAGCTGTCTTCAGGGCCCAAACTAAATCTACGGCCTTCTTAGTTGGAGGTATCGCTACACGTGGGGGTTCTCGTCCGGGATCCTGATACAGCAGGTGAACACGCCAGAAGTGCCGGCATGGACCCCATGGATCCACAAGCAGTAGAAGAGTGGTGCAAAGCCTCTAGGGCAGAGCCAAACCGCTCAATAGTCATCAGCCTCCCTGGGGAGGAATAATCGACTGAAACGGTCAAAGAGTTAATGAAGTCAGTGTCCCCAGACCACACACCATGGGGGGCGGAGATAAAGTCAGACCCAGACATCTCATATCAGTATGCACTAGTGGAGTACTGGGACGGGATGCCAGAGGCTTGCAAGCGCAAGTGTGTGCGGACGCCAGACAACAGAACCTATAGGTTGGCGCACGCAGTAACTGTAAAGAAGGAACCATCACCAACGGGATCACCGCAGGCTGCGGCCCGTACCCCACCGGAAAAAGGAGACAGGGCTACACCTCTGTGGCGCCTGCACCTGTCACTGCTATATCACCAGAACTGATAAAGGCAATAGGGGATCATGCTTATCAAATGTCAGAAGACAAGTACGGTGCATGTAAAGACCAGCTACCAGAGACTAAAGACATTCTCAGGGAAGCTCCCTGTCCCTGCAGGGGAAGAAGATTTTGATACCTGGGTGGAGCAGGCATTACAAGCAGTGGAGGCATGGGAGGTGCCTGAAGCACATAAGAGGCAACGAGTGATAGAAAGCCTTAAAGGCGCAGCAGCAGAAGCAGTGAAAAGTTTTAGGTTTGGGAATGCAGGTTGCACGGCTCAAGACTGTCTAGCCATGCTGCAGGAAGAGTTTGGTCAATTGGAAAAGGTGACAGAGATGGTCTACCAATTTGAACATACTTTCCAACAACCGAAGGAGAAACTTTCAGAGTATGTTAGAAGACTGAACAGGTTGCTGTGCAAGATTGTGTTGAAGAAGGGAATGAAGCCCCAAGATACAGATGCGGCAAGAATGAAACAAGTCTTAAAGGGAGCGCTACGCTCGGATCCAGTCTGGCTGCACCTGAAAACCTCAGGAGGAGGAACGTTGCTGACTTATGCTGACTTGATAAAAATCATCAGAGATGAGGAGGCGCTACAACAGGACCTGCAGATGATTAAGACAAATGTTGTACCCGCACAGGTGCTAGTCAATCCAGTGATGACCCCTGAAAGAGATTCGGAGATAGACACCCTAAAAGCTCAAATGTCCAAGATGTTAGAGATGTTGACCTCTCTGATGGAAAAAGAGAGAGAGGGTCCCAAGAGAGAAGTACCAAGGAAGGAATTATTCCCAATTGCCTCAGCACCTGCATCTTTACAAGAATGGGAAGATATAGTCTGCTTTAACTGTGGAGGAATTGGACATATTGCGGCTACATGCTCCAGTCCCAAAAGAAAGAAAATAGACAACCACAAGCCGGCGGGAAACTTCAGAGGGCCCCGGTGAAGGAGTCAACCGGGTGCCCATCACCTTCAGTGAGCTCCAAGCTGAATGCGAAGCAAAAGTAAAGAGGAGATAAAACACCTCGGGGGAAACACAACATTCCTCAACAGAGATACACCCCAGAGAAAGGGGGCAAGACCCCTCAGAAGAGGCACAGCACTCCCCAGAGGGGGTGCACACCTAAGAAAAATAATAGTATCCCTCAGCGGGTCCCTACACCCATTAAAAGGAGGGAAGTCAATGCATACCAGGCTCAAGAAAGATTCAAGTCCAAAGGGAATTGGACGAGAGAGAGAGTCAAAAAGGAAAAGGTCTGAAGAAGGCGACCCCTGCTGGGCCATATCCAGAGAAGCTGGTAGGCCCATCTCCTATAGTGTCCATTCAAGTGGAGGGAGTCTACACCAGAGCAATCTTGGATACTGGGGCACAGGTGACCCTGCTGTACAGAGATTTCTACGAGAAGGACTTGAGTCACCTACCCATCCGGAAGATAGAGGGACTAGAGATATGTGGGATTGGAACCCAGAGCTTCCCCTACGATGGCTATCTGCCTGTCAGGATGATCTTTGACCCATCTGTGGCTGGAAAAGCCGAAGTGTTTGACACCCTGGCGGTTGTGTGCCCTCGGCCGCTGGGAGCCAACACTAGTTCCCTTATAATAGGGACGAACACGGACCTGGTCCGAAGACTTCTGACCCCTCTAGTGAAAGAAGAAGGGGAAGCGGCCACCAAGATCCACCCCATGCTGAAGACGGCTTACCAATGGCTGGTCTTAGAGCAGAAGACCCCAGGAGAGGGGATAGGGAAGGTGTGGAGACTTGGAAGAGGAGGGATAGTGTTGCAGCCCGGCGAAGTAACCTGTCTCAGAGCCACTGTGAAGCTTACTTGGGAGCAGCCCGGACCCTTTGTCATATTGGAATCTGACCCAAGGGAAGGGTCCCACGGTCTGGAAGTGATACCAGAAGTGATTCCGCTGAAGGCCCTAAAGAAGGCCCATTGTAGAGTCCCAGTGAGTGTTAGGAACAATACAGATGGCCCCATGGAAATCCCAGCCAGGATGCTGCTGGGCCAGGCGAGCCCTGCTGCCCCTGTCTACCTGTCAGAGGTAGGGGAGGTGGGCGAAGGAGGAGATGCTTGGGAGAAGATATCCATGGAAAACCCAAATCTGCCCAGGGCTTGGAAAGAGAGAGCCAAGGCCCAGTTGACCAGATGGGAGAAGATCTTCTCTAAAGATGAGTTAGATGTGGGGTGTGCAAGGAGTGCCACCCATCGGATCCGCCTCCAGGAAGATAAGCCCTTCAGAGAGAGGGTCAGGCGGGTCCCACTAGCAGATCTGGAGGATCTAAGGGAACAACTTGCAGAACTCAAGAGGACTGGTGTGATACGGGAGTCTAGAAGCCCCTATGCCTCTCCGATAGTGGTGGTCAGGAAGAAGAATGGGTCATTGAGGCTCTGTATTGACTACAGGACTCTCAACAGGAGAACCATACCCGACCAGTATACCACTCCGAGGATAGAGGATGCCCTACAGAGCTTATCTGGAGCCAAGTGGTTCAGCGTTATGGATCTCAAGAGCGGGTACTATCAGATCCCTATGCACCCAGAAGACAAGGAGAAGACAGCTTTCATAACCCCAGTGGGGTTCTTTGAATTCGACCGGATGCCCCAAGGTCTGTCTGGAGCCCCAGCTACCTTCCAACGTCTCATGGAGAAGACTGTAGGAGACATGAACCTTATTGAAGTCCTTGTATACCTGGACGATGTCATTGTCTTTGGAAGAATTCTAGAGGAACACGAGGAGAGGCTGGAAAAAGTCTTGAGGAGACTCAGTGAGGAGGGACTCA
Organism: Rana muscosa; assembly: GCA_029206835.1. NCBI lineage: Eukaryota > Metazoa > Chordata > Amphibia > Anura > Ranidae > Rana > Rana muscosa. The sequence continues at coordinate 386,061,196 of CM055118.1, forward strand.
AACTTTCGCCTGAGAAGTGTCGGTTCTACCAGTCTTCTGTGAACTACCTGGGGCACATAGTGTCTGAAGAAGGGGTGGCCACAGACCCTGAGAAATTGGAGGCAGTTACCTCCTGGCCACAACCCACCACAGTAACAGAACTCAGATCCTTCTTGGGGTTCTGCTCCTATTACAGGAGGTTTATGGAGGGATTCACCCGAATTGCTAGACCATTGAATGAACTGCTCAAGACTGAGGGAGAAGAGGATGACTCAGGGCCCAGGAAGCCGGGAGAGTCCATCAGAGATCAGTGGGATCAGAAGTGTGAAGAGGCCTTCCAGGCGTTGAAGAAGAGCCTGACCACTGCTCCAGTCTTGGCCTACGCAGACCCACCCAAGCCCTATGAACTACACGTAGATGCTAGTCATGACGGTCTGGGAGGAGTACTTTATCAAGAGCACGAAGGACAACTGCGGCCTGTTGCCTACGTGAGTAGGAGCCTGACCAGCTCTGAGAAGAACTACCCCACTCACAAGCTGGAGTTCCTGGCCCTCAAGTGGGCGGTAGTGGACAAGCTCAAAGACTACCTGTATGGGGCAGAGTTCACTGTGAAGACTGACAACAACCCCCTTACCTACCTTTTCACCACGGCCAAACTGGACGCCACTGGACACAGGTGGCTGACCGCACTGTCTGGGTTCAACTTCAGCCTAAAGTACAGGCCAGGGGCTGGGAATCGAGACGCAGACGCTCTGTCCAGGAGATCTCATGCCCCCACCAGTGACGTAGAAGATTGGACCCAAGTGGCACCAGACGGGGTGCGGGCCCTTTGTCAAGGAGCTGAATTCCAAGCCAGAGGAGGCTCCAGAGCAGAGGAAATAGGAGTTACCATGGTGGGAGTCCCCAAACACTACTGTGGAGTAACTCAACTGGAAGAAGACAACCTGCCGAGACTGTCCAAGAAGGAGTTGAGGTGTGACCAATTGGAAGACCCCATGGGGAGATTGGTCCTGGAGGCCCTGGGGAATCAGGATCCAAACAGACTCCTGCGTCATCCCTCAAAGGAAGCTCGCCTGTTGAGGAAAGAATGGGAGAGGTTGCAGGTACATCAGGGAGTGGTCTACCGAAGGGGCCCCTCTGATGACTCAGAAGATAAGTGGCAACTGTTCCTCCCAGAGAAACATCGAGAGACTGTTCTGATTGCCCTGCATGACAATCATGGCCACCTAGGGGCTGAAAGGACCATTCAACTTGTCAGAAGTCGGTTCTATTGGCCCTGCATGAGGGCAGAGGTAGAAGAGTACTGCCACTCATGTGCACGATGCATCCAGAGGAAGACTTTACCCAATCAAGCTGCCCCAATGGGCCATCTACAAAGTCAAGGCCCAATGGATCTGGTATGCATTGATTTTCTCTGCCTCGAACCCGACCTGAGTGGACTAGGAAATGTTCTGGTGATAACCGACCATTTCACCCGGTATGCCCAAGCTTTCCCAACCAAAGACCAGAAGGCCTCCACCGTAGCCAAGGTACTTATGGAGAAGTACTTTGTCCATTATGGGCTGCCACAGCGACTTCATTCAGATCAAGGAAGGGACTTTGAGAGTAAACTGATCCGGAAACTCCTGGATTCATTGGGAATCAAGAAGACTCGAACTACACCTTACCACCCACAGGGAGATGCTCAGCCGGAAAGGTTTAACCGAACCTTGCTCAACATGTTGGGGACTCTGGAAAGTGAGAAAAAGCAACATTGGAGCAAACACATAGCAACCATAGTACATGCTTACAACTGCACCATCAGTGATGCTACAGGCTACTCCCCATATCAACTCATGTTTGGGAGAGAAGCGAGACTACCTGTAGACTTGGCCTTTGGCACCTCTCTGGACCATTCCTCAGCCACATCCCACAAAGGATATGTGGACAGGCTCAGACACAGCCTGAAAGTAGCCTATGAACAAGCTCAAGCGGCCTCAGATCAAAGGGGAGCTCGAAACAAAAGAAACTTCGACTTGAAGGTCCGGGTACAAGACCTACAGCCTGGGGATCGAGTACTGTTACGCAATCTGGGGGTCCCTGGGAAGCACAAACTTGCAGACAGATGGAGATCTGAACCTTATGTCATCTGTAGGAAGTTGCCGGGCCTACCTGTCTACAAGTTGAAGCCAGAAGGAAAGGTAGGCCCACTGAAGACGTGGCATCGAAACCACCTGCTCCCACTTGCTGAGGCAGTCAGGATACCTCCCGTGAGAGACTCCCCTGAACCGGTCTCTATTCTGGATACTCCCAGGCCAAACACTTAGTCACAGACCTCCCGAGCTGCAGATGGAGAGGCCTCTCAACTTAGTGAAGATGAAGAAAGAGAACTTGATTGGCTGTGGCCTTCCCCAACTCCAGGAACTTCTACTATAGATCTTCCAACCACTGAAGACACTCCAGATGGAATACTGAACCCAGAAGCCACAGAGTTCATCCCATCTAGTCCTTCAACAGATTACTGGGAAGATGCCCATGATAGTTACTCAGAGGAAGAGGAGCCTGTGGGGCCAGAGCCAGAAATCCCAAGAGAGCAAAGGGCTCGAAGAGTCATCCGGCCTCCTAAGAAGCTGACCTACCCACAAATGGGGAATAGCTCAGAAGACTCTGTAGTTACCGCTAGGAGGAATGCTGAAAATCCAGGATCCCTCCACTGTCCATTTGGTGGAGGGCAACCCCAGCTCACTCTCTGGCACAGTTAGGCCGGCCACCCATGATAATGTGACCTGTGGGCAAGGGAATTCTACCCCTCAGTTTTGGTGGGAATTCCCTATGCCAACATCGTTTGCAGAATTGTCTAGAGTTGTACATAGTCTTTGTTAAGGTTTATCTTTGGGGACCAAAGAGTTCAAGTGGGGAGAGTGTGTAGCGGGGTGTTCCCCTTTAATGCAGACAGACAAGAAGTTCCAGGTGAGAGGTGAGTCAGGAGGAAGTAGAGAAAAGACATTGCTGAAGTGAGAGCAGAGGAGAGAGACTACATTACCCATAACCCCATTTGGAAATATTTCCACCACAGAGACTCATGGGAGGGGTTATAAAAGGAGGAGGCGAGGCTGGGCTCAGCCTCTTTGGGACACGAGACTTCAAGGACTGATCCTCCTGTGCGGATGTGTCGGAGTGCAAGGCCTGAAGCCTGAGGCCTTGCGCAGCACCAAAGAGCCTTCCACCCCACTGCGAGCCTGGGTGGCATCTGACTTTGCTTGTCTACAGCCTTGACCGGATCGCTGGAGACACTGTGTGTGTGGAGTACAGTCGGTGGAAGTTCCCGGACGGGTGAGTGGGTGTATGCCCAGACAATATACTGTTGTTGCTAATAGGCCTATAGACTGCCGTGGCCCACAAGTTATTTCTGATACTCTCATTGGAGAACTTTATCAGAGCTGAACTCAGAGTTTACATAGCAAAGTGTTCATCTCATCTATACCTTCCTATTGGATTACAAATGTACTCTGTTAATGTACACCACCTTTAAAGACTTGCCGGTGAAGAAAACCATCATCCCCTATAGACTGAGTTGTAGATATCTGAGCCAGGCCTGGCCAGCTAGTTAGTTCATTTAGTCACTGCGCCACAGGGCGCCTAGTTAACAGTCGCCCACGCGGCTCACCCTTATTGTTCATTAAATGCAAAGTACGTTTATTGCTGCAGGGCTCTGCAACTTATTACTTGTACACTGTTACCACTGTTAACCTGTTTACCATAAGCTTAAAGTAAACCTGATACCCCTTTCGTTATTGCTTTGGTGTCTTAGTTACTCATACAGTATAAGATATATATATATTGCTGTCAGAACTAACTGTGCCAGTAGAGGGTCGAGTATATTGCCGCCTTCTTAGTTGGAGGTATCGCTACATATATATATATATATATATATATATACATACATGTAGTGGGTACTTGAATTTAGGGGAAGCATCTGGGCGGTAGTGTAACCTAGATGTCTTGATTGTTAGGAAATTCAAGGTTCCCTTTCTGAGTCTTGGAGGACTCTGGTGGTGTGAAGTTCTCGCCGGCCTACAGGTGGCATTGTTGCCTTGGTCCGGGGTTGGGCTCGCGCCACAAGACTGTGCCTTTTTGTCCTCTCCTGGAGCTGGTACAGCGGGGCGGGGAACCCGCTGTGGCGCGAAGGGAGAGGTCATAAAAGGGGCGGACGCCCTGATCACGGGGTTAGAGTCCGGAGCGAGAAGAGGCGGCCGCACCCAGGCACCTTCAGCCTGGGTGCCGGCGTTCCAGGCCTAGGTGCCCTTGACCTAGCCGGAGCGGAGATGGAGTCCATCTCAGGCACCTTTAGCCTGGGGTGAGGTACTATGGCGGATGCCTGGGGCTCAGTACCTTCGACTGAGTTCCGCAAGGGTGGAGGAATCCGAGGGGGCCCTAACTCCTTGGGTGCCCGTGTCTGAGTTTGTGAGGACTGGTGTGCAGTAACTTCTATGAAGAGGTCGGGGCAGCATCGCTGGTGACGGAGAGGCCTCCACTTCTCCCTTGGACGGATTTCTTCCCCTGACAGGGGCAGAGCGAGCGAAAGTAATTCACGTTCTACATCACCTAGTCAGTGGCAGTGACTATTCACCACTGGTGACAGCACAGTGGTCAGCAGCAGAAGGGAAAGGATTGTGCCTCGATCTGTCCCCATTTTCCAAAGTAAGGAAACTGTTTTATTGCTTGGCAAGAAGAATAAAACTGAGTTGGACCTATTCACTGTGTGGAACTCTGGTTACTAGAAGCAAAGGAGTCAGGGACGAAGCACTGGACTTGACTCTAGGACACCTACACAAGACCCAATTTGCTGGCCTTCACCTCTTAGCTATGGAGGACATGGGCCGTGGTGTGTCTCATCCCTCTCCCCAGCACTGAGACCCCTAGACGAAGAGAGACAAGCCGAGTATGAGAAGGGGAGAGAGGGGTGAGCCCGTTGCACATGGGGGCATCGTATCCGGGATGTGTGTGGTGTCTGAATTTGAACTTTGCTGCCCGGAGGAGTTCCGAGTAGGTCGGCCATATTGGCCAACGTGCCACGAGGCAACCCATAGCTGCGTAGTTCGTGGGCGGGGAAAGGGAAAAGCCTGTGAACAAGTGCAGAAAGTGGGAGGAGTCTGGCCATGTGGACGTACGCACGTGAAGATTCCGGCGCAGGTGGGTCAGTGCGCAATGGAGCAGCAAAGAGAGAGGATGGCTTCAAACGCTCCGTGGATTTCAGTTCCTTCCTTCGCGGATATGTCTTCTCTGGCTGCTCCGATCATGGATACGGGGATAAGACTAAGGCCCCGGGGGCGATTGGCTCTGTACACCTGCAGAGACATGGAGGCCCTCGGTGTGATCTGTCCCGGCTGTTCGGGACTGGTGGTCCAGCTGAAGCCGTTCGGGCGCTTTGAGGTCTGCAAAGAATTTCTCTTCGAGGTGGAACCATCCACAGAAAAGCCTTGCGCTTTCCACCTCAACTACCTCACAGGGACTGCCACTCTGGAAGGAGAGATCGATGCTGGTGCGTTCCCCGTGCGCACTGATCCGGGCGAAGTGACTGCCCAAGCGGAAGTGAAAAGAGAAAAATCCGAGGATGCTGCCTCGGTCACCAGCAACTCCCTGCTCCGGCCACCGAAGAGCAAAGTCGGCCTAGTGATGGCATCGTGTGGTCATGGAAGAGCTACGCCCCGCTGCTTGCCTGGCCTGGATGGATCCGGTAGACAAGGTCCTGGACATCCCTGTTCTTCTAAAGGCCCAGGTGAGCCAGGGGTTGGGACTGTCTGTGTGGTTGAAAGTGGCGGAAGCCCACAGTCGGTAGAGGCCGTCAAGGGGGATAGTTCCGTGACTGGGAATTATCTGCCCGCTGAGTACTACGACACCTCTGACCTGGATTCATTGTCTGACAATGGCGATGATGGGGAGATAGACGAAATCTTCCAACAGAAGGGATGGGACAAGATGAAGCTACCCTTGTCCTGTGGTGCAAGGGACCTGCCCATGTCTACTGGAGATAGTACACCTCGGGTAGGGGTCTCGGAGCCAAGGGAAGAAGCTGGTCCTCTGTCTGAAGTTCCCCTTCTGGATCCAACATCCATTTCACCCGTTCCTGTTGCGGGAGTGCAACGTCAATCACTGCAGGCTCCTAGGCCCAGGTCTCTACGAGGTGGAAGTTTTTCGGCAACTATGGTATGATACCATTGTGTGGGACAAACTTAAAGTACAGCAAGCACGGCGGTACCTTTCCTGTTCACCAACGGTCACCAAGAAGTTCCAGGACTGTAAAAGCTAAGTGGATGCTGGGAAGACACATTCATGCGGACAAAGTGGTGATTTGCCGTAAGGAAGGAAAAAGTGTTGAGTACCATGTGGAGGCTTTTGATGACCGTCTGAAGCCTGTGTCGTTGCCTCATCCAAGGTTTTACCTGTAAAAGGAAAAAAAAGGTGAAAGAGACTCCCATGTGCTTTTCTTTTCCATTCATGGCTGAACTTTCCGGAGTGCTTGCCGGAACACAGGGACTGTGCTCTTGTTTCTTTTTGTATTTGGGCAGTTCTACTCTTTGGAGAAATGGGAGCTGTTTTTGTTTTGTTCTCCCTCCTTCTCCTGGCACTCAAGAGAAACCAGTGACTCTGGGTTTTAGTTAGTGTAGGGTCACAGAGAAATGATCAAGAAAAAAAAAAAAGTTTAAAAGAAAAGTTTCATCTGGAAGTGATAAGTGTCTTGACCGCGGCAGTGTCACCAGGTGGCAGTGTTGCGCAACGATTGTTTTTTTTTTTTTTACATTATGCAGCACTTATTGGAGTGAGTGGGTTTCTTCTCGGATAGACCCATTCATTCCAAGCACACACATATTGTTAGGATGTATATTTTCTTTTTGTTTCCCTCTGCAGGAGACTCGTCTATCAAGGTTGCTGAGAATGGGTGGTCCTTAGATAGCCAGGGGGGAAAAGGGAATGTAATGTGTGAGATGTAAAGTGTCATTGAAGGTTTTATGGTTGTGTTGTTTATGTTTTCCCTTTCCCATTCAGGTCTTGGCACAATCCAGGGCTAAAATGTGTAGTTTGGTTTCTGGGCTGAACTTATGTCACCACCCTTGTGGGGTATGGGTTTATACCAGACACTGGGGACCAGCGTCAAATCACCGGGGGGAGTGTGTAGTGGGTACTTGAATTTAGGGGAAGCATCTGGGTGGTAGTGTAACCCAGATGTCTTGATTGTTAGGAAATCCAAGGTTCCCTTTGTGAGTCTTGGAGGACTCTGGTGGTGTGAAGTTCTCGCCAGCCTACAGGTGGCGTTGTTGCCTTGGTCCAGGGTTGGGCTCGCACCACAAGACTGTGCCATTTTGTCCTCCCCTGGAGCTGGTACAGCGGGGCGGGGAGCCCACTGTGGCACGAAGGGAGAGGTCATAAAAGGGGCGGACGCCCTGATCACGGGGTTAGAGTCCGGAGCGAGAAGAGGCGGCCGCACCTTCAGCCTGGGTGCCGGCGTTCCGGTGTTCCAGGCCTAGATGACCTTGGCCTAGCCGGAGTGGAGATGGAGTCCATCACAGGCACCTTTAGCCTGGGGTGAGGTACTATGGCGGATGCCTGGGGCTCAGTACCTTCGACTGAGTTCCGCGAGGGTGGAGGAATCAGAGGGGGCCCTAACTCCTTGGGTGCCCGTGTCTGAGTTCGTGAGGACTGGTGTGCAGTAACTTCTCTGAAGAGTCCGGCGCAGCACCGCTGGTGACGGAGAGGCCTCCACTTCTCCCTTGGACGGATTTCTTCCCCTGACAGGGGCAGAGCGAGCGAAGGTAATTCACGTTCTATATCACCTAGTCAGTGGCAGTGACTATTCACCACTGGTGACAGCACAGTGGGCAGCAGCAAGAAGGGAAAGGATTGTGCCTCGATCTGTCCCCCCTATTTCCAAAGTAAGGAAACTGTTTTATTGTTTGGCAAGAAGAATAAAACTGAGTTGGACCTATTCACTGTGTGGAACTCTGGTTACTAGGAGCAAAGGAGTCAGGAACGAAGCACTGGACTTGACTCTAGGACACCTACACAAAACCCAATTTGCTGGCCTTCACCTCAGCACCCCAGCACCCCATTACTGAGACCCCTAGACGAAGAGAGACAAGCCGAGTATGAGAAGGGGAGAGAGGGGTGAGCCCGCTACATACACATACAAAGTCTGGATGTACATATATACTAAATACACTGCAGCTAACTGAATTGCCTGCCTGCTCAAACTAAATGAAATCTCTCTCTCTCTCTCTCTCTCCCAGCAACACACTACACGGGGCCGACGTGCAGGCAGCCTTATATAGTGTGGGGTGTGGACTTAACCCCCTGAGCCATAATTGGCCAAAGGCACCCTGCTTTTGGCTAATTATGGCTCTCTTTGCTGACGGCGCTGTGATTGGCCAAAGCATGCGGGTCATAGTGCATGCTTGGCCAACCTTTAGACAGCAATGCACTGCAATGTCGCAGTGCATTATGGGGCATTCCGCACCTCTCAAATTTGGCGAGAACGCCCCATAATGTTCGTTTTCCAACGAACTGGCGAACAGCCAATGTTCGAGTCTAACTCGTGTTCGACCTGAACATAAAGCTCATCCCTACTGATTATCAGTGCAGACCCAACAGTGCCCATCAGTGCAGCCTATCAGTACCCATCAGTGTGGCCTCATTAGTGCCCATCAGTGCCGCCTCATTAGTGCCCATCAGTGCCCATCAGTGCAGCCTATCAGTGCCCAATAATGCAGCCTACAAGTTCCCATCAGTGCCGCCTCATTAGTGCCCATCAGTGTCGCCTCATCAGTGCCCATCAGTGCAGCCTATAAGAGTCTATCAATTCAGCCTATCAGTGCCGCCTCATCAGTGCCCATCAGTGCATCCTATCAGTGCCCATCGATGCAGCCAATCAGTGCCCATCAGTGCAGCCTATCAGTACCCATCAGTGCCGCCTCATTAGTGCCCATCAGTGCGGCCTCATTAGTGCCCATCAGTGCCGCCTCATCAGTGCCCATCAGTGCCGCCTCATCAGTGTCTATCAGTGCAGCCTATCAGTGCCCATTAATGCAGCCTACAAGTTCCCATCAGTGCCGCCTCATTAGTGCCCATCAGTGCCGCCTCATCAGTGCCCATCAGTGCAGCCTATCAGCGTCCATCAATTCAGCCTATCAGTGCCGCCTAATCAGTGCCCATCAGTGCAGCCTATCAGTGCCATTAATGCAGCCTACAAGTGCCCATCAGTGCCGCCTCATCAAAGACCATCAGTGAAGAAGAAAAATTACTTATTTACAAAATGTTATAACAGGAACTAAGAAAAACTTTTTTTTTTTAAATGGAGAATTTGAAAATAATACCTGTCACCTGTATCTCATAGGCACCACATCCCTTCATTAAGAAGCTATATAGAAATATGAAGGTATTGGGACTTTTAAGGTGCAACAACTACACAATATTCAATATAAAAATATAATTTTATTACAAAAAATATATATGAAAAATCATATGTACAAATATACATGAACCATCAAAATAAACATAATAGAGTTTCCAAAGTGCATACAGACAAAATTCTCTACATGTTTCGCCATTTTGTAGGCTTCCTCAGGAGTTTGTCATGCAAATACTGGAAACAAAGAAAGGAAAATAAATACATAATAATATTTACTCAAAATTCAAACTCAAAATTACAAAACAGAATATTTTTTGTATATTTTTAAAAAAAATTTATATTGAATATTGTGTAGTTGTTGCACCTTAAAAGTCCCAATACCTTCATATTTCTATATATATTTTTTTTAAATGTTCAGTCTTTTTTTGTTTATTTAGCAAAAAATAAACCCCTAGTGGTGATTAAATACCACCAAAAGAAAGCTCTATTTGTGTGAACAAAATGATAAGGCATTAGTCATATGTGTACAGTGTTGTTTGACTGCACAATGGTCATTCAAAGAATGACAGCGCTGAAAGCTGAAAATTGGCCTGGGCAGGAAGGGGGGTAAAATGTCCCGGTATTGAAGCGGTTAATGGATTAAATGTTGTGATGCATAACGTAGCCCCTAACATGAGCCTCTAGAAATAATGAACAAGTCTTAAAGGGGTATTAAATGCATAAGCAAACATCATATTTGCAGCTTATCTAATCATTAGATGTGATGGCTGCATTCGTTTTCCTTTTTTTTTTTTAGGCTTTCTCCTATTTTAAGGTGCTTCCTGTGCTCCTTCATCCTGAGTGGAGGCGCCCTAATACAGGGAGTGTGTTTACTGGCCACATCACCAGGTGGAAACAGAGAGAAAACAACAACAACACAAAAGAAAACAAATGCGTGGCTAAACCGTGAGGCCTCGTACACACGGCCGATTTTCTCGGCAAGAACCAGCAAGAAACTTGCTGGCAGAGAGGTCTTGCCGAGTAAATCGGTCGTGTGTACGCTGCTAGCGGGTTTCTCGTCGAGAAAACCGACAAGAAACCTCGACGAGAAAATAGAGAACCTGCTCTCTATTTTCTCGTCGAGATTCTCGTCGGCATGTTTCTCGACGAGAAAAGTGAGTGTGTGTACACTTACCTGTCCTCCCGGAAGCCCGCGCATGTTCGAAATGAATTAGACGCATGCGCGGTAGCTTCCTAGGCATAGGTAGGGTATACCAAGATGGCGGCGACGGCATCGAATGTGACGAGCGCATGCTCGTCGTAGTCGATGACGTCACCGCGTACGCTCCATTCAAAGAACCGCGGGTTCTTTGAAACGAGCGTGTGTACACTCGGCCGGGACAAGTTTCTTGTCCAAGAATCTCGTCGAAAAAAACGACATGTTTTTTTCAACGAGAATCTCGGCCGTGTGTACGAGGGCTAAGCTGCAATATATGACATTTGTTGGTTCTGGCTTTCATTTTTTAGAAGGTGTGATTTGCTTTTCTACCACTAGATGGGGGTGGTGCTTTTATTTTAGAGCAGGTACCTTATACACTTCCTTTTTTTTTTTTTTTTTTTGGCAGGAAAATATTTAAAACCCAGAATACAATATATTTTCTGAATTCCATGGGCCCTGTAGAAGAAAAAAAAGATAGCAGCTGCCCCTTTTTTAATGTTGCATAATATTTGCGCAACTGTTTATAGCGCCTATATTTTTATGAAAATACGAATTAAAAATAATTTTATCACACGCAAACACTATGGGATCTTTTGTTGTGTTCACGCAGTGCACCCTTTAGCACACACCCATGCAGAGGGCTGTGTTTGCCCGCTCGGGAATGCACATGGGGGGGTTCTGTGCATCCACCCGCAGGCAGTCCCATTCATGTCAATTGGGACGCACATCCGCTGTTACCAATTTACCATCCATGCGGGGGCGAGCCACCGAACTCACACTGTTTGAATTCAGGGACATACAACCAGGGCCGTCTTACTAGCATCATATGGGCCCCTGGGACAAGTAATGCACTGGGGGCCCCCCCACCAACCTGCCCCGATTTATGCACCTACTCTCAAGAATTAAAGTATAAACAGTTGATAGAATGAAGCGTATATTTATTAGTACTTTCAATAAATTTGATTTTAAACAATAAGAAAACATGCCATGAATCAAGGACTGAGCAACACAAAGGGCACAGTACGGGGGGCACAGTGCAGGAGAAGTCAGGAGGGCATAGTACTGGGATCAGGAGGGCGTAGTACAGAGGGGGACAGAAGGGCACAATACTGGGATCAGAAGGGCACAGTACAGGGGGGTCAGGATGGCACAATACTGGGATCAGGAGGGCACAGTACGGGGGGGGGGCATGCGGGAACAATGCTGGGATCAAAAGGGCACAGTACAGGGGGGTTAGGGTCGGAACAATACTGGGATCAGCAGGGCACAGTACGGGGGGGGGGTCAGGATGGCACAATACTGGGATCAGGAGGGTACAGTACAGGGGGGTCAGGAGGGCGCAATACTGGGATCAGAAGGGCACAATACAGGAGGGCACGATACTGGGATCAGAAGGGCACAGTACAGGAGGAGTCAGGAGGGCACATAACTGGGATCAGGAGGGCACAGTGCAGGGGGGTCAGGAGGGCACAGTACAGGGGGTCAGGAGGGCACAGTACAGGGGGTGGGGCAGAAAGGCACAGTACAGGGGGGGCACAGAGTACAGGAGGAGTCAGAGTGGGCACAATGCTGAGAAAAGAAGGGCACAGTACAGAGGGGGACAGAAGGGCACAATACTGGGATCAGGAGGGCACAGTACAGGAGGGGTCAGGAGGGCACAATACTGGGATCAGGACGGCACAGTAAAGGGGGTGGGGCAGAAAGGCACAGTACAGGGGGGGGCGCACAGTACAGGAGGAGTCAGGGTGGGCACAATGCTGGGAAAAGAAGGGCTCAGTACGGAGGGGGACAGAAGGGCACAATACTGGGATCAGAAGGGCACAGTACAGGGGGGGTCAGAAGGGCACAATACCGGGATCAGAAGGACAAAGTACAGGAGGGGTCGGGATGGCAGAATACTGGGATCAGAAGGGCAAAGTACAGGAGGGGTCAGGAGGGCCCATTACGGGTACAGAAGGTCGCAGTACACAGGGGGGGGGGTTAGGGTGGGACCACTACTGGGATCAGGAGGGCACAGTACGGGGGGCAGGGGTGGAACAATACTGGGATCAGGAGGGCTCAGTACAGGGGGGGGGGGTCAGGAGGGCACAATACTGGAATCAGAATGGCACAGTACAGGGGGTTAGGAGGGCACAATACTAGGATCAGGAGGGCACAATACAGGGGGTGTGGCAGAACGGCACAGTACAGGAGGAGTTGGGAGGGCACAATACTGGGATCAGAAGGGCACAATACAGGTTCTGGGATGTTGCCTAGGACATGATTATCCCAGGACAGCTTAGTAATCAGTGGCGGCTGGTGCTCAAATTTTTTGGGGGGGCGCAAACAAACTAAAAAAAACAAAACATCAATTGTCGCCACTGTGCCCATTATACGCAGCCACTGTGCCCAAACGCCACTAGTTTGTCCCCATATGCAGCCAGTTTGTCCCCAAAATACAGCCAGTTTGTCCCCCATATACAGCCAGTTTGTCCCCAAAATACAGCCAGTTTGTCCCCCATAATACAGCCAGTTTGTCCCCAAAATGCAGCCAGTTTGTCCCCAAAATACAGCCAGTTTGTCCCCCAATATACAGCCAGATTGTCCCCAAAATGCAGCCAGTTTGTCCCCCATATACAGCCAGTTTGTCCCCCCCCAGCCCTTCACTTACCTTCCTCGGGTCAGCGCCGTCCTTCTCCCGCCCTCGATGTCGCTTCAGCCAATCAGGTTACCGGTAACCAGACCCGGTGAACCTGATCGGCCAGGGAACGCACCCCCAGTGCGTCCCCTGGTTAGCGATTTAGAAGCTGATTACAGCCCTCAGGCTTCTACAGACCAACCAGACGCTGTAATTCAGATGGCCGGCGCTCAAGGGGCCGGCCATCTGAATAGTGGGTGGCAGCGGCGGCGACAATACATAGGTTTGTGCAATGCATGAACCTATGTATTGTTGTGAGTGACGACGGGCGCAGGAGCGAGCGGAGGCGGCGCTTCTGCGCCTACTATGGATGCACCGCCGGAGTAAAAAAAGGACATTTAAAAAAAATATATAATAATCTTAAAGGGCCCGTTTTTTTTTTTTTTTTTTTTCTGGTGACTACAGGAGGGGGGGGGGGCGGAGCCTGGGCGCCCCCTATGGACGGGCCGCCACTGTTAGTAATAGGCATGACTATCCTGCCAAATCCGGGACAGTTGGCAAGTATGATCTAATACAAGATTATCATGGGGCCCTCATGCACCTGGGGCCCCTGGGCACTGCTGAAGGGGTGCCCATGCATTGAGACAACTCTGCATACACCTGCACACACCCACATGGCTGTCAATTTGGGAGCAGTCACTGCATACCAATTGATATGAATGGGACTGCCTGCAGGCGGATGCATGGAATACTAGTGCATCCCCATGCAGGTAAAATCGGCCCTTCGCATGGGTGTACGCTGTGTGAATGGATTCAACAAAACATGCTGCAATCTGTGATGTATAATTATCTTGTATGACCATCAGCACCATCTGGTGGCCGTAATGCAGTATATTTTTTTTTTAAACACTTCAATTATGGAAAAAAAAAAGGAAATTTGGCCATTAGATGGCGCTTTTAGTCAAACAAAATAATTACATAGCGCATAAAATGACAATTTTCATTGGAGCTGTGAGCCTGTGTGCCGCATTCATTCTAATTGCAGCTAATCAGTGTTCGTTGTGCCCCAACCATAATGTTATTTTGTGCTATGCAATCATTTTCTATTTGTTTTAAAGGGGCCCAGAAGAACTCCAGCTCAGTAGTAACCCCCAGCTCTGCTGATCCCCCACTCAGTAGTAACCCCCAGCTCTGCTAATCCCCCACTCAGTAGTAACCCCCAGCTCTGCTGATCCCCCACTCAGTAGTAACCCCCAGCTTTGCTAATCCCCCACTCAGTAGTAACCCCCAGCTTTGCTAATCCCCCACTCAGTAGTAACCCCCAGCTTGGCTAATCCCCCACTCATTAGTAACCCCCAGCTCTGCTAATCCTCCACTCAGTGGTAACCCCCAGCTTTGCTAATCCCCCACTCAGTAGTAACCCCCAGCTCTGCTAATCCCCCACTCAGTGGTAACCCCCAGCTCTGCTAATCCCCCACTCAGTGGTAACCCCCAGCTTTGCTAATCCCCCACTCAGTAGTAACCCCCAGCTCTCCTAATCCCCCACTCAGTAGTAACCCCCAGTTTGGCTAATCCCCCACTCATTAGTAACCCCCAGCTCTGCTAATCCTCCAATCAGTAGTAACCCCCAGCTCTGCTAATCCCCCACTCATTAGTAACCCCCAGCTCTGCTAATCCCCCACTCATTAGTAACCCCCAGCTTTGCTAATCCCCCACTCAGTAGTAACCCTCAGCTCTGCTAATCCCCCACTCAGTAGTAACCCCCAGCTCTGCTAATCCTCCACTCAGTGGTAACCCCCAGCTTTGCTAATCCCCCACTCAGTAGTAACCCCCAGCTCTGCTAATCCCCCACTCAGTAGTAACCCCCAGCTCTGCTGATCCCCCACTCAGTAGTAACCCCCAGCTTTGCTAATCCCCCACTCAGTACTAACCCCCAGCTTGGCTAATCCCCCACTCATTAGTAACCCCCAGCTCTGCTAATCCTCCACTCAGTGGTAACCCCCAGCTTTGCTAATCCCCCACTCAGTAGTAACCCCCAGCTCTGCTAATCCCCCACTCAGTGGTAACCCCCAGCTCTGCTAATCCCCCACTCAGTGGTAACCCCCAGTTTGGCTAATCCCCCACTCATTAGTAACCCCCAGCTCTCCTAATCCCCCACTCAGTAGTAACCCCCAGTTTGGCTAATCCCCCACTCATTAGTAACCCCCAGCTCTGCTAATCCTCCACTCAGTAGTAACCCCCAGCTCTGCTAATCCCCCACTCATTAGTAACCCCCAGCTCTGCTAATCCCCCACTCATTAGTAACCCCCAGCTTTGCTAATCCCCCACTCAGTAGTAACCCCCAGCTCTGCTAATCCCCCACTCAGTAGTAACCCCCAGCTCTGCTAATCCCCCACTCAGTGGTAACCCCCAGTTTTGCTAATCCCCCACTCAGTAGTAACCCCCAGCTTTGCTAATCCCCCACTCAGTAGTAACCCCCAGCTCTGCTAATCCCCCACTCAGTAGTAACCCCCAGCTCTGCTAATCCTCCACTCAGTAGTAACCCCCAGCTCTCCTAATCCCCCACTCAGTAGTAACCCCCAGCTCTGCTAATCCCCCACCCAGTGGTAACCCCCAGCTTTGCTAATCCCCCACTCAGTAGTAACCCCCAGCTCTGCTAGTCCCCCACTCAGTAGTAACCCCCAGCTCTCCTAATCCCCCACTCAGTAGTAACCCTCAGTTTTGCTAATCCCCCACTCATTAGTAACCCCCAGCTCTGCTAATCCTCCACTCAGTAGTAACCCCCAGCTCTGCTAATCCTCCACTCAGTAGTAACCCCCAGCTCTCCTAATCCCCCACTCAGTAGTAACCCCCAACTCTGCTAATCCCCCACTCAGTAGTAACCCCCAGCTTTGCTAATCCCCCACTCAGTAGTAACTGCCAGCTCTGCTAATCCCCCACTCAGTAGTAACCCCCAGTTTTGCTAATCCCCCACTCAGTAGTAACCCCCAGCTTTGCTAATCCCCCACTCAGTAGTAACCCCCAGCTCTGCTAATCCCCCACTCAGTAGTAACCCCCAGCTCTGCTAATCCCCAACTCAGTAGTAACCCCCAGCTTTGCCAATCCCCCACTCAGTAGTAACCCCCAGCTTTACTAATCCCCCACTCAGTAGTAACCCCCAGCTCTGCTAATCCCCCACTCAGTAGTAACCCCCAGCTCTGCTAATCCCCCACTCAGTAGTAACCCCCAGCTCTGCTAATCCTCCACTCAGTGGTAACCCCCAGCTTTGCTAATCCCCCACTCAGTAGTAACCCCCAGCTCTGCTAATCCCCCACTCAGTGGTAACCCCCAGCTTTGCTAATCCCCACTCAGTAGTAACCCCCAGCTTTGCTAATCCCCCACTCAGTAGTAACCCCCAGCTCTGCTAATCCCCCACTCAGTAGTAACCCCCAGCTCTGCTAATCCTCCACTCAGTAGTAACCCCCAGCTCTCCTAATCCCCCACTCAGTAGTAACCCCCAGCTCTGCTAATCCCCCACTCATTAGTAACCCCCAGCTTTGCTAATCCCCCACTCAGTAGTAACCCCCAGCTCTGCTAGTCCCCCACTCAGTAGTAACCCCCAGCTCTCCATACCCCCTACTCAGTAGTAACCCTCAGTTTTGCTAATCCCCCACTCATTAGTAACCCCCAGCTCTGCTAATCCTCCACTCAGTAGTAACCCCCAGCTCTCCTAATCCCCCACTCAGTAGTAACCCCCAACTCTGCTAATCCCCCACTCAGTAGTAACCCCCAGCTTTGCTAATCCCCCACTCAGTAGTAACTGCCAGCTCTGCTAATCCCCCACTCAGTAGTAACCCCCCGTTTTGCTAATCCCCCACTCAGTAGTAACCCCCAGCTTTGCTAATCCCCCACTCAGTAGTAACCCCCAGCTCTGCTAATCCCCCACTCAGTAGTAACCCCAAGCTTTGCTAATCCCCCACTCAGTAGTAACCCCCAGCTTTACTAATCCCCCACTCAGTAGTAACCCCCAGCTCTGCTAATCCCCCACTCAGTAGTAACCCCCAGCTCTGCTAATCCCCCACTCAGTAGTAACCCCCAGCTCTGCTAATCCCCCACTCAGTAGTAACCCCCAGCTCTGCTAATCCCCCACTCAGTGGTAACCCCCAGCTTTGCTAATCCCCCACTCAGTAGTAACCCCCAGCTCTGCTAGTCCCCCACTCAGTAGTAACCCCCAGCTCTCCTAATCCCCCACTCAGTAGTAACCCCCAGTTTTGCTAATCCCCCACTCATTAGTAACCCCCAGCTCTGCTAATCCTCCACTCAGTAGTAACCCCCAGCTCTCCTAATCCCCCACTCAGTTTTAACCCCCAACTCTGCTAATCCCCCACTCAGTAGTAACCCCCAGCTTTGCTAATCCCCCACTCAATAGTAACCCCCAGCTCTGCTAATCCCCCACTCAGTAGTAACCCCCAGCTTTGCTAATCCCCCACTTAGTAGTAACCCCCAGCTTTGCTAATCCCCCACTCAGTAGTAACCCCCAGCTCTGCTAATCCCCCACTCAGTAGTAACCCCCAGCTTTGCTAATCCCCCACTCAGTAGTAACCCCCAGCTTTGCTAATCCCCCACTCAGTAGTAACCCCCAGCTCTGCTAATCCCCCACTCAGTAGTAACCCCCAGCTCTGCTAATCCCCCACTCAGTAGTAACCCCCAGTTTTGCTAATCCCCCACTCAGTAGTAACCCCCAGCTCTGCTAATCCCCCACTCAGTAGTAACCCCCAGCTCTGCTAATCCTCCACTCAGTAGTAACCCCCAGCTCTGCTAATCCCCCACTCAGTAGTAACCCCCAGCTCTGCTAATCCCCCACTCAGTAGTAACCCCCAGATCTCCTAATCCCCCACTCAGTAGTAACCCCCAGCTATGCTAATCCCTAACTCAGTAGTAACCCCCAGCTCTCCTAATCCCCCACTCAGTAGTAACCCCCAGCTTTGCTAATCCTCCACTCAGTAGTAACCCCCAGCTCTCCTAATCCCCCACTCAGTAGTAACCCCCAGCTATGCTAATCCCCCACTCAGTAGTAACCTCCAGCTCTCCTAATCCCCCACTCAGTAGTAACCCCCAGCTCTGCTAAAACCTGTCCCGTTCACCCAGGAAACTCTCATGCCGCCTACACACGATCATTTTTTCCGTCTGGAAAAATTACATTTTTTTTTTTTAACAAGAAAAACGACCGTCTGTGGGCTTTTTGTCATTTTTCCCGACAGGAAAAACGGCATTAAAAACGACGAAAAAAATTAGAACATGCTCTAAATTTTCTCGTCGTGATTGTTGTCGTTTTTTTCCGCGGCAGTTTTCCCATAGGGAAACACTGCCACGGAGCCCACACACGGTCGTTTTTCTCGACCAAAAAAAAAATGTCGGGAAAAACGGACGTGTGTAGGGAACCAAGCCGTTCCCTCGTTTTTCCCGTCAATTTTCTCGACGGTGTTTTCACCGTCGAGAAAATCGATCGTGTGTACGCGGCATCAGGTGTAGCTCCCCCAGAGGGAGGCGATCTAATCCTGTTAACCAATTCGGCCAGCTTCTCTCTATATCACCTCACTGGCTTCTATCTGCTGGGCTACAAACGCTTATCAAAGAGACTCACAGCCCTCCTTGTTCTATGTCACCCTGCAGGAGGAGGACAGACTCACAGCCCCCTTCTCTCTCCATATAGAAGAGAACTACAGTGCCTTGAAAAAGTATTCATACCCCTTGACACTTTCCACATTTTGTCACGTTACAACCAAAAACGTAAATGTCTTTTATTGGGATTTTATGTGATAGACCAACACAAAGTGTCACATAATTGTGAAGTGAAAAGAAAATGATAAATGATACAAATAAATATGTGAAAAGTGTGGGAGGGGTATTTGCATGGCGCCCCCCGGAGTCAATACTTTGTAGAACCGCCTTTCTCTGCAATTAGAGCTGCAAGTCTTTTTGGGGATTTCTCTACCAGCTTTGCACATCTAGAGAGGGACATTTTCCCCCATTCTCCTTTGCAAAACAGCTCAAGCTCTGTCAGATTGGATGGGGAGTGTCTGTGATCAGCAATTTTCAAGTCTTGCCACAGATTCTCAATGTGATTTAGGTCTGGACTGTGACTGGTCCATTCTAACACATGAATATGCTTTGATCTAAACCATTCCATTGTAGCTCTGGCTGTATGTTTCGGGTCGTTGTCCTGCTGGAAGGTGAACCTCCACCCAGGGGTGTACCTAGAGCATTTGGCACCCGGGGCGGATCCTATATCTGGCACCCCCCCCAACATTAAAATGTAAAAACACCCCACTGAGCCCCCGGCATACATCTGCATCCTTCAATATCTCTTTGTCACTACTGTGTACCCCTCTCCACAATTGCACCTCTGGACCCCTTTACACTACACAGCACCCTGCATCTCTGTGCCCCTTTACACTACACAGCCCCCCGCACCTCTGGACCCCTTTACATTACACAGCACCCTGCATCTCTGTGCCCCTTTACACTACACAGTCCCCTGCGCCTCTGGGCCGCTTTACATTACACAGCACCCTGCAGCTCTGGGCCCCTTTACATTACACAGTCCCCTGCACCTCTGGGCCGCTTTACATTACACAGCACCCTGCCCTTCTGGACCCCTTTCCATTACATAGCACCCTGCACCTCTGGACCCCTTTACATTACACAGCCCCTTGCACCCCTTTACATTACACAGCACCCTGCATCTCTGGGCCCCTTTACATTACACAATCCCCTGCACCTCTGGGCCCCTTTACATTACACAGCCCCCGGCACCTCTGGGCCCCTTTACATTACACAGCACCCTGACCTTCTGGGCACCTTTACATTATACAGCACCCTGCACCTCTGGGCCCCTTTACATTACACATCCCCCTGCGCCTCTGGGCGCCTTTACATTACACAGCCCCCTGCCCTTCTGGACCTCTTTACATTACATAGCACCCTGCACCTGTGGACCCCTTTACATTACACAGCCCCCTGCACCCCTTTACATTACACAGCACCCCGCACCTCTGGGCCGCTTTACATTACACAGCACCCTGCACCTCTGGACCCCTTTATATTACACAGCACACTGCCCTTCTGGACCCCTTTACAGTACATAGCACCCTGCACCTCTGGACCCCTTTACATTACACAGCACCCTGCACCTCTGGACCCCTTTACATTACACAGCACCCTGCACCTCTGGACCCCTTTATATTATACAGCACCCTGCCCTTCTGGACCCCTTTACATTACATAGCACCCTGCATCTCTGGGCCCCTTTACATTACACATCCCCCTGCGCCTCTGGACCCCTTTACATTACACAGCCCCCTGCCCTTCTGGACCCCTTTACATTACACAGCCCCCTGCACCCCTTTACATTACATAGCACCCTGCACCTCTGGACCCCTTTATATTACACAGCACCCTGCACCTCTGGACCCCTTTACATTACACAGCACCCTGCATCTCTGGGCCCCTTTACATTACACAATCCCCTGCACCTCTGGGCCCCTTTACATTACACAGCCCCCGGCACCTCTGGGCCCCTTTACATTACACAGCACCCTGACCTTCTGGGCACCTTTACATTATACAGCACCCTGCACCTCTGGGCCCCTTTACATTACACATCCCCCTGCGCCTCTGGGCGCCTTTACATTACACAGCCCCCTGCCCTTCTGGACCTCTTTACATTACATAGCACCCTGCACCTGTGGACCCCTTTACATTACACAGCCCCCTGCACCCCTTTACATTACACAGCACCCCGCACCTCTGGGCCGCTTTACATTACACAGCACCCTGCACCTCTGGACCCCTTTATATTACACAGCACCCTGCCCTTCTGGACCCCTTTACAGTACATAGCACCCTGCACCTCTGGACCCCTTTACATTACACAGCACCCTGCACCTCTGGACCCCTTTACATTACACAACACCCTGCACCTCTGGACCCCTTTATATTATACAGCACCCTGCCCTTCTGGACCCCTTTACATTACATAGCACCCTGCATCTCTGGGCCCCTTTACATTACACATCCCCCTGCGCCTCTGGACCCCTTTACATTACACAGCCCCCTGCCCTTCTGGACCCCTTTACATTACACAGCCCCCTGCACCCCTTTACATTACATAGCACCCTGCACCTCTGGACCCCTTTATATTACACAGCACCCTGCACCTCTGGACCCCTTTACATTACACAGCACCCTGCATCTCTGGGCCCCTTTACATTACACATCCCCCTGCGCCTCTGGACCCCTTTACATTACACAGCACCCTGCACCCCTTTACATTACATAGCACCCTGCATCTCTGGACCCCTTTACATTACATAGCACCCTGCACCTCTGGACCCCTTTACATTACACAGCCCCCTGCCCTTCTGGACCCCTTTACATTACACAGCCCCCTGCATCCCTTTACATTACATAGCACCCTGCACCTCTGGACCCCTTTACATTACATAGCACCCTGCACCTCTGGACCCCTTTACATTACACAGCACCCTGCACCTCTGGACCCCTTTACATTACACAGCACCCTGCATCACTGGACCCCATTACATTACACAGCACCCTGCATCACTGGACCCCATTACATTACACAGCACCCTGCACCTCTGGACCCCTTTACATTACACAGCACCCCGCATCACTGGACCCCTTTACATTACACAGCACCCTGCACCTCTTGGCCCCTTTACATTACACAGTCCCCTGCAAATCGGGGCCCCTTTACATTACACATCCCCCTGTGCCTCTGGGCCCCTTTACATTACACAACATCCTGCACCTCTGGACTCCTTTACATTACACAGCACACCCCCCCCCTGCACACCCCCTCCCCCTCGCCACTGTAGCTAGCTTGCCACTCCCTGCCTGTGTGCGCCTGTCACAGTGTGCCGCTGCGGCGCTGCCTAAACCTACAGTGCTGCCACCACAGGTGTAGTACAATCGCGGAGGGGAGTGCTGGTCTGACACCCCCCCAGTGTGTGGTACCCGGGGGCGGCCCGCCCCCCTCGCCCCCCCTTAGTACGCCTCTGCCTCCGCCCCAGTCTCAAGTCTTTTGCAGACTCTAATGCCGTGTACACACGATCGGATTTCCGATGGAATAAAATCCGATGGACTTGTTTCATCGGAAATTCCGATTGTGTGTGGAGAAAAATCAACGCATGCTCAAAATCAAGTCAACGCATGCTTGGAAGCATTGAACTTCATTTTTCTCGGCCCGTAGAGTTTTACGTCACAGCGTTTTGGACGGTCGGAATTTAGTCTGACAGTGTGTATGCAAGACTGATGGAACTCGGTTTCATCGGAATTCCGACGGAAAATAACATCGGATTTTATTCCATCAGAAATCCGATCGTGTGTATGCGGCATAACAGGTTTTCTTCTAAGATTGCCCTGTATTTGGTTCCATTCATCTTCCCATCAACTCTGACCAACTTCCCTGTCCCTGCCGAAGAAAAGCATCCCCACAACATGATGCTGCCACCACCATGTTTCACGGTGGGGATGGTGTGTTCAGGGTGATGTGCAGTGTTAGTTTTCCGCCACACAGACTTTTGCTTTTAGGAAAAAAAGTTGAATTATGGTCTCATGTGACCAGAGCACCTTCTTCCACATGTTTGCTGTGTCCTCCACATGTTTGCTGTCCCCCCCACATGGCTTCTCACAAACTGCAAACCGGACTTCTTATGGATTTCTTTCAGCAATGTCTTTCTTCTTGTCACTCCTCCATAAAGGGCGGATTTGTGGAGAAGCACGACTAATAGTTATCCTGTGGACAGATTCTCCCACCTGAGCTGTGGATCTCTGCAGCTCCTCCAGAGTTACCATGGGCCTCTTGGCTGCTTCTCTGATGAATGCTCTCCTTGCCCGGCCCGGTCAGTTTAGGTGGACGGCCATGTCTTGGTAGGTTTGCAGTTGTGCCATACTCTTTCCATTTTTGGATGATGGATTGAACAGAGCTCCGTGAGATGTTCAAAGCTTGGGAGATTTTTTATAACCGAACCCTGCTTTATACTTCTCCACAACTTTATCCCTGACCTGTCTGGTGTGTTCCTTGGCCTTCATGGTGCTGTTTGTTCACTGAGGTTCTCCAAGGCCCCTTTCACACTGGGGCGGGCATGTGTGCTGGCGGTATAGCGGCGCGATTTTCAGTGCCGTTATACCGTTAAATTTACTGCAATATTCGCCTGCCAGCGGCCAAAAGGGGTTAATACCGCGGTGTCCCATTGATTTCAATGGGAAGGAGCAGTATACAAACCGCTCCTTCACCGCTCCAAAGATGCGGCTTGCAGGAGATTTTCTTTTCTCCAGCCAGCGCATTGCCTCAGTGTGAGGTCACATTGAGAATGCTGGGGCAGGAGTATTTCAGGCGTTATTTATGTGCTATTTTAAGCGCTAAAACACCTGAAATATGCCTCAGTGTGAACGGGGCCTAACAAACCTCTGAGGGCTTCACAGAACAGCTGTATTTATACTGAGATTAAATTACACGCAGGGTGACTCTATTCACGAATTAGGTGACTTCTGAAGGCAATTGGTTCCTCTAGATTTTAGTTAGGGGGTATCAGAGTAAAGTGGGCTGAATACAAACCCCCCCCCCCCCCCACACACACACTTTTCACATATTTATTTGTAAACAATCAAAAAGTCAAAATAGTGTCTGGTATGTCCTCTCTAGGTACGGCACCTCATACCCATAAGGCAATAGCGAAAGGAGGAGGGATTGGGATTATAACGGTGCCAATACAAATGTAGTCTAATATTTTCTTTAAAAAAAAAAAAAGACGTCATTTATTGTTACAAAATAATTGCAGTACAGTACTAACAAATATTCCTCAATATACAAAGTCAGACACCGAAAGCAAGCGAGTTATCCCAACATGTTTCACCAAAGCATCGGTACCCTGAATATTAGACATGGGCGCCGTCAATTAATTTTGTTCCGTTTCGTATTAGACGAAAATTCGTATATCGTAATTCGTGTCCGAAATTCAATTTGGATTTTTTTTCAGACGAAATACGAATTTTCGTTAGGTTCGTTAACTTTTCGTAACAATGACGAACATTCGTTATGATGAATTTAAGAAGCAAAAAATACCTTTCTCAATATGGCTCATTATGAGGGGCTCCCACCATCCCTGTGCTGTGCTCATTATGAGGGGCTCCCACCATCCCTGTGCTGTGCTCATTATGAGGGGCTCCCACCATCCCTGTGCTGTGCTCATTATGAGGGGTTCCCACCATCCCTGTGCTGTGCTCATTATGAGGGGCTCCCACCATCCCTGTGCTGTGCTCATTATGAGGGGCTCCCCCCATCCCTGTGCTGTGCTCATTATGAGGGGCTCCCACCATCCCTGTGCTGTGCTCATTATGAGGGGCTCCCATCATCCCTGTGCTATGCTCATTATGAGGGGCTCCCCCCATCCCTGTGCTGTGCTCATTATGAGGGGCTCCCCCCATCCCTGTGCTGTGCTCATTATGAGGGGCTCCCCCCATCCCTGTGCTGTGCTCATTATGAGGGGCTCCCACCATCCCTGTGCTGTGCTCATTATGAGGAGCTCCCCCCCATCCCTGTGCTGTGCCCATTATGAGGGGCTCCCACCATCCCTGTGCTGTGCTCATTATGAGGGGCTCCCCCCATCCCTGTGCTGTGCTCATTATGAGGGGCTCCCACCATCCCTGTGCTGTGCTCATTATGAGGGGCTCCCATCATCCCTGTGCTGTGCTCATTATGAGGGGCTCCCACCATCCCTGTGCTGTGCTGACTTCCTCCTGGGGCTGTACCCCTGCTGTGCCCATTATGAGGGGCTCCCACCATCCCTGTGCTGTGCTCATTATGAGGGGCTCCCATCATCCCTGTGCTGTGCTCATTATGAGGGGCTCCCCCCATCCCTGTGCTGTGCTCATTATGAGGGGCTCCCCCCATCCCTGTGTTGTGCTCATTATGAGGGGCTCCCACCATCCCTGTGCTGTGCTCATTATGAGGGGCTCCCACCATCCCTGTGCTGTGCCCATTATGAGGGGCTCCCACCATCCCTGTGCTGTGCTCATTATGAGGGGCTCCCACCATCCCTGTGCTGTGCTCATTATGAGGGGCTCCCACCATCCCTGTGCTGTGCTCATTATGAGGGGCTCCCCCCATCCCTGTGCTGTGCTCATTATGAGGGGCTCCCACCATCCCTGTGCTGTGCTCATTATGAGGGGCTCCCATCATCCCTGTGCTGTGCTCATTATGAGGGGCTCCCACCATCCCTGTGCTGTGCCCATTATGAGGGGCTCCCACCATCCCTGTGCTGTGCTCATTATGAGGGGCTCCCACCATCCCTGTGCTGTGCCCATTATGAGGGGCTCCCACCATCCCTGTGCTGTGCTCATTATGAGGGGCTCCCACCATCCCTGTGCTGTGCTCATTATGAGGGGCTCCCCCCATCCCTGTGCTGTGCTCATTATGAGGGGCTCCCACCATCCCTGTGCTGTGCTCATTATGAGGGGCTCCCATCATCCCTGTGCTGTGCTCATTATGAGGGGCTCCCACCATCCCTGTGCTGTGCCCATTATGAGGGGCTCCCACCATCCCTGTGCTGTGCTCATTATGAGGGGCTCCCACCATCCCTGTGCTGTGCTCATTATGAGGGGCTCCCACCATCCCTGTGCTGTGCTCATTATGAGGGGCTCCCACCATCCCTGTGCTGTGCTCATTATGAGGGGCTCCCCCCATCCCTGTGCTGTGCTCATTATGAGGGGCTCCCACCATCCCTGTGCTGTGCTCATTATGAGGGGCTCCCCCCATCCCTGTGCTGTGCTCATTATGAGGGGCTCCCACCATCCCTGTGCTGTGCTCAATATGAGGGGCTCCCACCATCCCTGTGCTGTGCTCAATATGAGGGGCTCCCACCATCCCTGTGCTGTGATGACTTCCTGGGTTTTTAACTTCATCATAACGAATAATTGTAATTATGACAATAATAAAACAATAATAACGAACATTCTTATTTTGTCCAATTCTGAATCTCCCATCGACCACCAGTACCAGTCTGAGCCGTCTCTCCCACTCCCCAAACAAAATTTGTCAACTAAAATTTGGTATTTCGTATAAAGTTCGTAAGAATAGCAATTCGTATTTCGGATGCTTCCGAATGTATGAATTTCCGGGAATTCGTACGGAACGAATCGCACATGTCTACTGAATATATACCATTCCCCTGAAGAAGCCAATGCTTTGGTGAAACATGTTGGGATAACTCGCTTGCTTTCTTGCTTGCTTGTGTATGACTTTGAATATTGATCAATATTTTTTAGTACTGTACACGCAAATTATTTTGTAACAATAAATTAGGTCTTTTGTTTAAAGAAAATATTTGATTACCGTATATATACTCAAGTATAAGCCGAGTTTTTCAGCACATTTTTTTGGCTTATACTCGAGTCTGTGTCCATCTTCAAATTTGTGCGCCTGATTCTGGCCAGCGGTGGGTCCCCTGGACCCCAATTGTGGCACACATGTAGCCCCACTCTTTATCTACAAATGTGTAAAGTTTGTTGTCCGGGGGAATTACGGTCGGGGAGCATCAATTTTTCAAACCCGGGCACCCCTTCCATAGACTCCCATGTTAAACGGTAATTTCTCCGGTGATTTTGGGGGCCCGATACCGGCCGGCCCTAGGTCCCGTGGACCCCAAGCTTGGCGCACATGTAGCCCCACTCTTCTTCTACAAGTATGCAAAGTTTGTTGTCCAGGGGACCTATGGTCGGGGAGCACTGATTTTTCAAAACCGGGCACCCCTTCCATAGACTCCAATGTTAAACGTCAGTCTAGTCACACAGCGCAGGGAATCAGGTAGGGAGATTGGGCACAGAAAGGCATTAGGACAGTGAGGCATGGGCACAGTGAGGCATGGACACAGTGAGGCATGGGCACAGTGAGGCATGGACACAGTGAGGCATGGACACAGTGAGGCATGGACACAGTGAGGCATGGACACAGTGAGGCATGGGCACAGTGAGGCATGGGCACAGTGAGGCATGGACACAGTGAGGCATGCACATGGACACAGTGAGGCATGGACACAGTGAGGCATGGGCACAGTGAGGCATGGGCACAGTGAGGCATGGGCACAGTGAGGCATGGACACAGTGAGGCATGGACACAGTGAGGCATGCACATGGACACAGTGAGGCACAGTGAGGCATGGACACAGTGAGGCATGGACACAGTGAGGCATGGGCACAGTGAGGCATGGACACAGTGAGGCATGGACACAGTGAGGCATGCACATGGACACAGTGAGGCATGGACACAGTGAGGCATGGGAACAGTGAGGCATGGGTACAGTGAGGCATGGACACAGTGAGGCATGGGCACAGTGAGGCATGGGCACAGTGAGGCATGGACACAGTGAGGCATGGACACAGTGAGGCATGCACATGGACACAGTGAGGCACAGTGAGGCATGGACACAGTGAGGCATGGACACAGTGAGGCATTGGCACAGTGAGGCATGGGCACAGTGAGGCATGGGCACAGTGAGGCATGGACACAGTGAGGCATGGACACAGTGAGGCATGCACATGGACACAGTGAGGCAAAGTGAGGCACAGTGAGGCATGGACACAGTGAGGCATGGACACCGTGAGGCATGGGCACAGTGAGGCATGGGCACAGAAAGGCATGGACACAGTGAGGCATGGACACAGTGAGGCATGGGCACAGTGAGGCATGGGCACAGTGAGGCATGGGCACAGAAAGGCATGGACACAGTGAGGCGTGGGCACAGTGAGGCATGGGCACAGTGAGGCATGGACACAGTGAGGCATGCACATGGACACAGTGAGGCATGGACACAGTGAGACATGGGCACAGTGAGGCATGGGCACAATGAGGCATGGGCACAGTGAGGCATGGACACAGTGAGGCATGGGCACAGTGACAGTGAGGCATGGGCACAGTGAGGCATGTACACTGTGAGGCATGGACACTGTGAGGCATGGGCACAGTGACAGTGAGGCATGGGCACAATGAGGCATGGGCACAGTGAGGCATGGGCACAGTGAGGCATGGACACAGTGAGGCATGGACACAGTGAGGCATGGGCACAGTGATAGTGAGGCATGGGCACAGTAAGGCATGGGCACAGTGAGGCATGGGCACAGTGAGGCATGGGCACTGTGAGGCATGGACACTGTGAGGCATGGACACAGTGAGGCATGGGCACAGTGACAGTGAGGCATGGGCACAGTGAGGCATGAACACAGTGAGGCATGGACACAGTGAGGCATGGGCACAGTGACAGTGAGGCATGGGCACAGTGAGGCATGGGCACAGTGACAGTGAGGCATGGGCACAGTGAGGCATGGGCACAGTGACAGTGAGGCATGGGCACAGTGAGGCACAGTGAGGCATGCAGATGGACACCCTAGGCTTATACTCGAGTCAATACGTTTTCCCAGGTTTTTTTGTGGTAAAATTAGGTGCCTCGGCTTATACTCGGGTATATACGGTACATTTGTACTGAAAAACATTTTATCATTTTCCTTCCACTTCACAATTAGGTGACACTTTGTGTTGGTCTATCACATAAAATCCCAATAAAATACATTTTTAGTTTTTTGGTTGTAACATGACAAAATGTGGAAAATTTCCAGGGGTATGAATACTTTTTCAAGGCACTGTACATACAATCCTGTGGCAGACATAATGAAGTTGGTGTTTCCCTCCCCTTATTATCTGACATCTGTATTCGGTTTCTTAGTCCAGCGGGCGCACACTTTAATCTTATAATCCGGAGTGAAGGTTTTGGCGGTGATGACGATGGCGGTGATCGGTTTGCCGCACACCCAGCAGGACGTACATCTATTTTTAGAAGACCTTTTCCTGCTGGCCGGTGGGCTAGCACTCCCTCCTGAGCTCTCACCTTCTCTTTCTGCCGTCCGGCGGATTATTGATGATGTCATCATGTCACTTTCATTGCAGGAAATAGAAAATTCAAAGTTTCGTTTCTGTGAAAAAAGAAACTGCTTCTCCGGCTACAACATGGTCTATAAGAAGGAACTTCCAAGGTCATCTCAGGGGTCTATGTCTAGAACATTCCATGGGACAAACATCCGCAGAGTCAGATAGAAAAATTATCCTATTTTATCTAATAGGAAAAAAAAGTAGTTGAGGCAATGCGGACTTTCATGGAACCACCATAGATATTATCCACTTCAGCCCCGGACCATTTGGCTGGCCAAAGACCGGAGCATTTTTTGCGATTCGGCACTGCGTCGCTTTAACTGACAATTGCGCGGTCGTGCGACGTGGCTCCCATACAAAATCAACATCCTTTTTTCCCCACAAATAGAGCTTTCTTTTGGCGGTATTTGATCACCTCTGCGGTTTTTATTTTTTGCGCTATAAACAAAAATAGAGCCACAATTTTGAAAAAATTGCAATATTTTTTAACTTTTTGCTATAATAAATATCCCCCAAAAATATATTTAAAAAAAACTATTTTTTTCCCCTCAGTTTAGGCCGATACGTATTCTTCTACATAAAAAAATTTGCAATAAGCGTTTATTGATTGGTTTGCGCAAAAGTTATAACGTTTACAAAATAGGGGATAGTTTTATGGCATTTTTTATTAATATTTTTTTTTTTTTTGTTACTAGTAATGGCGGCGATCAGCGATTTTTATCGTGACTGCGACATTATGGCGGACACATCGGACACTTTTGGCGCTATTTAGGGACCATTCACATTTATACAGCGATCAGTGCTATAAAAATGCAGTGATTAATGTGTAAATGTGACCGGCAGTGAAGGGGTTAACCACTAGGGGGCGAGGAAGGGGTTAAAGTGGAGTTCCACCCTAAAAATAAAAAAAATAAACAAAAATCCTGCAAAAAAATAGAAAAACAACAACAAAAAATAAATAAATTACGCAGCAGAAAAGGCGGTTGTTATGTGGATGTTCCTAATCTGCCTCTTCCTAGTCCTCGGCAGGTCTTCTTCCTCCGTCATCCTCGCGGTATCTTCTGGGAACTGTGTGTATCCCAAAGAGCAGCCGCTCATTCAGAAAACACTGCGAGACTTGCGCATGCGCAGTAGGAAACAGGCAGTGAAGCCGCAATGCTTCACTGCCTGTTTCCCTTAGTGAGGATGGAGGCGCCGGGAGCTGCCAGGATCGAGGGATCGGCCTCGGGGGGGCCGAAATTGCGGGCGAGTAGGACAGGTAAGTGTCCTTATTAAAAGTCATCAGCTACAGTATTTGTAGCTGCTGACTTTAAAAAAAATAAAAAATTGCGGGTGGAATCCCCCTTTAAGTGTGTCCTAGGGAGGTGTTCTAACTGTTAGGGGGCGTGGCTACGAGTGACACGTCACTGATCGCTGTTCCCGATGACAGGGAGCATATGATCAGTGTCCTGTCACTAGGCAGAACAGGGAGATGCTTGTTTACTCTTGCCTCTCCCCGTTCTGCAGCTCTGTGACCCGATCGCGGGACACCGGTGGACATCGAGTCCGCGGGTCCCGCGGGCACGGTAACGGAACTCGCGGCAGGTGCGCGCGCGCGCCAAATTCAAAGGGATGTAAATATACAGCGATTTGCCAGTCCGTGCCATTCTGCCGATGTATATCCACGTGAGCCGGTCCTTAAGTGGTTAAAAAGTATAAAGGAGTAAAAACAATGTACTTTATGACATCAATTATATAAAAGTATATACAAATATCATGCCCAGACTAGCACTAATAACTCACTCCAAACTGGACTAATATTGCCATAAACTGGTACTAGTTAGTACTAGGGTTGCGCCGATGCCACTTTTTTAGGACTGAGTACTAGGGATGAGACCGCGGTTCGACTCGACCATCGGATGTTCTTTTTTTCTCAAACGAACCTAACATATGGGGCGTTCGCGGGAAATTTAAGAGCGCCGCGGAACGTCCCATAATGCACTGCGAGATCGCAGTGCATTGACGTCTGACCTGCATGCTTTGGCCAATCACAGCGCGCTCTCCTGCTAGAGCCATAATTGGCCAAAGGCAGGGTGCCTTTGGCCAATCATGGCTCAGGGGGACTAAGTCCACGCCCCACACTATATAAGACTGCTTACATAGCGGGCGTGTATAGTGTGTGGACGGAGATAGAGAGCTAGATTAGGCAGGCAGGTTAGTTAGGGGCGTGCAGGCAGTGTATTTAATATATATATATATATATATATATATATATATATACATACAGTCTAGTGTATGTGTGTATATATATATATATATATATATATATATATATATATATATATATATATGTAGCGGGGTGTTCCCCTTTAATGCAGAGAGACAAGAAGTTCCAGGTGAGAGGTGAGTCAGGAGGAAATAAAGAGACATTATGGAAGTGAAAGCACAGGAGAGAGAGACTACATCTCCCAGTACATCTTGCAGCACCCAGGGTGCATTGCTCCAGAACAGAGACTGCTGGGGCAGACTTTATAAAGGGGAGGTGGAGTTTTGGTCGGTCTTTTTGGACACCCCCTCTCCTAGCAAGAGGATGTCTGTGCTGAACTGCTGTGTGCACAAGGCCTGAAGCCTGGGCCGTGTGCTCCTTTCCAAAGAGCCCTCTGCCAGCCTAGCAGAGCCTTAGAGACATCTAATCCTCCTTGCTGCAGTACACCAGAAGGATTGAAGACTTGGATGTCGGTGGATTCCTGTTCCTAGACGAATCGATGGAGGAAACGGACTTGGACTTGTCCAGGTGGTGAGAGCTGTTTAAAGACAGATACTTTATCTTTACTATTCGTTGGGATTACAAAGTTGTTCTTCAAGTGCACCACCGAAAAGATTGCTAGCGAATATTGTTTCACTGAACTTCCATCTAGATCAGTCAGGCCTGACTGCATAGGTAGACATTGCTGGGTGTTAGTCTACCCATGAGGGGAAGTAGCTGTAAAAGGGCAGCGCTAGAGTTGCATAGCAATACTTTATTATTCTGATTACTCTGTTTATCTTTATTACTGTTTATTGCAGGGATCTGCAACTTGTTATACTGTTGTTTATTACTTGCCCATTAGCCTCAGTAAAATATCTGGGTAAAGTACATTTGGTGTCAGTTCCGCTTACTTTAATAGGAGTTTTAAAGTATATTCTGTGTATGTTTGTTATAGGACTGCGTCACCAACAGTTGCGGTCACGCGGTCCTATCCCTCTATCACCAGCTGTGCCACGAGAGGTTAGAGCCGATTGCCAGGGGTTGACAGCAGTGCACTACAGGGCCCAAATCAATATCAGCGGCTCTCTTAACTGGGGGTAGCGCTTCACGTGGGGGCTCGAGTCCGGGATCCTTGTACGTTGCACGCTGCAATCAAGCCGGTCAGAAGTACCAGCATGGACCCGCTGGCAATGTCACAGTGGTGCGCAGCGATTGGCGCCGATCCAACCGCGGCGGTAGTCATTGTACTCCCGGGGGAAAGATGGAAGGAAGAGGAGATAAAACAGCTCGTATTGTTACTGTCTCCGAGCCACAAAGCATGGGTGATGGATTTTAGGCCAGATCCAGTGATCTCGTTTACATACGCACTGGTAGAATGGAAAAACGAAATCCCAGAGCATTTTAAAAGTCAGAGTATACAAGCCATAGATAATCAGATCTATCACTTGATACATACGCTGCCAGTGAAGGAAGAATGGTTTCAGACACCAAAGCCATCACTCCCACAATTATCTCCACCACTATCCCCTAAAGCAGAAAAGCTTAAGGAACTATTAAGCCCGG
Organism: Rana muscosa; assembly: GCA_029206835.1. NCBI lineage: Eukaryota > Metazoa > Chordata > Amphibia > Anura > Ranidae > Rana > Rana muscosa. The sequence goes on from CM055118.1 coordinate 386,094,144, forward strand.
GATCACCGCTGGCCGCTATAGGGCCTGAATTGTTGAATGCTCTAGGAGACCTTGTAATTAAGTGCCAGAAAAGCAGTACGGTGCATGTGGAGGCCGGTTACCGGAAGCTTAGCACCTTCTCAGGGAAGCTCCCCGTCCCTGCGGGGGAGGAAGATTTTGACACTTGGGTGGAACAGGCATTGCAGGCAGTAGAAGCATGGGAGGTGCCTGAGGCACAGAAGAGACAGCGAGTCTTAGAAAGTCTGAAAGGTGCCGTGGCAGAAGCGGTGAAGAGCTTCCGGTTTGGAAATGAAAACTGTACAGCTCAAGATTGCCTGGCCATGCTGCAGGAAGAGTTTGGTCAGCTGGAGAAGGTGTCAGAGATGATTTATCAAATTGAACACACTCTCCAGCAGCCGAATGAGAAACTGTCAGAATATGTTAGAAGGCTGAACAGGCAGTTATGCAAGATTGTACTGAAGAAGGGAATGCTGCCCAAAGATGCAGATGAAGCACGCATGAAGCAGATCATGAGGGGAGCGCGGCGCTCAGACCCGGTCTGGCTGCACCTGAAAACCTCAGGAGGAGGAATGTCACTAACCTACTCTGATCTAATAAAAATTATTAGGGACGAAGAGGCGCTGGAGGAAGATCAGCAGGTGGCCAAGGCGAATGTCACACCTGTACCAGTGTTGGTCCATTCGGTCAAGAGCCCAGAAAGAGATGCGGAGGTTGACACTCTGAAATCGCAAATGGCCCAAGTGTTGGAGATGCTGACCTCTTTGATGGAGAAAGATCAGAGAAGACGAGAGAAACCAAGCCCAAGAAAGGAGTTGTTCCCGAACACCTCAGCACCGGCCTCCCTACAGGACCGAGAAGAGGTGATTTGCTATAACTGCGGAGGGAGTGGCCACTTTGCTAACGTATGCTCCAGCCCAAAGAAGAAGAGAACAGATAATTGCAAGCCGGCGGGAAACTCCAAAGGGGCCCCGGTGAAGGAGTCAACCGGGTGCCCATCATCTTCAGTGCGCTCCAAACTAAAAAAAAAGGCCAAGAATGGAGGAGACAAAACTCCTAGGAGGAGGTATAGTACACCCCCACCAAGATGTACCCCAGAGGGAGGGGGCAAGACCCCTCAGTGGAAGTACAGCACCCCAAAGAAGGAACATCCACCTAAAAGGAACAATAACATCCCTCAGCGGGTTTGTGCCCCCATTGAGAGGGAGAAAGTCAATGCATGCCAGGCTCAGGAAAAATTAAAGTCCAAAAGGAGCAGGGCAAGGGTCGAAAGCAAAAAAAAAGAGGTGACCCCAGTCCGACCATACCCAAAGGAACTGGTGGGCCCGTCTCCTACTGTGCCCATTCAAGTGGAAGGAGTCTATACTAAAGCTCTTTTGGACACCGGAGCACAGGTGACTTTACTATACCGGGACTTCTATGATAGGCACTTGAGTCATCTGCCTATCCAGAAGATAGAAGAGCTGGAGATATGGGGACTTGGAACCCAGAGTTTCCCTTATGATGGGTACCTGCCCATAAAGATGACTTTCGACCCATCCGTGGCTGGGAAGGCTGAAGTGTTTGACACCCTGGCAGTTGTGTGTCCCCGGCCGCCTGGAGCCAGCAAGATTTCCCTGATCATTGGGACAAACACGGATCTAGTCAGGAGACTCCTGACCCCTCTAGTGAAAGAGAGAAACCATTCAGCCACCAAAATCCATCCCATGCTAAAGACGGCCTACCAACGACTGGTCTTAGAGCAGAAGACCCCGGGAGAGGGGATAGGGAAGGTGTGGAGACTTGGCAGAGAAGGAGTAGTGCTACAGCCCGGAGAAGTAACCTGTCTTAGGGCCACTGTGAAGCTTTCGTGGGAACAACCTGGCCCCTTTGTCATGCTGGAATCAGACCCAAGGGAAGAGTCCTCAGGCCTGGAAGTGATACCAGAAGTGATTCCGTTCAAGGCCCTGAAGAAGGCCCATGGCAGAGTTCCGGTGAGTGTTAGGAACACTACAGGAGGACCCATGGAGATCCCTGCCAGAGTGTTGCTTGGTCAGGTGAGCCCTGCTGCCCCGGTCACTTGGTCCGAAGTCAAGGGGACGGGTGACGGAGGAGATGTTTGGGAGAAACTGTCCGTGGAAAACCCGAACCTACCCAGGGCTTGGAAAGAAAGAGCCAAGGCCCAGCTGACCAGGTGGGAGAAGATATTTTCCGAAGATGAATTCGATGTGGGGTGTGCAAGAAGTGCCACCCATCGGATCCGCCTCCAAGAAGATAAGCCCTTCCGAGAGAGGGTCAGGCGGGTCCCCCTGGCAGATCTGGAGGATCTGAGGGAACAACTTGTAGAACTAAAGAAGACTGGTGTTATCCGTGAGTCTAGAAGTCCCTATGCCTCCCCAATCGTGGTGGTCAGAAAGAAGAATGGGTCGTTGAGGCTTTGTATCGATTACAGGACTCTCAACAGGAGAACCATCCCTGACCAATACACCATGCCAAGGATAGAAGATGCCCTACAAAGTTTGTCTGGAGCCAAATGGTTCAGTGTGATGGACCTCAAGAGTGGGTACTATCAAATCCCTATGCACCCAGAAGACAGGGAGAAGACAGCCTTCATAACCCCGGTGGGATTCTTCGAATTCAATAGGATGCCTCAGGGTCTGTCTGGAGCTCCTGCTACCTTTCAACGCCTTATGGAGAAGACTGTTGGAGACATGAATCTTATAGAAGTCCTTGTGTACTTGGACGATGTCATTGTCTTTGGAAGAACCTTGGAAGAACATGAAGCCAGGTTGGAGAAAGTATTGAGAAGACTCAGCGAAGAGGGACTTAAGCTTTCCCCCGAGAAGTGTCGGTTCTACCAGTCTTCTGTGAACTATCTGGGGCACATAGTGTCTGAAGAAGGGGTGGCCACAGATCCTGAGAAGTTGGAAGCAGTCACTTCCTGGCCACGACCCACCACAGTAACAGAGCTCAGATCCTTCCTGGGGTTCTGCTCCTATTATAGGAGGTTTGTGGAGGGGTTTGCTCGGATTGCCCGCCCGTTGAATGAATTGCTAAAGGCAGAAGGGGAAGAGGATGACTCAGGGCCCAGGAGGCCTGGTGAGTCAGTTCAAGATCAGTGGAACCCAAGGTGTGAAGAGGCCTTTCATGCTCTGAAGAGGAGCTTAACCACTGCCCCAGTCCTGGCCTACGCCGACCCTACCAGACCTTATGAATTACATGTGGATGCCAGCCATGAGGGTCTAGGTGGTGTACTCTACCAAGAACATGAAGGACAACTGCGACCAGTGGCCTATGTGAGCAGGAGCCTGACCCCCTCAGAAAAGAATTACCCCACTCATAAGCTGGAATTCCTGGCCCTCAAATGGGCGGTAGTAGACAAGCTAAAAGACTACTTGTATGGGGCAGAGTTTACTGTGAAGACAGACAACAACCCCCTGACCTACCTCTTCACCACCGCGAAACTAGATGCCACCGGACACAGGTGGTTGGCCGCATTGTCTGGATTCAACTTCAGTCTGAAGTACAGACCAGGAGCCGGAAATAGGGATGCAGATGCCCTGTCCCGGAGGTCTCATGCCACGACAAATGACTGGGAAGATTGGACCCAAGTGGCACCGGACGGGGTGCGGGCCCTTTGTCAAGGGGCTGAATTCCAAGCCAGAGGAGGCTCCAGAGCAGAAGAAATAGGGGTTACCATGGTAGGAGTCCCCAAACACTATTGTGGGGTAACTCAACTGGAGGAAGACAACCTACCGAGACTGTCCAAGAAGGAGTTGAGGTGTGACCAATTGGAAGACCCCATGGGGAGATTGGTCCTCGAAGCCCTGGAGAATCCGGATCCCAACAAATTCCTACATCACCCCTCAAAGGAGGCTCGCCTGTTGAGGAAGGAATTGGACAGGCTACAGGTACATCAGGGAGTGGTCTACCGAAGGGGCCCCTCTGATGACTCAGAAGATAAGTGGCAGTTATTTCTTCCAGAGAAGCACCGAGAGACTGTACTAATTGCCCTGCATGACCATCATGGTCACCTAGGGGCAGAAAGGACCTTCCAGCTCGTCAGAAATCGGTTCTATTGGCCCTGCATGAGGGCAGAAGTAGAGGAGTATTGCCATTCCTGTGCACGATGCATTCAGAGAAAGACCCTACCCCATCAAGCTGCCCCAATGGGCCACTTACAGAGTCAAGGCCCAATGGATCTGGTATGCATTGACTTTCTCTGCCTCGAACCCGACCTGAGTGGATTGGGGAATGTTCTGGTAATAACCGACCATTTCACCCGCTATGCTCAAGCTTTCCCAACCAAAGACCAGAAGGCATCCACCGTGGCCAAGATACTTATGGAGAAGTATTTTGTGCATTACGGACTACCACAGAGACTCCACTCAGATCAAGGAAGGGACTTTGAGAGTCGGTTGATCCGAAGACTTTTGGATTCATTAGGAATAAAGAAGACCAGAACCACGCCTTACCACCCACAAGGAGATGCTCAGCCGGAGAGATTTAACCGGACCCTGCTCAACATGTTGGGAACCTTAGAAACAGAGAAGAAGCAACACTGGAGTCAGCACATATCAGCCCTAGTACATGCCTATAACTGTACCACAAGTGACGCCACTGGCTACTCCCCTTATCGACTTATGTTTGGGAGAGAAGCAAGGCTACCTGTGGACCTGGCCTTTGGCACTTCTATAGACAATACCTCAGCTACATCCCACAAGGGATACGTGGACAGACTTAGACGTAGCTTGCAGGTGGCCTATGAACAAGCCCAGGCGGCTTCGGATCAAAGGGGGGCCCGCAACAAGAGAAATTTTGATCTGAAGGTTCGAGTGCAAGATCTGCAGCCCGGGGACCGAGTACTGCTACGCAATCTGGGGGTCCCTGGAAAACACAAGCTTGCCGACAGGTGGAGATCTGAGCCCTATGTTGTCTGTAGGAAGTTGCCCGGTTTGCCTGTCTACAAACTAAAGCCAGAAGGAAAGGTGGGTCCACTGAAGACGTGGCATCGGAACCACCTGCTCCCACTTGCTGAGGCAGTCAGAATACCTCCCGTGAGAGACTCCCCTGAACCGGCCTCTATCCTGGATATTCCTAGGCCGAACACTCGGTCCCAGACCTCTCGAGCCAAAGATGGGGAGGCCTCCCAATTGAGTACAGAAGAAGGTGGAGAACTGGACTGGCTGTGGCCTCCCTCGACTCTGGGAACGTCCGCCATAGATCTCCCAAATGTAGGGGATACCCCAGATGCAACGCTGAATCCGGAGGCTACTGAATTCATACCCTTCAGTCCCTCAGCTGATTACTGGGAAGATGTTCCTGACACTTGCGCAGAGGAGGACTCTAGAGATTCCATACGTCAGTCGACTTCTGAATCAGAGGTTCCAGAACCAGCAATGTTACCTGAACTTACTCCTGAAGAAGAGCCTGTGGTGCCAGAGTCAGAAGCACCAAGAGAGCAGAGGGCTCGCAGAGTCATCAGGCCTCCCAAGAAACTAACTTACCCCCAAATGGGGACGAGCTCAGAGGACTCTGTTGTAACGGCTAGGAGAAGTGTTGAACAACCTGATCCTTCCACCGTCCATTTGGTGGAGGGCAACCCCAGCTCACTCTCTGGCACAGTTAGGCAGGCCACTCATGGTAGTGTGACCTGTGGGCAAGAGAGTTCCATCCCAAAGTTTTGGTGGGAATTCCCTATGCCAACATCATGCTCGACATTGTCCAAAATGGTAAACAGTATTTGTTGAAGTTTATCTTTGGGGACCAAAGAGTTCAAGTGGGGGGAGTGTGTAGCGGGGTGTTCCCCTTTAATGCAGAGAGACAAGAAGTTCCAGGTGAGAGGTGAGTCGGGAGGAAGTAAAGAGACATTATGGAAGTGAAAGCAGAGGAGAGAGAGACTACATCTCCCAGTACATCTTGCAGCACCCAGGGTGCATTGCTCCAGAACAGAGACTGCTGGGGGAGACTTTATAAAGGGGAGGTGGAGTTTTGGTCGGTCTTTTTGGACACCCCTCTCCTAGCAAGAGGATGTCTGTGCTGAACTGCTGTGTGCACAAGGCCTGAAGCCTGGGCCGTGTGCTCCTTTCCAAAGAGCCCTCTGCCAGCCTAGCAGAGCCTTAGAGACATCTAATCCTCCTTGCTGCAGTACACCAGAAGGATTGAAGACTTGGATGTCGGTGGATTCCTGTTCCTAGACGAATCGATGGAGGAAACGGACTTTGACTTGCCCGGGTGGTGAGAGCTGTTTAAAGACAGATACCTTTATCTTTACTATTCGTTGGGATTACAAAGTTGTTCTTCAAGTGCACCACCGAAAAGATTGCTAGCGAATATTGTTTCACTGAACTTCCATCTAGATCAGTCAGGCCTGACTGCATAGGTAGACATTGCTGGGTGTTAGTCTACCCATGAGGGGAAGTAGCTGTAAAAGGGCAGCGCTAGAGTTGCATAGCAATACTTTATTATTCTGATTACTCTGTTTATCTTTATTACTGTTTATTGCAGGGATCTGCAACTTGTTATATTGTTGTTTATTACTTGCCCATTAGCCTCAGTAAAATATCTGGGTAAAGTACATTTGGTGTCAGTTCCGCTTACTTTAATAGGAGTTTTAAAGTATATTCTGTGTATGTTTGTTATAGGACTGCGTCACCAACAGTTGCGGTCACGCGGTCCTATCCCTCTATCACCAGCGGCTCTCTTAACTGGGGGTAGCGCTTCATATATATATACTCTGCATTTAGTTTAGACTAGATATTCCATGTAGACTCTATATTCCGTCAGTGTAGGCATGGGGACAAGGTCATCGACATCGACATGGGGACAAGGTGCTTTGGGGGGACCCCTCCCCTATCCTGTCCTCCAGGCTGCATGCTCAGATAAGGGTCTGGTATGGATTTTTGGGGGGGCCCCCTACGCCATTTTTTTTTATTTTCGCGTGGAGTTCCCCTTAAAAACCATACCAGAAAGGGCCTGGTATGAATTTTGGGAGGACCCCACGCAGTTTTTTTTTTAAAAATGTTGGCATGGAGTTCCCCTTAATATCCATACCACAACCCAAAGGGCCTGGTATGGACTGGTATGGCCTGTCAGGATCCGGCATTACATTACAGCCATGAGCAAGTTTAAATTAATTTTTTTCCTTTAGAAATGAAATTTTGCTGCGGGACTGTAAAACACATCAGACAGATGCACTACATTACAGGCAGACTAAGGGGACCCCCCAGCCTCAGCTGCACTGGAGATAAATGGAGAGGAGACAGAGGCTCCTGTTCATTCATAAACTGAAACTTCGAAAACACAGATTACTATGCTCAGTTATGAATGAACAGTCAGTGGTGGGGGCAGTTTAAAGCACCAATCTCCCTGTATTGCTTGCAATAAAGCGCCTGACAGCTGCAGGAGGGAGAGGAGGAGAAGCGGCTGTCAGAAAAGCTATACAGGGAGATTGGTGCTTGTAACTGCCCCCACCGCCGCACCGATTACCTGTGAGGCTGCCCAGCCCCCCTGCTGAGCTTGAGGATGCCTGGTCCGGTACAAAAGGTATCAGATCAAGCATCGGAGCATTTGCACGAGTACTGATACTTGTGCAAATGCTTGGTATCGTCACGGATACCGATACTAGCATCGGTATCGGTGCAGCCCTAGTTAGTACCATAGACTAGATGATATAGTCTGAAACATATATATATATATATATGTCGGAGAACAGAGACTGCTGGGGCAGACTTTATAAAGGGGAGGCGGAGTTTTGGTCGGCCTCTTTGGACACCCCTCTCCTAGCAAGAGGATGTCTGTGCTGAACTGCTGTGTGCACAAGGCCTGAAGCCCGGGCCGTGTGCTCCTTTCCAAAGAGCCCTCTGCCAGCCTAGCAGAGCCTTAGAGACATCTAATCCTCCTTGCTGCAGTACACCAGAAGGATTGAAGACTTGGATGTCGGTGGATTCCTGTTCCTAGACGAATCGATGGAGGAAAGGGACTTGGACTTGTCCAGGTGGTGAGAGCTGTTTAAAGACAGATCCTTTATCTTTACTATTCGTTGGGATTACAAAGTTGTTCTTCAAGTGCACCACCGAGAGATTGCTAGCGAATATTGTTTCACTGAACTTCCATTTAGATCAGTCAGGCCTGACTGCATAGGTAGACATTGCTGGGTGTTAGTCTACCCATGGAGGGGAAGTAGCTGTAAAAGGGCAGCGCTAGAGTTGCATAGCAATACTTTATTATTCTGATTACTCTGTTTATCTTTATTACTGTTTATTGCAGGGATCTGCAACTTGTTATACTGTTGTTTATTACTTGCCCATTAGCCTCAGTAAAATATCTGGGTAACGTACATTTGGTGTCAGTTCCGCTTACTTTAATAGGAGTTTTAAAGTATATTCTGTGTATGTTTGTTATAGGACTGCGTCACCAACAGTTGCGATCACGCGGTCCTATCTCTCTATCACCAGCTGTGCCACGGGAGGTTAGAGCCGATTGCCAGGGGTTGACGGCGGTGCACTGCAGGGCCCAAGTCAATATCAGCGGCTCTCTTAACTGGGGGTAGCGCTACACGTGGGGGCTCGAGTCCGGGATCCTTGTACGTTGCACGCTGCAATCAAGCCGGTCAGAAGTACCAGCATGGACCCGCTGGCAATGTCACAGTGGTGCGCAGCGATTGGCGCCGATCCAACCGCGGCGGTAGTCATTGTACTCCCGGGGGAAAGATGGAAGGAAGAGGAGATAAAACAGCTCGTATTGTTACTGTCTCCGAGCCACAAAGCATGGGTGATGGATTTTAGGCCAGATCCAGTGATCTCGTTTACATATGCACTGGTAGAATGGAAAAACGAAATCCCAGAACATTTTAAAAGTCAGAGTATACAAGCCATAGATAATCAGATCTATCACTTGATACATACGCTGCCAGTGAAGGAAGAATGGTTTCAGACACCAAAGCCATCACTCCCACAATTATCTCCACCACTATCCCCTAAAGCAGAAAAGCTTAAGGAACTATTAAGCCCGGGATCACCGCTGGCCGCTATAGGGCCTGAATTGTTGAATGCTCTAGGAGACCTTGTAATTAAGTGCCAGAAAAGCAGTACGGTGCATGTGGAGGCCGGTTACCGGAAGCTTAGCACCTTCTCAGGGAAGCTCCCCGTCCCTGCGGGGGAGGAAGATTTTGACACTTGGGTGGAACAGGCATTGCAGGCAGTAGAAGCATGGGAGGTGCCTGAGGCACAGAAGAGACAGCGAGTCTTAGAAAGTCTGAAAGGTGCCGCGGCAGAAGCGGTGAAGAGCTTCCGGTTTGGAAATGAAAACTGTACAGCTCAAGATTGCCTGGCCATGCTGCAGGAAGAGTTTGGTCAGCTGGAGAAGGTGTCAGAGATGATTTATCAAATTGAACACACTCTCCAGCAGCCGAATGAGAAACTGTCAGAATATGTTAGAAGGCTGAACAGGCAGTTATGCAAGATTGTACTGAAGAAGGGAATTCTGCCCAAAGATGCAGATGAAGCACGCATGAAGCAGATCATGAGGGGAGCGCGGCGCTCAGACCCGGTCTGGCTGCACCTGAAAACCTCAGGAGGAGGAATGTCACTAACCTACTCTGATCTAATAAAAATTATTAGGGACGAAGAGGCGCTGCAGGAAGATCAGCAGGTGGCCAAGGCGAATGTCACACCTGTACCAGTGTTGGTCCATTCTGTCAAGAGCCCAGAAAGAGATGCGGAGGTTGACACTCTGAAATCGCAAATGGCCCAAGTGTTGGAGATGCTGACCTCTTTGATGGAGAAAGATCAGAGAAGACGAGAGAAACCAAGCCCAAGAAAGGAGTTGTTCCCGAACACCTCAGCACCGGCCTCCCTACAGGACCGAGAAGAGGTGATTTGCTATAACTGCGGAGGGAGTGGCCACTTTGCTAACGTATGCTCCAGCCCAAAGAAGAAGAGAACAGATAATTGCAAGCCGGTGGGAAACTCCAAAGGGCCCCGGTGAAGGAGTCAACCGGGTGCCCATCATCTTCAGTGCGCTCCAAACTAAAAAAAAAGGCCAAGAATGGAGGAGACAAAACTCCTAGGAGGAGGTATAGTACACCCCCACCAAGATGTACCCCAGAGGGAGGGGGCAAGACCCCTCAGTGGAAGTACAGCACCCCAAAGAAGGAACATCCACCTAAAAGGAACAATAACATCCCTCAGCGGGTTTGTGCCCCCATTGAGAGGGAGAAAGTCAATGCATGCCAGGCTCAGGAAAAATTAAAGTCCAAAAGGAGCAGGGCAAGGGTCGAAAGCCAAAAAAAAGAGGTGACCCCAGTCCGGCCATACCCAAAGGAACTGGTGGGCCCGTCTCCTACTGTGCCCATTCAAGTGGAAGGAGTCTATACTAAAGCTCTTTTGGACACCGGAGCACAGGTGACTTTACTATACCGGGACTTCTATGATAGGCACTTGAGTCATCTGCCTATCCAGAAGATAGAAGAGCTGGAGATATGGGGACTTGGAACCCAGAGTTTCCCTTATGATGGGTACCTGCCCATAAAGATGACTTTTGACCCATCCGTGGCTGGGAAGGCTGAAGTGTTTGACACCCTGGCAGTTGTGTGTCCCCGGCCGCCTGGAGCCAGCAAGATTTCCCTGATCATTGGGACAAACACGGATCTAGTCAGGAGACTCCTGACCCCTCTAGTGAAAGAGAGAAACCATTCAGCCACCAAAATCCATCCCATGCTAAAGACGGCCTACCAACGACTGGTCTTAGAGCAGAAGACCCCGGGAGAGGGGATAGGGAAGGTGTGGAGACTTGGCAGAGAAGGAGTAGTGCTACAGCCCGGAGAAGTAACCTGTCTTAGGGCCACTGTGAAGCTTTCGTGGGAACAACCTGGCCCCTTTGTCATGCTGGAATCAGACCCAAGGGAAGAGTCCTCAGGCCTGGAAGTGATACCAGAAGTGATTCCGTTCAAGGCCCTGAAGAAGGCCCATGGCAGAGTTCCGGTGAGTGTTAGGAACACTACGGGAGGACCCATGGAGATCCCTGCCAGAGTGTTGCTTGGTCAGGTGAGCCCTGCTGCCCCGGTCACTTGGTCCGAAGTCAAGGGGACGGGTGACGGAGGAGATGTTTGGGAGAAACTGTCCGTGGAAAACCCGAACCTACCCAGGGCTTGGAAAGAAAGAGCCAAGGCCCAGCTGACCAGGTGGGAGAAGATCTTTTCCGAAGATGAATTCGATGTGGGGTGTGCAAGAAGTGCCACCCATCGGATCCGCCTCCAAGAAGATAAGCCCTTCCGAGAGAGGGTCAGGCGGGTCCCCCTGGCAGATCTGGAGGATCTGAGGGAACAACTTGTAGAACTAAAGAAGACTGGTGTGATCCGGGAGTCTAGAAGTCCCTATGCCTCCCCAATCGTGGTGGTCAGAAAGAAGAATGGGTCGTTGAGGCTTTGTATCGATTACAGGACTCTCAACAGGAGAACCATCCCTGACCAATACACCACGCCAAGGATAGAAGATGCCCTACAAAGTTTGTCTGGAGCCAAATGGTTCAGTGTGATGGACCTCAAGAGTGGGTACTATCAAATCCCTATGCACCCAGAAGACAGGGAGAAGACAGCCTTCATAACCCCGGTGGGATTCTTCGAATTCAATAGGATGCCTCAGGGTCTGTCTGGAGCTCCTGCTACCTTTCAACGCCTTATGGAGAAGACTGTTGGAGACATGAATCTTATAGAAGTCCTTGTGTACTTGGACGATGTCATTGTCTTTGGAAGAACCTTGGAAGAACATGAAGCCAGGTTGGAGAAAGTATTGAGAAGACTCAGCGAAGAGGGACTTAAGCTTTCCCCCGAGAAGTGTCGGTTCTACCAGTCTTCTGTGAACTATCTGGGGCACATAGTGTCTGAAGAAGGGGTGGCCACAGATCCTGAGAAGTTGGAAGCAGTCACTTCCTGGCCACGACCCACCACAGTAACAGAGCTCAGATCCTTCCTGGGGTTCTGCTCCTATTATAGGAGGTTTGTGGAGGGGTTTGCTCGGATTGCCCGCCCGTTGAATGAATTGCTAAAGGCAGAAGGGGAAGAGGATGACTCAGGGCCCAGGAGGCCTGGTGAGTCAGTTCAAGATCAGTGGAACCCAAGGTGTGAAGAGGCCTTTCATGCTCTGAAGAGGAGCTTAACCACTGCCCCAGTCCTGGCCTACGCCGACCCTACCAGACCTTATGAATTACATGTGGATGCCAGCCATGAGGGTCTAGGTGGTGTACTCTACCAAGAACATGAAGGACAACTGCGACCAGTGGCCTATGTGAGCAGGAGCCTGACCCCCTCAGAAAAGAATTACCCCACTCATAAGCTGGAATTCCTGGCCCTCAAATGGGCGGTAGTAGACAAGCTAAAAGACTACTTGTATGGGGCAGAGTTTACTGTGAAGACAGACAACAACCCCCTGACCTACCTCTTCACCACCGCAAAACTAGATGCCACCGGACACAGGTGGTTGGCCGCATTGTCTGGATTCAACTTCAGTCTGAAGTACAGACCAGGAGCCGGAAATAGGGATGCAGATGCCCTGTCCCGGAGGTCTCATGCCACGACAAATGACTGGGAAGATTGGACCCAAGTGGCACCGGACGGGGTGCGGGCCCTTTGTCAAGGGGCTGAATTCCAAGCCAGAGGAGGCTCCAGAGCAGAAGAAATAGGGGTTACCATGGTAGGAGTCCCCAAACACTATTGTGGGGTAACTCAACTGGAGGAAGACAACCTACCGAGACTGTCCAAGAAGGAGTTGAGGTGTGACCAATTGGAAGACCCCATGGGGAGATTGGTCCTCGAAGCCCTGGAGAATCAGGATCCCAACAAATTCCTACATCACCCCTCAAAGGAGGCTCGCCTGTTGAGGAAGGAATTGGACAGGCTACAGGTACATCAGGGAGTGGTCTACCGAAGGGGCCCCTCTGATGACTCAGAAGATAAGTGGCAGTTATTTCTTCCAGAGAAGCACCGAGAGACTGTACTAATTGCCCTGCATGACCATCATGGTCACCTAGGGGCAGAAAGGACCTTCCAGCTTGTCAGAAATCGGTTCTATTGGCCCTGCATGAGGTCAGAAGTAGAGGAGTATTGCCATTCCTGTGCACGATGCATTCAGAGAAAGACCCTACCCCATCAAGCTGCCCCAATGGGCCACTTACAGAGTCAAGGCCCAATGGATCTGGTATGCATTGACTTTCTCTGCCTCGAACCCGACCTGAGTGGATTGGGGAATGTTCTGGTAATAACCGACCATTTCACCCGCTATGCTCAAGCTTTCCCAACCAAAGACCAGAAGGCATCCACCGTGGCCAAGATACTTATGGAGAAGTATTTTGTCCATTACGGACTACCACAGAGACTCCACTCAGATCAAGGAAGGGACTTTGAGAGTCGGTTGATCCGAAGACTTTTGGATTCATTAGGAATAAAGAAGACCAGAACCACGCCTTACCACCCACAAGGAGATGCTCAGCCGGAGAGATTTAACCGGACCCTGCTCAACATGTTGGGAACCTTAGAAACAGAGAAGAAGCAACACTGGAGTCAGCACATATCAGCCCTAGTACATGCCTATAACTGTACCACAAGTGACGCCACTGGCTACTCCCCTTATCGACTTATGTTTGGGAGAGAAGCAAGGCTACCTGTGGACCTGGCCTTTGGCACTTCTATAGACAATACCTCAGCTACATCCCACAAGGGATACGTGGACAGACTTAGACGTAGCTTGCAGGTGGCCTATGAACAAGCCCAGGCGGCTTCGGATCAAAGGGGGGTCCGCAACAAGAGAAATTTTGATCTGAAGGTTCGAGTGCAAGATCTGCAGCCCGGGGACCGAGTACTGCTACGCAATCTGGGGGTCCCTGGAAAACACAAGCTTGCCGACAGGTGGAGATCTGAGCCCTATGTTGTCTGTAGGAAGTTGCCCGGTTTGCCTGTCTACAAACTAAAGCCAGAAGGAAAGGTGGGTCCACTGAAGACGTGGCATCGGAACCACCTGCTCCCACTTGCTGAGGCAGTCAGAATACCTCCCGTGAGAGACTCCCCTGAACCGGCCTCTATCCTGGATATTCCTAGGCCGAACACTCGGTCCCAGACCTCTCGAGCCAAAGATGGGGAGGCCTCCCAATTGAGTACAGAAGAAGGTGGAGAACTGGACTGGCTGTGGCCTCCCTCGACTCTGGGAACGTCCGCCATAGATCTCCCAAATGGAGGGGATACCCCAGATGCAACGCTGAATCCGGAGGCTACAGAATTCATACCCTTCAGTCCCTCAGCTGATTACTGGGAAGATGTTCCTGACACTTGCGCAGAGGAGGACTCTAGAGATTCCATACGTCAGTCGACTTCTGAATCAGAGGTTCCAGAACCAGCAATGTTACCTGAACTTTATCCTGAAGAAGAGCCTGTGGTGCCAGAGTCAGAAGCACCAAGAGAGCAGAGGGCTCGCAGAGTCATCAGGCCTCCCAAGAAACTAACTTACCCCCAAATGGGGACGAGCTCAGAGGACTCTGTTGTAACGGCTAGGAGAAGTGTTGAACAACCTGATCCTTCCACCGTCCATTTGGTGGAGGGCAACCCCAGCTCACTCTCTGGCACAGTTAGGCAGGCCACTCATGGTAGTGTGACCTGTGGGCAAGAGAGTTCCATCCCAAAGTTTTGGTGGGAATTCCCTATGCCAACATCATGCTCGACATTGTCCAAAATGGTAAACAGTATTTGTTGAAGTTTATCTTTGGGGACCAAAGAGTTCAAGTGGGGGGAGTGTGTAGCGGGGTGTTCCCCTTTAATGCAGAGAGACAAGAAGTTCCAGGTGAGAGGTGAGTCGGGAGGAAGTAAAGAGACATTATGGAAGTGAAAGCAGAGGAGAGAGAGACTACATCTCCCAGTACATCTTGCAGCACCCAGGGTGCATTGCTCCAGAACAGAGACTGCTGGGGCAGACTTTATAAAGGGGAGGCGGAGTTTTGGTCGGCCTCTTTGGACACCCCTCTCCTAGCAAGAGGATGTCTGTGCTGAACTGCTGTGTGCACAAGGCCTGAAGCCTGGGCTGTGTGCTCCTTTCCAAAGAGCCCTCTGCCAGCCTAGCAGAGCCTTAGAGACATCTAATCCTCCTTGCTGCAGTACACCAGAAGGATTGAAGACTTGGATGTCGGTGGATTCCTGTTCCTAGACGAATCGATGGAGGAAAGGGACTTGGACTTGTCCAGGTGGTGAGAGCTGTTTAAAGACAGATCCTTTATCTTTACTATTCGTTGGGATTACAAAGTTGTTCTTCAAGTGCACCACCGAGAGATTGCTAGCGAATATTGTTTCACTGAACTTCCATTTAGATCAGTCAGGCCTGACTGCATAGGTAGACATTGCTGGGTGTTAGTCTACCCATGGAGGGGAAGTAGCTGTAAAAGGGCAGCGCTAGAGTTGCATAGCAATACTTTATTATTCTGATTACTCTGTTTATCTTTATTACTGTTTATTGCAGGGATCTGCAACTTGTTATACTGTTGTTTATTACTTGCCCATTAGCCTCAGTAAAATATCTGGGTAAAGTACATTTGGTGTCAGTTCCGCTTACTTTAATAGGAGTTTTAAAGTATATTCTGTGTATGTTTGTTATAGGACTGCGTCACCAACAGTTGCGATCACGCGGTCCTATCTCTCTATCACCAGCTGTGCCACGGGAGGTTAGAGCCGATTGCCGGGGGTTGACAGCGGTGCACTACAGGGCCCAAATCAATATCAGCGGCTCTCTTAACTGGGGGTAGCGCTACATAAAGGAGGGCTCTGCTGCCGGAGGACACCAGATGTAAAGGAGGGCTCCGCTGCCGGAGGACACCAGATGTAAAGGAGGGCTCTGCTGCTGGAGGACACCAGATGTAAAGGAGGGCTCTGCTGCTGGAGGACACCAGATGTAAAGGAGGGCTCTGCTGCTGGATGACACCAGATGTAAAGGAGGGCTCTGCTGCTGGAGGACACCAGATGTAAAGGAGGGCTCTGCTGCTGGAGGACACCAGATGTAAAGGAGGGCTCCGCTGCTGGAGGACACCAGATGTAAAGGAGGGCTCCGCTGCTGGAGGACACCAGATGTAAAGGAGGGCTCTGCTGCTGGAGGACACCAGATGTAAAGGAGGGCTCTGCTGCTGGAGGACACCAGATGTAAAGGAGGGCTCTGCTGCTGGAGGACACCAGATGTAAAGGAGGGCTCTGCTGCTGGAGGACACCAGATGTAAAGGAGAGCTTTGCTGCTGGAGGACACCAGATGTAAAGGAGGGCTCTGCTGCTGGAGGACACCAGATGTAAAGGAGGGCTCTGCTGCTGGAGGACACCAGATGTAAAGGAGGGCTCTGCTGCTGGAGGACACCAGATGTAAAGGAGGGCTCTGCTGCTGGAGGACACCAGATGTAAAGGAGAGCTCTGCTGCTGGAGGACACCAGATGTAAAGGAGGGCTCTGCTGCTGGAGGACACCAGATGTAAAGGAGGGCTCCGCTGCTGGAGGACACCAGATGTAAAGGAGGGCTCTGCTGCTGGAGGACACCAGATGTAAAGGAGGGCTCTGCTGCTGGAGGACACCAGATGTAAAGGAGGGCTCTGCTGCTGGAGGACACCAGATGTAAAGGAGGGCTCTGCTGCTGGAGGACACCAGATGTAAAGGAGGGCTCTGCTGCTGGAGGACACCAGATGTAAAGGAGGGCTCTGCTGCTGGAGGACACCAGATGTAAAGGAGAGCTTTGCTGCCAGGGACACCAGATGTAAAGGAGGGCTCCGCTGCTGGAGGACACCAGATGTAAAGGAGGGCTCTGCTGCTGGAGGACACCAGATGTAAAGGAGAGCTTTGCTGCCAGGGACACCAGATGTAAAGGAGGGCTCCGCTGCTGGAGGACACCAGATGTAAAGGAGGGCTCTGCTGTTGGGGGACACCATATGTAAAGGAGAGCTCTGCTGCCGGGGACACCAGATGTAAAGGAGGGCTCCGCTGCTGCCAGCTGCTGGGGACACTGAAGTAAGGAGGGCTCTGTTGCTGGGGGACACAGATCTGTAAGGAGGGCTCCACTGCCGGGAACACCAGATGTAAAGGAGGGCTCCGCTGCCAGGGACACAGTTCTGTAAAGAGGGGCTATGCTTCTGGGAGCACCTGATGCAAGGACGGACTGCTGGGGAGGCATCTGGTGGCAGGCGACGTGGCAGGTAACACGCTCAGGGCTTCCACTGATTCGGCATTATGGTGAGTTGAATGATTTCATTTTATATTACAATGTAATAATAGAAATAATGCACTTCAATCATCCTGACACCGTAACAACCATGGTGCCGGGATGATTGAAGCGCCAACAGGTGTTTTGGAGTATCCTTATCTGCCAATTTTGTTACACATTTCTATTGTGGTGTAGGATCTGGCTTCTTTCTTTCTATTTCTTTCTCTCACCTCAGACTCTAGCCACACCCCTTTGAACCACGCCCATTTAAGCCACACCCACTATCGTGTGTAAACCACGCCCATTTTTCATTCCAGCATGACACGCCTACAAACGAATGCCCCACCCCCTAATTATAGCAAGGCTCCGCCTCAATACAAAAAAAGTGTCCCAGTTTTTTTTTTTTGCAATGTTGGCAACTATGATATAGGGGAGAAACTGGCTGCATATACGGGAGAAACTGGCTGCATTATGGGGGAGAAACTGGCTGCATTATGGGGGAGAAACTGGCTGCATATAGGGGAGAAACTGGCTGCATATGGGGGAGAAACTGGCTGCATTATGGGGGAGAAACTGGCTGCATATGGGGGAGAAACTGGCTGCATTATGGGGGAGAAACTGGCTGCATATGGGGGAGAAACTGGCTGCATTATGGGGGAGAAACTGGCTGCATTATGGGGGAGAAACTGGCTGCATATGGGGGAGAAACTGGCTGCATTATGGGGGAGAAACTGGCTGCATATGGGGGAGAAACTGGCTGCATTATGGGGGAGAAACTGGCTGCATTATGGGGGACAAACTGGCTGCATATGGGGGAGAAACTGGCTGCATTATGGGGGAGAAACTGGCTGCATATGGGGGAGAAACTGGCTGCATATGGGGGAGAAACTGGCTGCATATTGGGGAGAAACTGGCTGCATATAGGGGAGCAACTGGCTGCATATAGGGGAGAAACTGGCTGCATTTGGGGGACAAACTGGCTGCATTATGGGGGAGAAACTGGCTGCATTATGGGGGAGAAACTGGCTGCATTATGGGGGAGAAACTGGCTGCTTATAGGGGAGAAACTGGCTGCATTATGGGGGAGAAACTGGCTGCATATAGGGGAGAAACTGGCTGCATTATGGGGGAGAAACTGGCTGCATTATGGGGGAGAAACTGGCTGCATTATGGGGGACAAACTGGCTGCATATGGGGGAGAAACTGGCTGCATTATGGGGGAGAAACTGGCTGCATATGGGGGAGAAACTGGCTGCATATGGGGGAGAAACTGGCTGCATATTGGGGAGAAACTGGCTGCATATAGGGGAGCAACTGGCTGCATATAGGGGAGAAACTGGCTGCATTTGGGGGACAAACTGGCTGCATTATGGGGGAGAAACTGGCTGCATTATGGGGGAGAAACTGGCTGCATTATGGGGGAGAAACTGGCTGCTTATAGGGGAGAAACTGGCTGCATTATGGGGGAGAAACTGGCTGCATATAGGGGAGAAACTGGCTGCATTATGGGGGAGAAACTGGCTGCATATGGGGGGGAAACTGGCTGCATATGGGGGAGAAACTGGCTGCATATGGGGGGGAAACTGGCTGCATTTGGGGACAAACTAGTGGCGTTTGGGCACAGTGGCTGCGTTTAATGGGCACAGTGGCGGCAATTGATGATTTTTTTTTTTTTCAGTTTGTTTGCGCCCCTCCAAAAAATTTGAGCACCAGCCGCCACTGCAGGCCAGTCAAGTTCTCCAAACTTGCTCATCCATGTCTTTATGGACCTTGATGAAAAACTATACAGTCGGTCTGAGCTAAGTACAGCCCAGCCAAAAATTACATTGACATAGTAACCCCTGTTTAGGACAAGGAGGCTACATATATACAGTGGGTATAAAAAAGAATCACCCCTGCTTTTAAATAATTAAATTGTGTTGCTTTGCAGCATGAAATGAAGACAGGCACAGTTTTTGTTTTTGTTTTATCCAGTTGTATTTACTCAGTGCAATTTATAACATCCAAGTGAAAGATAAAACACCAACATGCTAGAAAAATTTTTTTTTTAATAAAAAACAGGATCACTGAGTTGGAAAAAGGATCACCCCCCTTTGTGTCAATATTTTGTTGAAGCACCTTTTGCTGTAATTCCAGCCTTTAGTCTGTTGGGATTTGTCTCTACAAACTTTGCACATCTAGACTTTGCAATATTTGCTTACTCTTCTTTACACAACTGCCCAGGTTCAGTTACATTTGATGGTGACCATTTGTGGACTGCAGTCTCCAAGTCATTCCACAGATTTTCAATGGAGTTTAAGTCTGGGCTCCGACTAGGCCATGCAAGGACATTCACCTTTTTCTCCAATGGGTTGCTGTGTGCTTTGGCGCATTGTCATGTTGGAAGATAGACCACCTTCCCATTGACAACTTTCTGCCAGCAGAGGGCAGAAGATTTTCCTCAACAATTTAATGGTATTTTGCCCCATCTATTTTTCCTTCTATCCTGACAAGTGATCTAGCCCTGCTGTAGGGAAACACCCCCATAACAGGATATTACCTCCCCCATAACAGGATATTACCTCCCCCATAACAGGATATTACCTCCCCATAACAGGATATTACCTCCCCCCATAACAGGATATTACTTCCCCCATAACAGGATATTACCTCCCCCATAACAGGATATTACCTCCCCCCATAACAGGCTATTACCTCCCCCCATAACAGGATATTACCTCCCCCATAACAGGATATTACCTCCCCCATAACAGGATATTACCTCCCCCATAACAGGATATTACCTCCCCCCATAACAGGATATTACTTCCCCCATAACAGGATATTACCTCCCCCATAACAGGATATTACCTCCCCCATAACAGGATATTACCTCCCCATAACAGGATATTACCTCCCCCCATAACAGGATATTACTTCCCCCATAACAGGATATTACCTCCCCCCATAACAGGATATTACTTCCCCCATAACAGGATATTACCTCCCCCATAACAGGATATTACCTCCCCCCATAACAGGATATTACCTCCCCCATAACAGGATATTACCTCCCCCCATAACAGGATATTACCTCCCCCCATAACAGGCTATTACCTCCCCCATAACAGGATATTACCTCCCCCATAACAGGATATTACCTCCCCCCATAACAGGATATTACCTCCCCCATAACAGGATATTACCTCCCCCCATAACAGGATATTACCTCCCCCATAACAGAATATTACCTCCCCCCATAACAGGATATTACCTCCCCCATAACAGGATATTACCTCCCCCACAACAGAATATTACCTCCCCCATAACAGGATATTACCTCCCCCATAACAGAATATTACCTCCTCCATGCTTTACTGTAGGAATGGTGTAATTTGGATGGATTTCAGACATATCGTTTGGTGTTGAGCACAAATCATAACATTTTAGTCTCATCTGACCAGAACACCCTTTTCCACGTGGCCTCAGAATCTTCAAGGTGCATTTTGGAAAAGCTCAATGGCGACTGCATGTGGCCTTTCTTGAGGAGTGGCTTCTTTCTTGCACCCCTTCCCCCATACAAGCCACACTTGTGAATGTAGTGATATAGTATTATAGGGTGGTAGATAATTGATATGTAGTTATTATTATGATGATATAAGTTATGTTTCCGCAGCAACACCCATGTTCCTCGGAGAGTGCAATTTATTTGACTTCCAACACAGAACAAAGTTCAATACTTGCACAGATGACAACAAATCCAACAGTGTATATGTATATGACCCAGAATAGTAGTTTTTAGAGTCCCATGTTCTCCAGATCTGTGCCTTCATATCCATAGAGAATAACAAGAGTAGACTGAATGCCAGCTTATATTGCCTATCTACTGAATGGCTGAGCAATTTGATTGGCTGTCTTTGATCTACGCTCTGTCTTTCAGAATGACAGAGAATGACCCCCTAGCCAGAGACGGCTGTGGTCATCACATGCCCTTATTTGCATTCTTGCATAATAACATCAACAAGCCCCCTTTGATATGTGCAATTAGATTACAGATGCCAAAGGTGGCCTGAGAGCAGTTTTGATGTGTAAAATAGACTTATCCTGGATTCTTGCATCTTAACATCAACATGCCCCCTTTGATATGTGCAGTAAATCTTGTTTGGCCACTAACCCCTTTGGTCAACAAACACCCTTTGATGTGTAACCATGAATGTATGTGACACATATTACACTATGCTATACATATAACACAATATATAAAATACATACACATATATATTAATATTACAACAGTGAAGAATTTGTGATATTGGTGTAACACATGCACACAATGAACACTCTTTGTCACAGTTGTTGTAGGTTTCTTGGTAGCCTCTGACCTCCTGATCCAGGGAGGGTCTGTGTTGTACCAAATACCTTTCACTTCATCGTAATAGCCTTCACTGTGCTTCTAGGCATTGATAAGCCTTTGTATCCGTCTCCTGACTTGTGCCTGCCCACAACTTTATCCCGGTGACAGCACCACCCATAGTTGATTGTTTGCTTCAGTTGCACTACCAGGGACTGAAATGCTCCAGAAAAGCTCTTTTCAAGCTGAGCTAATCAAAATGACCCCAGCTGATCACAGGTGAAAGTCAAATGGCTTTGTGTGCCATCGAGAAGGTGATTAGCTACAGCTGATTGAGTTTACAAGTCATTTGTAGGAGGGGGTGATCCTTTTTCCAACTCAGTGGTTCTGTTTTTTATTTTTATTTTATTTTTCTGATAGGTTGGTGTTCTATCTTTCTAGGTTGCATTGATTAAATACAGCTGGATAAAACAAAACCTGTGTCTGTCTTCATTTCAGGCTGAAAAGCAACAAAGTGTGATTATTTTAAAGTGGGTGTGATTATTTTTTATACCCACTGTGTATATAATATATACAGCATCTCACAAAAGTAAGTACACCCCTCACATTTTTGTAAATATTTTCTTCTATCTTTTCATGTGACAACACTGAAGAAATGACACTTTTGCTACAATGTAAAGTAGTGAGTGTACAGCTTGTATAACAGTGTAAATTTGCTGTCCCCTCAAAATAACTCAACACACAGCCATTAATGTCTAAACCGCTGGCAACAAAAGTGAGTACACCCCTAAGTAGCAGAGCATTATCCCCTCTCTTTGAAGACTGGACCGCAGGGCAGTATTTCAACATGATAACGACCCCAAACACACCTCCAAGATCACCACTGCCTTGCTAAAGAAGCTGAGGGTAAAGGTGATGGACTGGCCAAGCATGTCTCCAGACCTAAACCCTATTGAGCCTCTGTTGGACTCCTCAAACGGAAGGTGGAGGAGCGCAAGGTCTCTAACATCCACCAGATCCGTGATGTCATCATGGAGGAGTGGAAGAGGAATCCAGTGGCAACCTGTGAAGCTCTGGTGAACTCCATGCCCAAGAGGGTTAAGGCAGTGCTGGAAAATAATGGCGGCCACACAAAATATTGACACTTTGGGCCCAATTTGGACATTTTCACTTAGGGGTGTCCTCACTTTTGTTGCCAGCGGTTTAGACATTAATGGCTGTGTGTTGAGTTATTTTGAGGGGACAGCAAATTTACACCGTTATACAAGCTGTACACTCACTACTTTACATTGTAGCAAAGTGTCATTTCTTCAGTGTTGTCACATGAAAAGGTAGAAGAAAAGATTTACAGAAATGTGAGTGAGGGGTGTACTTACTTTTGTCAGATACTGTATATCACCATGTCAGGTGTCCATGGTGTAGAAGAGTCTTGTGCTCGGTCAGGGATTTGAACCGGTATGTCAGTTTATCGGTTGCGTTTGTTTTCTTCTATTTTGGCAACAAAAGTTTCAGCTCATGAATCTCACATGTGATCGGCTTATCGTCACACTTGAAGAATAATCACACCCAACAAATACAATGTCACCTTTATTGATAATAACCTCTGGCATTCACACAAGCAGTCTGAGGCTGCAATCATAGCCGCAGATTTGCCGGGACAGTCTGACATCTTGGATTTCAATCCCGATGGTGCTGATGTCCCGGGATCGCAGTGTCACCCTTATTTGAGTTACCACACATCTCATGTAGCCATGCCCCCCATAGGGGTTGCTGAACGTAGTGGTCCACCTGTCACCCTGCCCAGCCAGACACCCATCTCTCAGACACTCAGAGACATAGAACAGTCCATAGCATTGTTTTTTTTTTTTTTTTTTTTTTTTTTTTTATTGAGGGGATTAAACTTGGAGGGGAAATTATGGGATGCCCAGGAAATTCAGTGAAACTTGCTTGGAACTTCTATATACTCTCCGGTATATTCACTCCAGTCTTCTCTCCAGCACAACACATGCTTAAGACCTCTTAACCACTTCAATACCAGGCACTTACGCACCTTCCTGCCCAGGCCAATTTTCAGCTTTCAGCGCTGTCGCAATTTGAATGACAATTGCGCGGTCATGCTACACTGTACCCAAACAATTTTTTTATCATTTTGTTCCCACAAATAGAGATTTCTTTTGGTGGTATTTGATCACCTCTGCGATTTTTATTTTTTGCGCAACGAATAAAAAAAAACCCGAAAATTTTGAAAAAAAATATGTTTTTATTTGTTTCTGTTAATTTTTTTTGTAAATAAATAAATTACCTTCTTCAATGATGGGCACTGATATGGCTGCACTGACGGGCACTGATAAGATGGCACCGATGGGCACAGATGAGGTGGCACCAATGAGGTGGCACTGATAAGCACTGATGATGGGCACTGATAGGCGGCACTGATGGGCACTGATAGGCGGCACTGATGGGCACTGATAGGTGGCACTGGTATGTGGCACTGATGGGCACTCATAGGCGGCACTCATGGGCACTCATAGGTGGCACTGATGGGTACTTATGGGTGGCACTGATAGGTGGCACAGATGGGCACTGATGGTCACTGATAGGTGGGCACTGATGGGCACGGATGGGCACTGATGGGTGGCACTGAGGGACACCGATGAGTGGCACTGGTTATTACTGGTGGTGGTATTTGGTATTGGGATTGGCACATGTTGGGCATGTTTTAAAACATGTGGATAACCATGGGGGATGTACCTGGCCATCCACATGTTGCCCGCTTCCCTGGTGGTCCTGGGGGGCATCCTGGTGGTCCAGTGTGGGCATCCGAGGGGGTGTTGTGCTGAACAATCAGCGCGAACCCCCCCTGTCAGGAGAGCCGCCGATCAGACTGACACACCGCTCCACTGATCGCCGCGATGCGCGTCCCCTCGGGCGCGCGGCGGCTGTTATCCTGCAGGACGTCAAGAGACGTCCAGTCAGGATAACGAAACCACTTCCCGGACGTCAATTGTCTATTGACCGGGCGGGAAGTGGTTAAGCCCTGTACACACGGGCGGGAATCCCGTCCTAAAAAAAAAACGTCTGTTTTCTCTACGGGATTTCTGGCAAGCTTGTCTTGCCAAGCCCTGTGTACAGACGGCCACTCCAAAAAAAACGCTGTTCTTTTGAATGGCAAGAACGCGGTGACGTCTTCGACTACGACGAGCCGGCGCTCGTCACATTCCATGCCATTGCCGCCATCTTGCTACACCCCACACTAACCTTGTATGCTACTGCGCATGCATCAAAGTCTTTTCGAGCATGCGCGGGTTTACCTCGGACGGGTAAGCATACATACGACCGGTTTTCTCGGCAGGAAACACTCTGCCGAGAATCACAATGAGAAAAATAGAGAGCGGGTTCTCTATTTTTCTCGTCAAGATTCCCGGCAGTTTTCCTGTCGAGAAACCATACACACGAACGGTTTTCGCGGCAAAAAGCTCTCCCAGCAGTTTTCTTGCCGAGAAAACCGGTCGTGTGTACGAGGCTTTATCCTTTACTCCTCCAGCACTTCACTTGCTGCAGACTGTTACTCCTCCAGATTAGCTAGCACCACAAGGAAGGCCTGACACTACTTTAGCCAGGCCTCAGTGAACTGCCTTTTGCTGCCAGTTAATTTTTTAGATCTGATCAGGGCTCCTAAGCTGAGAATTTGATTGCTTCCCCCTGCCTATGGAAGAAGCTTCCAGTGCATAGGGAGGGAGATTAAAATGACCAGTTCAATAATTATCAAGCCCCCGCCAATCCCTAAAAGGGGGCATCCAGAAGGTGGCTGGGGAGGTGATAATAAGACAGGAGGCCTTAGCATAAGGTGACCAGATCTTTAAAATGAAATCCGGGGACATTTTTTTTTTTTTACCAGTAATGGCGGCAATCAGCGACTCTCTGCCCATCGCCGCCCGCCTCACAGCCTCACAGCCTGTCAAGTCTTACTCTTCGGGCCCCGGCTACTACTGGGTGGGGAGCGGAGGAAGATCACTCCACCAGGGTAGGCAAGGAGATAAACAGGCAGGCGGCTGACTGGGACTTGAGCCAAGGCAGAAGAACATGCGGAGCTGAATGGGCATGCACCCGAAACTGAAGAAATATTCCCTCCTCTCCGACCAACACATGATCATCAGAAAGGGGCACAGATAATGGAAAGAAATAGACCCCCCTAAGGTAGTAGGAGCGGCGGAGCAGGGGGGTGTAATTCAGATTATTTATTTTTTAATTCTGCACTGACTGTCTTTGAAATTGCCCCAGCACCTGTTCAAATTCAATCCGGGGACAAAACCGGGGACAGACTTGGTCCGGGGACAGTGTCCTCAATCCGGGGACTGTCCCCGGAAACCGGGGATGTCTGGTCACCCTACCTTAGCAGAGTGTTCTTTCCTCATCAAGGAGGATTCCAGAACTCCTGGGGGTGCTGTCCCTAGAAGGACGATCGCTGACTGAGACAAGAGACTATGATTTTGGGCTTGGTTGAGGTCCTGAAGAGGGATATCCACTGAAGGACAATGCTTCCAGGTCCAGGTCTGGAGGAGGACTTTGTCATGTACTTCACTAAGGATCTACCTATAGAGTCTGGGTGGCAAACAGCTTCTGGAACACTGTAAGTAAAGATCTTACTGGGGACTGACTAGTTGCACAGAAGAGAAAAGGGAACCACTGGCCAGAGATTGTCCTGTGGTCTGCAGCTGAGGGGCCCTAAATCTGCCAACTATTCCCTGCTACCTCCCTAGAAGTTGCTATTGAGGAACTAGAGGGAAGTTTGCCTTTTTGATTTAGTTGTGGATTGTTTTGGAGTATCCAGTCACCCGAAACCCCTTCCTCCTGTTAAGTTCTTCTGCAATAAATCCTAAAAAGACTACACCATATAATAAGGTGACCAGATTTTTTAAATAAAATCTGGGGACATTTTTTTTTTACTAGCAATGGCGGCGATCAGCGACTCATAGTGGGACTGCGATATTGCGGTGGACAAATCGGACACTAATGACACTTTGTGAGAACCAGTGACACTAATACAGTGATCAGTGCTAAAAATATGCACTATCACTGTACTAATGACACTGGCTGGGAAGGTGATAACATCTAGGGCAATCAAAGGGTTAAATGTGTGCCTAACAAGTGTTTTTTCACTGTGAGTTGGTGCTTTTACTAAGGGAAGGCATAGATCCCTGTACCTGCTTTGCAGGAACACAGGATCAATGTCTTCCATACTGACAGAACGGCAATCTGCCGTGTTTACATAGGCAGACCACAGTTCTGTCTTTGAACATAACGATCAGCGGGTACTGGTGGACATCGAGTCCGCCCGAGCCGCTGATTGGCTCTCATACCCAAAAATGCAGGATGACGTATATACGTGATCCTGCGCAGCGAGGCCGTCCTGTAGTAGTAAATCTGCTATCAGGCGATCAGCAACTGGTTAACATCATCAGCATTATGATAACTCACAGTCAGCAGGGCACTTTATTATGGCTCTGGCTGGCTCTGTCACAGTGTGTCACTTAACATGGCTGCTGGGTGCTGATACATCTGACCAATAAGTTATCAAAATCAGCACCCAGCAGTAGGGATGAGCTTCAAGTTCGAGTCAAACTCATGTTCGACTCGAACAGTGCCTGTTCGCCCGTTCGCCGAACAACGAACAATTTGGGGTGTTCGCGGCAAATTTGAAAAGTCTATGGGAGAAATCTAAAGTGTTAATTATAAAGGCTTATATGCAAGTTATTGTCCTAAAAAGTGTTTGGGGACCCGGGTCCTGCCCCAGGGGACATGTATCAATGCAAAAAAAAGTTTTAAAAACGGACGTTTTTTCGGGAGCAGTGATTTTAATAATGCTTAAAATGAAAAAATAAAAGTGAAATATTCCTTTAAATTTCGTACCTGGGGGGTGTGTATGATATGCATGTAAAGTGGCGCATGTTTCCCGTGCTTAGAACTGTCCCTGCAAAAAGTGTCATTTCTGAAGGAAAAAAAGTCATTTAAAACTGACTCGCGGCTATTAATGAATTGTCGGCTCCCGGCAATACATAGAAAAGTCATTGATAAAAAAAAAAAAAAAAAAAGCGTGGGGGTCCCCCAGAATTCAATTACCAGGCCCTTCAGGTCTGGAATGGATATTAAGGGGAACCCCGCCGCAAATTAAAAAAAAAATGTGTGGGGGTTCCCCCAAATATCCATACCAGGCCCATTAGATCTGGCATGGATTTTAAGGGGAACTCCACCCCAAATTTTAAAAAAAATGGCTAGGTGTAAGGCTAAGCGGACCAGATGCGGAACATGAGAAGGGGCGGGTCCAGGGCTGGCCTAAGACATTGTGCTGCCTGGGCCCAAGAATGAAATGCTGCCCCCCCCCCCCAAAAAAAAATCCTATGCCCATCCAGCAAAAGAGACAATTCCATAAAGCAAAGAGACAGCCCAATATATTCAGCAAGAGACATCCCATATATTCAGCAAAGAGACATGCCCCTTCTAGGGTGACCATGTGTCCCGGATTGCCCGGGACAGTCCCGCATTTTGCAGGTCTGTCCCGGGCACCTTCATTCCAGTACAATACAGTGTCCCGGAATGAAACTGACACAGCCACCCCCCGGGCCAATCTGATGCCCCCAAAAAAGGCCGCCACATCACCGCTTTACTCACTGACAGTACTTGTCCTGGCCGGGAATGCCTGGAGGAGCACAATCCCCGCCCCCTGCTTGTGATTGGAGAAATCATAAATCCCACCTCTTGTGTCCAATCACTGTGATGTGATTCGTTACAGCACAAGCTGATTTTTGGGAAGAAGGGGTGTCCCTGAATGGTAGTTTAAAAATGTGGTCACCCTAGCCCCTTCCTGCAAAGGGTATTGTGTAGCACCACAAAAGCTCCCCCCTTTCTCTCCACTGCCACCGACCAGCTACGCTCTGATCCCAGCTCAGTGATGCAACATGCTGCAACAACAGCGCTGCAGTGGCGGCTAGAGTGACCACATTTCCAAACTGCCATTCAGGGATACCCCCCTTCCTTCCCAAAAAAAGATGAGGGGGGGGGGTGTAGTCTCGCTGACAGGGAATTTGGCAGCGGGTGATTTGTCAGGCGAATGGCTGGTGTTAGCACTTAAATCATCCTAACATTATGATTGATATGGTGTCAGGATGATCAAATCACATTATTTCTATTACTACATTGTAATATATAATGAAATAGTTTAACTCACTATAATGCAGAATCAGTGGAAGCCCTGAGCTTGTCACTTGCCACCGTTGCCTGCCACCAGATGCAGCTGTGCCACTTGCCACCCATAGCCTGCCACAACATGCAGCGTGTCACTTGTCAACATTGCCTGTCCCCAGTCACCATTGCCTGTCACCAGATGCAGCCTGTCACTTGTCACCATTGCCTGTCACCAGATGCAGCCTGTCACTTGTCACCATTGCCTGTCACCAGATGCAGCCTGTCACTTGTCACCGATGCGTGTCACTTGTCACCGATGCCTGTCACCAGATGCAGCCTGTCACTCAGCCTGGCTCTCTCTCCCTCCCCTTCAGCTGGGCATGCTGGGGGCTGCAGTTCCTCCCGCCTAGAATTGCAATGGGCCAGCCATTTGCACTACATATCCCATAATCCTCTTTTCTCCTTTTTTTTTCCCTGGCCAATGGGAGGAAAAGGGGGAAGAAACTAACGGTGGCTGTCATGGGAACAGCAGCATGAGGAGGAGAAGGAGGGGGGAGATGAGCCCGCAGCTGCTCTCTCTCCACACACACAGCCGCTCCGAGATAGTGGCGCCTCGAGGGGGGAGGAGGCAGGCAGCACTGATCCTCGCACTGCTCGCCGCTCCTAACTTGCTGAGAGGAACACATACAGGGAGGAGGTGGGTGGAGCTAGCGGAGGAGGAGGAAGTTAAATCCTCCTCCGCAATGAATGGTGGGTCTCTCTCTCCTTCTCTCCTGACGTCACTGGTTGCTAAACACAAAGCGGTCCGCGGCTAGCAACCAGTTTGGGCAGTGAAGCAGGGGCCGCTGGTGAGACCCTTGAAGTGGGTCTTGCCACTGCGGCCAGTGACAGCGGCGCCGGCGATGCCGTACAAGGATGACACTGCACACTAGATGGAGGGAACCCCAGGTTCTCAGGCAGTGCGCCCCTGTTGCCGCCCCACTTAAAGTGCCGCCTGGGACCATGGTCCCACCGGGTCCCATGGTAGGGCCGGCCCTGGGCGGGTCTATTCATTTCTCACACAGTGAAGGAAGTTCCCCATCAGGTCCGCCCCCTCGGTATGTCAGACCCTGCCTACGTCATTGGCCTGCGTGGACCTGATGGGGAACTTCCTTCACTGTGTAATACATGTATAGACCCGCCCCTTCTCATGTTCCACATCAGGTCCTCAGCCTTACACCGAGTCATTGGCTGAGCGGACCTGATGGGGAACTTTAGAAGGGGCGGGTCTATACATGTAATAGACTGCGGAGGAAGTTCCCCATCAGGTCCGCTCAGGCTCAGCCAATGACGGACAGCGCTGGACATCGGATCGCCGCGGGACACTGGATTTCTCCGCTGGAATTTTTTTCGTTTTTTGTTTTTTTTTTTTAAATACAAGGACTTTTCCAAGGTGTTTGTGTGGTTTTTTTTACATTTTTTGACACTTTCTTTGTGAAATGGTAGGGGGTACAATGTACCCCTTACCAATTCACATAGGGGGGGCCGGGATCTGGGGGTCCCCTTTGTTAAAGGGGTCTTCCAGATTCCGATAAGCCCCCCGCCCGCAGACCCCCACAACCACCGGGCAAGGGTTGTGGGGATGAGGCCCTTGTCCCCATCAACATGGGGACATCCTCCCCATGTTGATGGCATGTGGCCTGGTACGGTTCAGGAGGGAGGGGGGGCCGCTCTCTCGTCCCCCCCTTTTCCCCTGCGGCCGGCCAGGTTGCGTGCTCGGATAAAGGATCTGGTATGGATTTTTGGGGGGACTCCACGCCATTTTTTTTAAATTTGCGGCAGGGTTCCCCTTAATATCCATTCCAGACCTGAAGGGCCTGGTAATTGAATTCTGGGGAACCCCCACGCTTTTTTTTTTTTATCAATGACTTTTCTCTGTATTGCCGGGAGCCGACAATTCATTAATAGCCACGAATGAGTTTTAAATTACTTTTTTTCCTTCAGAAATGACATTTTTTGCAGGGACAGTTCTAAGCACGGGAAACATGCGCCACTTTACATGCATATCATAGCCACCCCCCAGGTACGAAATTTAAAGGAATATTTCACTTTTATTTTTACATTTTAAGCATTATTAAAAATCACTGCTCCCGAAAAAACGTCAATTTTTTTAACTTTTTTTTCCATTGATACATGTCCCCTGGGGCAGGACCCGGGTCCCCAAACACTTTTTATGACAATAAATTGCATATTAGCCTTTATAATTAGCACTTTAGATTTTGAACGTTCGAGTCCATTGTATTTAATAGGGTTCTAAAGTTCACGCGAACATTCTGTCTGTTCGCAGGTTCTGGTGCGAACCGAACAGGGGGGTGTTCGGCTCATCCCTGCCCAGCAGCCATGTTATGTGACACACTGTGAAAGAGCCAGCCAGAGCCATGATAAAGTGCCTGCTGCCTGTGAGTTATGATACCATCCATGATGCCAGAGAGACAGACACAGTGCAATGTAGTCTATTCACAGACACCCCCAAAGCACTCCTGTGTTGAAGCCTTGAACCCACTGGCAGCCCCACGATCGGATCTGCTTCCCCTCTGTTCCTGCTGCTGGACACTGTCAGCTGAGCCCAGCTGCCTCTCTCTGCCCGTTACTGCCGCACGCCCCCTGCCCGCCTCACAGCCTCTCAAGTCTTACTCTCTGGACCCCTGGCTACTACTGGGTGGGGGGCGGAGGAAGATCACTCCACCAGGGAAGGCAAGGAGATAAACAGGCAGGCGGCTGGCAGGGACTTGAGCCAAGGCAGAAGAACATGTGAGTGGAGCTGAATAGGCACCCGAAACTGAAGAAATATTCCCTCCGCTCCGACCAGCACATGATCATCAGAAAGGGGCACAGATCATGGAAAAAATACACACACCCCCCCCCCCAAGCTAGTAGGTACGGCAGAGCGGGGGGTGTAATTCAGAATATTTTTTTTTAATTATGCACTGACTGTCTTTGAAATTGCCCCAGGACCTGTTCAAATCCAATCCGGGGACAAAACCGGGGACAGACTTGGTCCGGGGACAGTGTCCTCAATCAGGGGACTGTCCCCTGAAACCAGGGATGTCTGGTCACCCTACCATATAAACCCAAGGCCTCCAGGCTGAATCTGGCTCCTCGCACCTCTCTTGCGAACCCCCCCCCCCCCCCATCTTGCCACCACCTTGTCTCAGCAGTCAGCAGCAGAGAGGAGGACAGAACTCCTCCGCCAGATCCTGCGCTTCTCTGTTCAGCCACAGAGAGGCTCATCTCGCCCCCCCCCCTCCCCCGTCTCAGCAGTCGGCAGCAGAGATGAGGACAGAACTCCTCCTACACCTGCACCTCTCTGGGCAGCCGCAGCATCCCCTCATTTCCGCCTTCCCTGATCTCAGCATTCAGCAGGCTTCAGCAGCTAACTCTAGTCCTCCTCTGGAACCTGCACTTTCCAGCTCCACCCCCAGCTTCCTTCCGGTAACAGCAAAGGGTAAGGGGGGGGGGGGTGCATTGTGATGTAAGGGAGGGTGGTTAACTTTTGACTTTTGTTGGGGGGGGGGGCTCTTGACATCTAATGTAAGGGGGGTGGGGTGCTCTCTGGACATCTAGTCCTACAGATACAACCAGCGTTTTGAGGGCAACCATAATGCTGATGCGGCCCTCAATGAAATTGAGTTTGACACCCCAGCCGTAGATTAAGTTTTAATTATTGAGGTGTTTGGGACTGAGCTTGTGAGACTGGCAGCCTCTGCTATCTAGGAAGACCCTGCCTTCTTCCAGCAACCCCTTCAAGGGTGAGTGCTACATAATATATTCCTAAACACATTGTACAGATGTATGGATGTTCTTCATCTGTCTGTGTCCCCAAAGGTATGCAGATATTTTCCCCAACCTGTATTTTAAACCCCTTTAGAGGAACAGTGACATCGCTATGGGGTTGCAGGGGGGGGGGGGTGATCTGCACCCAGGTGACACCCGCCAGAGGGGTGACAGCCACTGGCGTAGCTACAGGGGTTGCAAGGGTCACAATTGTATTATTCTTTGTCATACTGTGTCATAGAGGGTCCGGGTAGGGTGACCACATTTCCAAACTGCCATTTAGGGACACACCCCCTCTCTCACCTTCCCCAAAAAAAGATGAGGGGGGGGTAGAGGGTAATGTAGTCTCGGGGTTGATGGGAAATTTGGTGGCGGGTTATTTGTCAGGTGAATGTGCCACTTGCCACCAGATGCGGTGCCGCTTGCCACCCATAGCCTGTCACTCCCTCTGCATGAGCCACGTGCGTAGAATGAAAGGAGTGGCGTCACTATCTGGAGAGTGAAGATCACACCAGTCCCTGCTGCTTCCTGCTGGGTGCTGGAGGAGGTGCCGAGGTGGGTGGGGACAGCAGTGCCACACTAGGCACAGGCCTCGCTCCCGGTCTCACTATCTGAGAGTAAATTGTCACTGGTTGCAAGATGCCAGGCAACGCTGGCCCTAGCAACCAGTTCCGGAAATGTAGTTATTAGTTAGTAGGGGGTGGCTGTGTCCTCTATTTAATTCCGGGACATTGTATTGTCCCGGAATGAAGGTGCCCGGGACCCAGGACAGACATGTCAATTGCGGGACAGTCCCGGGCAATCCGGGACACGTGGGCACCCTAGGTCCGGGCCAACTGAGAGTTTAAGTTTTTTCCTGCAGACAAGGCAGGATGCTGTGCCAAGGGATGAACTACAATTCCCATGATGCCTTGTGTTGGTGTACAGTCATGGGATGCAGCGCAGAGCTCCTGACTGGCCCAGGCCATCAGAGTTGACTTTTTCCCAGTGACACAGTGTGACAGGGCAGGTTGGGCGAAGAGCACCGTCCAAAGTTCAGGAGGTGGGCAGAGGTGTAAGCACCATAGAGCGAGACTTCTATACCTTTCAGTGGAGCTGAGAGTCTGCATAAGGTGAGCCACCTGAAGACTGCAGAGGAAATGCATGGTGATTATTCAGCGACCGCCCAGCATTTTTTGTGTGTGTGTGTGTGTTGCACAGTGCTGCAAGTGCCTGTTGTATGTGCAGCACCACCGCCACCTGCCTCACAGAGCCCTCAGAGTCGATAGAGACTCATTCTGGAGATCTGTACAGTGCTATGCTGGGGAAGGGGAGCTGGAAGGGAATTAAGTGTGTATTAGGGATGCACTGATATCGGCATCGGTGCTGATACCGAGCATTTTCTTGAGTATCGGTACTCGTGAAAATGCTCCCGATACCAAAACTTTGCATCAGGTATGCGGTACGATTCCTGTCCAAATCGCATGTGATTTCCCCCACCGCTCCTGTCTGTGTGTATAGAAGGGAAAGCGCCATCTAGTGGGCAGGTTATTAAAAAAAGAATAACTTACATTAAAGCGGCGGTCCCACGAAAAAAATAAATATTCAAAGCCAGCAGCTACAAATACTGCAGCTGCTGACTTTTAATAAATGGACACTTACCTGTCCAGGGTGCCCGCGATGTCGGCAGCTGAAGCCGAGCAATCGCTCGTCTCCAGGCTGCCCCCCGCGGCCATCCTCGTTGAGGGAATCAGGAAGTGAAGCGTTGCGGCTTCACTGCCCGGTTCCCTACTGCACATGCGCGAGTAGCGCGGCACGTTTTCCAGTGGTCTCCGCTGTCTCCTGGGACCAGTGTGTTTCCCAGAAGGCAGCTGGAGGGGGGGGGGGGTGGAGAGACTCCCGTGGGAGTCTCTCTCCAGAAGTGGGTGCAAATACCTGTATTATACAGATATCTGCACCCCCCTTCCCCCTGAAAGGTGCCAAATGTGACACCGGAGGGGGGGGAGGGTTCCGATGAGCAGAGGTTCCATTTTAGGGTGGAGCTCCGCATTAAGTATGTAGCGGGGTCTTCAAAGTTAGTGGGATACACCTGGGGGTAGAGAGACCCAGGTGTGTAATTATGTCAGGGTTCAGACCCCTTTTTTTTTTGTTCGTGGAGGATTGGGTGGTGTAATATTCTCTTTGACCAGTGGGTGTCAGTATACCTACTGGCTCGAGGTAGATTCACTGCCAGAGGGCTACCCTTTTTGGTCCCTTCCTGGAGATGGTGCGGCCGGGGCGGGGAACCCGCCGTGGTGTCGATGGGGGGGGTATATAAAAGGGGGAGACGCCCTCGCCACGCGGCGCGGTCCGGGGGGAGGAGGTCGTGTCTTCACGCACCCAGGCACCTTAGGCCTGGGTGCGGGCGGTTCAAGGTTCCGGCCTAGGCGCCCAAGGCCTGGCCGGAACGAAGATGGAGTCCATCCCGGGCACCTTCAGCCTGGGGTGAGGTACTATTAAGGAGGCCTGGGACCCGGTGACTCCGGCTGGGTCCCGCGAGGGTGGAGTTGCTCCAGGGCGCCCCTTGCGAGGGGACCCGCATCTGAGGTGAGGAGGCTGGGGAGGTCACCCGTCCGAAGACCCGGTGCAGTGTCAACCCGGTGACGGATGGGCCTTCGGTAACTCCCTCGGAGGACATCTTCCCCTGATATGGGCTACAGCGCAGCGGAGGAGCTTTCATCAAGATTCCTGCAACCCCTGGTCATAGCACAGGGAGTGTAGGGACTAGGAATCTGTACAGTGCCTCGACCTGCTTCCCCATCGTATTATGCCGTTGCATTTGACTGTATGTGGAGATACGCAATAAACCTGAGTTTGGACTTTGATGGGTGTATGGACTCTGTTGATGGGAACAAAGGGAGATTCCAGCACGGAAGGACTGACCCTCATAATCAGCGCACATTTGGCCCGAGAAGAAAAGATTAATACTGGCCTTCACCTCACCCACAGCCATGGGGAGGACATGGGCCGTGGCGCACCTCACTCTGTCGCTCAACATACCCCTAGCTAAAGAGGTCGGGGTGAGGCCGCTACACGTGGGGGCTCGTGAGTCCGGGATGAAATGTGTGTTGACCCTGAGGTTTGGAACGGCTGTGTTTGAACTTTGCTGCCCGGAGGAGGTCCAAGCAGGTCGGCCATGTGATTGGCCAAAGTGCATCCCTGCTCGGAGTTGTGGACATGACCCTAAGTCGGGAAAGGCCCACGCGGAGGAGCGTAAAAAGGGAGAGGTCCAGCCGTGTGAAGTACTACATGTGGGGACTGTTAATGCACTGCGCCACGAGGCACCCCATGACTGCGCAATTCGTGGGTGGAGGCTGGCGGAAGCCCGCGAAAACGTGCAAGTCGTGGGAGGAGTCTGGCCACGTGTGGAGATACACGTGGAGACTCCGGCGCGTGGTCAGCGCGTGATGGAACAGCAAGTGGTCGGGATGGCCTCAAGCTCCCCGTGGATACCGGTACCTTACCCCACGAAGATGACTGCATTTG
Organism: Rana muscosa; assembly: GCA_029206835.1. Taxonomy (NCBI): domain Eukaryota; kingdom Metazoa; phylum Chordata; class Amphibia; order Anura; family Ranidae; genus Rana; species Rana muscosa. The sequence continues at coordinate 386,130,155 of CM055118.1, forward strand.
CTGCACCCATTACAGACACGGGGATAAGGCTCAGACCCCGAGGACAGTTGGCTCTGTATTCATGCAGAGACACGGAGGCCCTCGGTGTGATCTGTCCCGGATGCTCGGGACTGGTGGTCCAACTAAAGCCATTCGGGCGATGCGAAGCATGCAAGGAGTTTCTTTTTGAGGTTGAACCACACACGGAAAGGCCCCGGGCCCTACGCCTCAACTGCATCACAGGAACCGCCACTCCGGAGGGAGAGATCAAAGCCTTTGCGGAGTTTCCCGTGCGCGCTGACCAGGGCGAAGTGACTGCCCAACCAGAGACTGAGAGAGAAAAATCCGAGGACACTGCTTCGGTCACTACAGACTCCCTGCTGCCACCCCCGAAGAGGAAGATAGGCCTGGTGCAGGCATCCTATGGTCGTGGTCGAGCTTCACCCCGCCGCTTGCCTGGCCTGGATGGCGCCGGTAGAGAAGAAAGTCCCGGACATCCCAGTTCTTCAGAAGGTCCAGGTGAGCCAGGGGCTGGGACTGTGGTGTTGGTTGGAGGTGTCGGGGGTCCACAGTCGGTGGAGCCCGCAAGGGAGGGTAGCCTTCCGTCTACTAGAGACTACCTTCCCGCTGAGATGTATGACACCTCCGACTTAGAGTCATTGTCAGACTGTGGGGATGACGGAGAGATAGACAAACTGTTTCACCGGAAGGGCTGGGACAGACGCCCACTACCTGTGCTGAGTAAACCGCAGGATTCCCCCATGTCCATAGAAGACAGTACGCTCCGAGCGAAGGCCCCGGAGTTAACGAGGAAATCTAGTCCTCCGACCAACTTCCCGCATTCAACTACATCACCTGCTCTGATGTTGGGGATGCAGCGTGCTTCGTTGCGGGCACCAAAGACAAAGAAACCCGAGATGGTGAAGGTACCTCGGCACCCGGAGGCCATCGTACAGCCAGGAGAAGGTGAGCGAGATGTGATGCCACCTCTAGCCAGGTTGCAGAGACTTTTCTCCCAGAGAGTCGCCCGTGAATATGGGTGGGAGTACCCCTACTTGCCTCGGGACTTATTGTATGAAGTCGAGGTCCTGCGACCAAGGTGGTATGATGAGTTTGTATGGGAAAAACTTAAAGTACCCCATGCCAGGCGATACCTGTCATGTTCGCCGCCTGTGTCTAAAAAGTTCAAGGACTGTAGAGCTGATTGGAGACTTGGGCGCCATATTCATGCCGATAAGGTGCTCATCTGCCGGAAAGAAGGAGAGGATGTCGAGTATTCAGTGGAAGTGTTTGACGGGCACCTGAAGCCCCTGTTTCTGCCGGATCCAAGGTTCTATTTATAGGAGAAATGAGCTCCTATCTTGTTGCTGTTGAAACTTTCTGGAAGAGACATTCCCAGACGCCTAGAACTGTGCCCTACTTTTGTTTTGATTTGGGCTTTTCTTTTACTCACTGGAGATTTGGGAGCTGTTGTTTTTTTTTTTCTCCCTTTTCTTCATGTGCCAAAGGCAGAGACTTTTGGGGTAGCGTTAGAGTAGGAGAGCAGGAAGAATGAAGATCTCACCAAGTGTCATTACCGCAGCGCTGTCACCAGGTGGCAGTGTTGTGCAACGAATGTTTGAAAATGTTACACATGCATTGCGTACTTATTGGAGTGAGTGGATCTCTCGGCTGACGGATCCACTCATACCAAGTTAACACAGAGTGTTAGGATGTTTTTTTTTGTTGTTTGTTTCCCTTCTGCAGGAGATTCGTCGGTCAAGACTACTGAGTATGGGGTGGTTCTTAGACAGTGATGGGAGGGATTATATATGTGTACATGACAGATGTTTTATACAAAAGTTTTAATGTTCTAGGTTTCCCTGTCTGTTGAGCAGGTCTTGGCACATACAGTATCCAAAATTTGAGAGATAGCCTCTGGGGCCCACTTCATGTCACCACTCCTTGGGAGACATGGGTGTGCACCTGACGCTGGGGACCAGCGTCAAATCACCAGGGGGAGTGTGTAGCGGGGTCTTCAAAGTTAGTGGGATACACCTGGGGGTAGAGAGACCCAGGTGTGTAATTATGTCAGGGTTCAGACCCCTTTTTTTTTTGTTCGTGGAGGATTGGGTGGTGTAATATTCTCTTTGACCAGTGGGTGTCAGTATACCTACTGGCTCGAGGTAGATTCACTGCCAGAGGGCTACCCTTTTTGGTCCCTTCCTGGAGATGGTGCGGCCGGGGCGGGGAACCCGCCGTGGTGTCGATGGGGGGGATATAAAAGGGGGAGACGCCCTCGCCACGCGGCGCGGTCCGGGGGGAGGAGGTCGTGTCTTCACGCACCCAGGCACCTTAGGCCTGGGTGCGGGCGGTTCAAGGTTCCGGCCTAGGCGCCCAAGGCCTGGCCGGAACGAAGATGGAGTCCATCCCGGGCACCTTCAGCCTGGGGTGAGGTACTATTAAGGAGGCCTGGGACCCGGTGACTCCGGCTGGGTCCCGCGAGGGTGGAGTTGCTCCAGGGCGCCCCTTGCGAGGGGACCCGCATCTGAGGTGAGGAGGCTGGGGAGGTCACCCGTCCGAAGACCCAGTGCAGTGTCAACCCGGTGACGGATGGGCCTTCGGTAACTCCCTCGGAGGACATCTTCCCCTGATATGGGCTACAGCGCAGCGGAGGAGCTTTCATCAAGATTCCTGCAACCCCTGGTCATAGCACAGGGAGTGTAGGGACTAGGAATCTGTACAGTGCCTTGACCTGCTTCCCCATCGTATTATGCCGTTGCATTTGACTGTATGTGGAGATACGCAATAAACCTGAGTTTGGACTTTGATGGGTGTATGGACTCTGTTGATGGGAACAAAGGGAGATTCCGGCACGGAAGGACTGACCCTCATAATCAGCGCACATTTGGCCCGAGAAGAAAAGATTAATACTGGCCTTCACCTCACCCACAGCCATGGGGAGGACATGGGCCGTGGCGCACCTCACTCTGTCGCTCGACATACCCCTAGCTAAAGAGGTCGGGGTGAGGCCGCTACAAGTACATATCTGGTCAAATGCAAAATCTGCATAATGTTCCCGTCCCACCGATGATAGCAAATCACAGCTGCTGGAGGTGCTCACAGGGCTGCAGGAGATGTAGAGGCGGTCCGCCCCCAAGTTGACATCACTTCCGCCTTATACCCACGGGCAGGGCTGCTGTTAGAAATCACGGGGCCCCACACAGTCTACCTGGCAGGGCCCCCCCCCAATATATCAAGACCACATTTTCACAAAAAATACACTAAAATTATTAGTGGACACAAACATAACAGAGAACCTGCATGAATTAGCCCTTTTTCATTTTGTTTTTTACATTGAAGAAAAATTATATTCACAGTGACAAGGGGGCACACGGGGGGGGGGTCAGAAGCAGGCAGAACAGGGAGGGAAATCCGTGTCGGGAAGAAATTACAGGAATGATGCCCTGTGTCTGTGTCTCTCCCTGCAGCAGCTGAAACCCGGCAGGAGGGGGAGAAAATGGCTTTCAGCTGCTACAGAGAGCTGCACAGGGCATCCTTCTGTAGCTGCCCATCCACCAAACCACACTAATTCCCCCTGCTGTTTGGGCCCCCCTGTGTGCCAGGGCCCCCTACAGGAGGACTGGTGGTCCCCCCCCTATCAGCGGCCCTGCCCACGGGGGTCCTGGAACTTCTCCTCCAGCCCTGTGAGCACCTCCAGCGGCCGTTATTTGCTATCAACGGTGGGACCGGGACGCTATGCAGGTTTTGCATTTGACCAGATATGTACTTAAAGCGGAGTTCCACCCATATAAAAGTCAGCAGCTACAAAAAGTGTAGCTGCTGACTTTTATTAATCGGACACTCACCTGTCCAAGGGTCCAGCGATGCTGGCGTACGAAGCCCTGCTCCTCTCCCCCTCCTGTCTGCAGCGCCGGCATTGTCACTGTGGCTTCACAGCCGGGCACGCTCTGTGCATGCGCGAGCCACGCTGCGCACCGTGACTGGCCGGGCAATCATCTGGGACCTGTGACGTGTCCCAGAAGATTGCAGGAAGGGAGGGGGGAGAGGTGATCTTCCTTCCGGTGCCGCAGAGCTCCAGGAGAAAGTGGGAGCTGGGTGCCTCTAAAAAGAGGGTATCCGCTCAACCCCAAAAAAAATTACATGTGGCATGTAAGGGGGTCACCTGCACTTAAAGCGGAGGTCCAGCTTAAAAAAATTTTTTTTTGAAAGTCAGCAGCTACAAACACTGTAGCTGGTGACTTTTATTAAGCACACTTACCTGTCCAGGTTGCCCGCGATGTCGGCTGCCCGAGGCCGATCCTGGCAGGTCCCGGCGCCGCCATCCTCACTAACGGGAAACAGGCAGTGGAGCCTTGCCGCTTCACTGCCCGTTTCCTACTGCGCATGTGCGAGTTGCACGGCGCTTTGTGAATGGGCGGCTGACTTCTGGGAGACACACAGTTCCCAGAAGTCAGCGCGCCCCATTCCCCAGAAGACAACGCGAGGAGGACGAGACAGAGAAACACCGCGGACAAGGAAGGGGCAGATTAGGAAGATCTGCCTAGTAACAGCCATTTCTGGTAAGTCTAATTTATTTATTTTTCTACATTTTTTGAGTCTTTTCGGACATTTTTTTTTTTTTTTTTTTTTAGGGTGGACCTTCGCTTTAAAGTGAGTTAAAACATTTTTAATAAACTGCCCACTAGATGGCGCTTTCCTTTCTATACACACACACAGGAGCGGTGGGGGAAATCACATGCGATTCTTTGCAGTGCGATTTGCGCCCATTCATTTTGTATTAACGCAAATCGCACCGCAAAGTATCAGTACACGGTATCAGCGAGTACTTGACCGAAAGTATCGGTACTCCTACTCGCCAATAAAAAAACAACATCGGTGCAACCCTAGTATGTACTAAAGCGGTGGCAGGTGGGTGACACCATGTTTTACTGCACCAGGTGACACCACTGTAGAGGAAATAACTGACAGTCATGTTCCCATACCAGAGGGCACGTCGCAGGTTTCACGCCATCCATGTGTCACCTATCTACCAGACTCAGGAATGTGGTGGAACGGATTTTGGGTTGTGGCCCCTGGAACAGGTCCGCCTGGTTCCTCCACTGTCAGATGTTGTTTTCCCCCCGAGAGGCAAGAATGTTTTCTAATCATTTTGCTTCATGGCTTTCAGAACAAAGCCTAACTCTAGACTGCGTACTTGTATTCCCCCCCCCCCTCCCCCCGCAGTATTTGATTCTATTTTAATTTTTTTTATACTTCCATTGTATCATTTCTGAAGTCTTCAGGGGGTCAAACCCTGATGTAGCTTCCTCCTTTGTGCACTAGGTGGCCCTAAGGCCTCAATCACACTTGTGCAACCTAAAAATCCTGTGATTTCCGTTGCAACTTTACCATGCCACGTGATGGGACTTTGGGTGAGTGCGACTTTGAATTGCGAATTTGTTAGGTTTCTTTATTTTTCGAACGAAGTCCAAATTTTCAGAACAATCGGAATTCAAATCGGTCGAAAATTGATTGACCGGTTCAATATCTTTGTGAAGAATAGCTGTTTTTTAAAGGAGGGGGCCGGGAAGCCGGCCGCTGCGTCCTTAGCAACCGATGACTCATCCGCTGTCAGCGGGCTTCCCCAGTGACAGCTGAATGTAAAAACAAGTATGCCGGCAATAAAAAATAAGTAAAAAAACAAACCCGCCAAAATAAAAAAAATAAAAAAATGGCGTGGAGTCCCCCCCCCAAAATCCATACCAGAACCTTATCTGAGCATGCAGCCCGGCAGGAAAAGGGGAGCTTCCCCACTGACAGACAAATGCAAAAAAAAAGGATTCCGCCAATAAAAAATGAAAAAAAATGAACAGCATGCCCCCCCCCCCCCTCCCCCCATGCATACCAGGTCCTTTGGGTCTAGTAAGGATTTTAAAGGGAACTCTCACACCAAACATTCCCACAAAATCCATACCAGACCCTAAGGCCCCTTTCATATGGAGATCTGTTCCGAAATCCTTGCTGAGCAGGCTGATGACCGGTCCACGTCCGTCCGCTATGCCGAGCGGACATGAACACAGCCCACTCTCCTCTATGGGACTGTTGGAAGGAAACAGACCGCCTGTCAGTTTCCATCCAATTGTTATCCGATCCGCGGGACGGATGGCGAACGTATTGTCATACATCTGTTTGCAGCTGATTTTATTAGATCGAATGCCCGGCGGGTGTCAGCGGACATCCGCCGCCCCATAGAAAACAATGGGTGATCCGATCGGGTTCGCTGGTGTGAAAGGGACCTTATCCAAGAAATGCAGCCGGCAGGTCAGGAAAGGGGGGATGAGTGAGCACTCCCCCCCTCCTGAACCATACCAGGCCACATGCCCTCAACATGGTGGGGGGTGCTTTGGGGCAGGGGGGGGGCTTCGTCCCCCCCCCACCCCAAAGCACCTTCTCCCCATGTTGATGGGACGAAGGTCCTCTGCCCCACAACCTTGGACGGTGGTTGTGGGGATCTGTGGATGAAGGGCGGCTTATTGAACTCTGGAAGCCCCCTTTTAACAAGGGGGTCCTCAGATCCCGCCCCCCTCCCATGTAAATGAGTATCGGGTACTGTCTGTACCCCTACCCATTCACTGAAAGTGAGTACAGATAATACACCAGTTTTTGACAATTTTAATTAAAAAATGTCCTCCCGATGTAAATCCATTGTCAATCACGCCACCCGCCGGACCCGAAAAAAGAAAAAACCCGCCGGCACTGACTAACGCTCCTGCATTCTGCCTGCTCTACCATGTGTCAGCTCTCAAATAACTAAAGGGCGGGGCCACCAGGTGACATCGTCAGGTGGCACCCCACCCTTGTGATGTCATCGACCGAGGACATGCTGGGTCGGTGATGACACAAGGGGGTGGTGACACCCGGCGACGTCACTGGGTAGCCCCGCCCCTTTAGGTATTTAAAGCAGAGCTCCACCCTAAAGTGAAACTTCCGCTCATCAGATCCCCCCCCCCCCCACACAATTGGCACCTTTTGGGGGGGAGGGGGCAGAATACCTGTCTTTGACAGGTATCCTTTCCCACTTCCGGGAGTTCGACCGCGGCCGTGACGTCACCGCGGGGCTCCCTCCTCCTCCTCCCTCGGCCGCCAGGCTAATAGGAGAAAGGAGCGGGGCCTCACGCATGTGCAGTAGGGTTCCCGGCGTGAAGCCGAAAGGCTACACCGCCGTGTTCCCTAACCCGCAATGGCGGCGGCAGCACCCGACAGCTGATGGAAACATCAGCTGCGTTGCCGACATCGAGGGACTGCAGGACAGGTAAGTCTCCATTTATTAAAAGCCAGCAGCTGCAATATGTGTAGCTGCTGGCTTTTCTTTTTTTTTTTCCTGGAACACCACTTTAAGAGCCATCACGCGGCGGAGCAGGCAGACCGTTGGGGCCACAGGTTTTTTTTTTTCTCTTTTCCGGTCGGTGGTGGCGTTGGACGGTGTGATTGTTGATGGATTTACATCGGGGGAGGGGGGTTTCAATAATGGAATGGTCAAAAACTGGTGTACTGTCTTTACTCAATTTTGACCCTTTTTTGGTGAATGGGTAGGGGTACTATGTAGGGCTTCCAGATTCCGATAAGCCCCCCGCCCGCAGACCCCCAACGCCCAGGGTTGTGGGGAAGAGGCCCTTGTCCTCATCAACATGGGTCGTTTTTTCTCTTTTAATTTCACATGGTGATCCTGCCAGTAACACATTTTCCTGTCCTAGGGTGACAACACTCACTCATGGTATTGTATCTATGGAGGAGCAGGGTTGTCCCCCTAGGATAGGACTAGAGAACTGTTCCCCCTCTCCTCTTATATCTACACTCACCGGCCACTTTATTAGGTACACCTGTTCAATTGCTTGGTAACACAAATCGCTAATCAGCCAATCCCATGGCAGCAATTCAATGCATTTAGGCATCTAGACGTAGTGAAGACGACTTGCTGAAGTTCAAACCGAGCATCAGAATGGGAAAGAAAAGAGATTTAAGTGACTTTGAACGTGGCACGGTTGTTGGTGGCAGACGGGCTGGTCTGAGTATTTCTGGGATTTTCACACACAACCATCTCTCAGGTTTACAGAGAATGGTCCGAAAAAGAGAAAATATCTAGTGAGCGACAGTTGTGTGGAGGAAAATGCCTTGTTGATGTCAGAGGTCAGAGGTGAATGGGCAGACTGGTTCTAGATGATAGAAAGGCAACAGTAACTCAAATAACCCCTCGTTACACCCAAGGTATGCAGAATACCATCTCTGAACACACAACACATCCAACCTTGGAGCAGATGGGCTACAGCAGCAGAAGACCACACCGGGTGACACTCCTGTCAGCTAAGAACAGGAAACTGAGGCTACAGTTGGCACAGGGTCACCAAAATTGGACAATAGAAGATTGGGAAAACGTTGCCGGGTCTGATGAGTCTGGATTTCAGGTGCGACATTCAGATGGAGGGGTGAGAATTTGGCGCATGGCTCCATCCTGCCTTCTATCACCGGTTCAGGCTGGTGGTGGGGGTGTAATGGTGGGGGGGATATTTTCTTGGCGCACTTTGGGCCCCTTAGTACCAACTGAGCATCATTTAAACGCCACGGCCAACCTGAGTATTGTTGCTGACCATGTCCATCCCTTTATGACTACAGTGTCCCCATCTTCTGATGGCTCCTTCCAGCAGGATAATGTCACCATGTCACAAAGCTCCAATCATCTCACCACTGGACAATGAGGTCACTGTCCTCCAATGGCCTCCACACTCACCACATCTCATCCAATAGAGCACCTTTGGGATGTGGTGGAAGGGGAGATTCACATCATGGATGTGCAGCCGACAAATCTGCAGCAACTGTGTGATGTTCTCATGTCACTATGGAGCAAAATCTCTGATAAATGTTTCCAACACCTTGTTGTATCTCTGCCACGAAGAATAAAGGCAAAAGGGGGTCCAATCCGCTACTAGCAAGGGGGACCTAATGAAGTGGCCGGTGTAGAGGGGGGGGGAATTGTGTAGTCCTCAGTGATAACTGAGAACAATGTAACTAATAATGCCGCGTACACACGATCATTATTCACGGCGGTTAAAAAACCGCCGTGAATAATGACAGGAAAAACGAGGGAACCGCTTGGTTCCCTACACACGGTCGTTTTTCCCGTCATTTTTTCTCTTGACGAGAAAAACGACCGTCTGTGGGCTCCGCGGCAGTGTCTCCCTATGGGAAAACTGCCGCAGAAAAAAATGCTGGAAAAAACGATGAGAAAATTTAGAACATGTTCTAATTTTTCTCGTCGTTTTTTATGCCGTTTTTCTCAACGAGAAAAACGACATAAAGCCCACAGACGATCGTTTTTCTCGGCGAAAAAAAAAATGCAGTTTTTCTCGTCGAGAAAAGCGGTCGTGTGTACGCGGCATAAGAGTGTAGCACACGGCAAAGAGCCCAGGAAGTGATCAGCTCACAGGATTTCTAGCGGGATTAGCAGGTGGTTTTTGCACCTAGTGAATAGACATCACAAAATACTTTTTTTTTTTCAAATCGTTTTTATTAAGCAGTTTCAAAAGAAAAAAAAGAAATTACAAGATACAAAAATCAAAGCAAGTAAGTAATGTAGCATTACATATCAGCAGCGTGGAAAACTTAAGAGACACACGCGTGTCGATGACATAGTCCCGAGGACTCAGAGATAACAATAAACCTTGGCCTGTTTGATTAGGATATCAGAACTTACTTGAAATAATAATGCAAAAATAAAGAAAAGGAAGAAGAGAGGGAAGGAGAAAAGAGAGAAGAGGGGGAAGATGGGAAGGGAGAAGAGGGGGAAGATGGGAAGGGAGAAGAGGGGGAAGATGGGAAGGGAGAAGAGGGGAAAGATGGGAAGGGAGAGGGGGAAGATGGGAAGTGAGAGGGGGAAGATGGGAAGGGAGAGGGGGAAGATGGGAAGGGAGGAGAGGGGGAAGATGGGAAGGGAGAGGGGGAAGATGGGAAGTGAGAGGGGGAAGATGGGAAGTGAGAGGGGGAAGATGGGAAGGGAGAAGAGGGGGAAGATGGGAAGTGAGAGGGGGAAGATGGGAAGGGAGAGGGGGAAGATGGGAAGGGAGAAGAGGGGGAAGATGGGAAGTGAGAGGGGGAAGATGGGAAGGGAGAGGGGGAAGATGGGAAGGGAGAAGAGGGGGAAGATGGGAAGGGAGAGGGGGAAGATGGGAAGGGAGGGGGGGAAGATGGGAAGGGAGAAGAGGGGGAAGATGGGAAGGGAGAAGAGGGGGAAGATGGGAAGGGAGAAGAGGGGGAAGATGGGAAGGGAGAGGGGGAAGATGGGAAGGGAGAGGGGGAAGATGGGAAGGGAGAAGAGGGGGAAGATGGGAAGGGAGAAGAGGGGGAAGATGGGAAGGGAGAAGAGGGGGAAGATGGGAAGGGAGAAGAGGGGGAAGATGGGAAGGGAGAGGGGGAAGATGGGAAGGGAGGGGGGGAGATGGGAAGGGAGAAGAGGGGGAAGATGGGAAAGGAGAAGAGGGGGAAGATGGGAAGGGAGAAGAGGGGGAAGATGGGAAGGGAGGGGGGGAAGATGGGAAGGGAGAAGAGGGGAAGATGGGAAGGGAGAGGGGGAAGAGAATTCAATCATGACTTTTGTTACTTTTAAACCATAGCGTCCATATTTTCCAATTACTATCAAACTTTTGTTTGTTCCCCCTTCTACCAGCCAGCATGGACTCATATACATAATGCGTCCGGGTGATCAAGAGTACCTCTGAAGCCTCGTACACACGACCGAGTTTCTCGGCAAGAACCAGCAAGAAACTTGCTGGCAGAGCTTTCTTGCCGAGTAAATCGGTCGTGTGTACGCGGCTATCAGGTTTCTCGTCAAGAAAACCGACAAGAATCTCGACGAGAAAAATAGACAACCTGCTCTCTATTTTCTCGTCGAGATTCTTGTCAGCATGTTTCTCGACGAGAAAAGTGTGTGTGTGTACACTTACCTGTCCTCCGGGAGGCCCGCGCATGCTCGAAATGACTTTGACGCATCCTAGGCATAGGTAGGGTGTAGCAAGAAGGTGGCGACGGCATCGAATGTGACGAGCGCACGCTCGTCGTAGTCGATGACGTCACCGCGTTCGCTCCATTTAAAGAACCGCGGGTTCTTTGAATGGATCGTGTGTACACTCGGCCGGGACAAGTTTCTTGTCCAAGAATCTCGTCAAGAAAAACAACGTGTTTTTTCTTGACGAGATTCTCGGCCGTGTGTACGAGGCTTCAGGCGTTGGGTGCCTTATCTGCTTTCCATTGCTTTGCAATCAATGACCTGGCTGCTAGGAGGATATGAGTCACCACCACCCTGAAGTCTGGGGGGAACATTCCAATGCCAATATGCAGTAATGCCAGGCTAGGCATAGGGCGAGTCAGGACCCCAGTGATCCTGGAGATATAGCGGAAGACAGAGTTCCAAAAACTAGTTAGATGTCTACACGACCAGAACCTATGTAGTAGATTGCCTGTCATTCCACAATTCCTCCAGCACAATGGAGAGTTGAGGGCGCCAAACTTAGATATTCTATAAGGAGTGAGGTACCACCTAAAGCCTCGTACACACGGCCGAGAATCTCGTCAGGAAAAAAATTGTCGTTTTTCTTGACGAGATTCTTGGACAGACGCTCCATTCAAAGAACCCGCGGCTCTTTGAATGGAGCGAACGCGGTGACGTCATTGACTATGACGAGCGTGCGCTCGTCACATTCGATGCCGTCGCCGCCATCTTGCTACACCCTACCTATGCCTAGGAAGCTACCGCGCATGCGTCAAAGTCATTTCGAGCATGCGCGGGTTTCCACGGCGACAGGTAAGTGTACACACACTCGGGTTTCTCGTCGAGAAACAGGCCGACGAGAAACTCAACGAGAAAATAGAGAGCAGGTTCTCTATTTTTCTCATCAAGATTCTTGTCGGTTTTCTTGACGAGAAAACTGAAAGCCGCGTACACACGACCGATTTACTCGGCAAGAAAGCTCTGCCAGCAAGTTTCTTGCTGGTTCTTGCCAAGAAACTTGGTCGTGTGTACGAGGCTTAAGTGCTATATTTTGAGAGAGTTCCCAGTGGTTAATGCAGCTAGAAGCGATTTCAGCGCCTGTTGCCATTGAAGAATCGAGATGTTAATACCTAAATCCCTCTCCCACTTTCTAAAGGGTTGGGATTTTATGAATTGTAGTTTGTGTTGGAAGAGATTGTAGAACAAGGAAACGCCTCTAGGGGGAGTGGGGGTCGTAGTATTGAAATGCCAAACTTCTTTTGGCATTAGAATCTGATGTGAGCTGAGAGCCAAGGAAGTGGAAAATTTAAGTGTGTTTGTATTGGTCATTAGATGCTAGGTTAAACTTTTCTTGAAGAGAGGTGACGAAAGGAGGGTGTGGCCATGACATAAGTCGTCTATCGTTTTAATCCCCTTCATCTGCCAGTCAGAGAGAGATATGTTAGGGATAATCTGGGAGAGGATTGTTATGGGAATGGGAACTGGCGTTAGATTGGAGAGTGGGACTGGGATTTTTAGGAGATCTCTCCAGGCCTCCAAGGAGGCCTGGATCGTTGGAGGTAGTCCATGTATAGGAAATGGTTTCCACACATCTACTAAGAGGAGAAGAGGAAGGTTTTTAGTAGGGTTCAGGGATTGTTCAATATCACACTAATTTGATTCAGCCGTCGGGACTAACCAACCTTTCAATTGCACTAGGATGGCAGCGCGGAAGTAATCCCGTATGTCGACCAGACCCATGCCACCCGCTAATCTGTTTTTAACCAATAAAGCTTTGGAGCATCTTGGCCTATTAGTTCTCCAAATAAATCTGGAGAGCAGGGAGTTCAAGTGAGTGAAGTGCGACCTGGGCATGGGCACAGGAAGTGTCCTGAAAATATAAAGTATTTGCGGAAGAATGAGCATTTTAAATGCAGCTAAGCGGCCAGACCAGGACAGTTCTGTGTTGGAAAGTCTTTTAGCTTCAGTGGAGATTTTGTCAAGCAATGGGGAATAGTTTGCGTCAGCTAATTGTCTAGGGTCAGTCGTTAGTTTAATTCCTAAGAAGGAAATATTTGATTTACTCCACGAGTAGGGAAAGGATGCCTTTAGCTGATTTTTCAAAGGGGGTGGTACTCCCAGTTCCAGGATGACAGATTTTGTGAAGTTTACCTTGTAGAAGGAGATTGCACTAAATGCGTTAAGAGTGTCATGAGCATGGCGCAGAGAAGTGGAGGGGGAAGTCAAAAAGAGAATAATGTCATCTGCGAACAAATTTATATTGTGTGGTTTACCGTTTATGGGGAACCCTTTGATGTCTGGATGGGACCTGATCCTCTCCGCCAGTGGCTCAATAAGAAGGTTAAATATAGAGGGGGAAAGGGGACACCCCTGTCTAGTGCCATTAGAGATAGTGAAGGTATCGGACAACAAGTTAGATGTGTAAACCTGGGGGACGAGTAGAGAGCAAGAATGACCGAGAGGATGGGTCCCGTATAACCAAATTTCTGTAGGGTGTTTTTCATATATCCCCACTGAATCCTGTTGAACGCCTTCTCCACGTCCAAGGATAGGAGCAGAGAAGGCGTCCGACTGGACCTAGCACACTGCATAACTCCCATGACTCTTCTAGTGGCGTCCGACGTCTGTCTTCCGGGGGTGAAGCCAGACTGGTCAGGACTGATGAGAGAAGGGAGAATGGGTAATAGTCTATGTGCCAAAATGTTTGCGTATAACTTAACGTCCGTGTTGAGCAAAGAAATTGGCTGAAAGTTACCCGGAGTAGTAGGCTCTTCACCAGGCTTAGGAATAGTAACCACATATGCTTTAAGCATCTCAGCGGGGAACGAGGCAGAGGACATTGCATTCATATATACCGCCTGCAAGGTCGGAACCAAATTATCCTGGAAAGATTTATAATAGTCATTTGGCAGACCATCGGGGCCAGGTGACTTAATGGGAGCATTCAACGCCTGAAGTTGTGTTTGCGTGAGGGAGGGGAGGTTAATTTTAGCTAGGAATGCCTGAATATTTTCTTCCGTAGGTTGAGGGGTTTTGGGGTCAGTGTTGAGATTATATAAGGAGGAGTGATACTCTGCAAACGAGTTTGCTATGTCTTTAGGATTAGGTATTTTGTGTTTATTTGTCGGGTGGATCAAAAATTTGATTTTCGATCTAAGTCTAGCGGATTTTAGCCTCTGGGCCAGGAATTTACCCGCCCTATTGCCAGAGGAGTAATGGTTTAGCTTCAGGTGCTGGAGATGTTTGTCATATTGTTCAATAAGAAGGAGTCTGAGATCAGAGCGAAGCTGGGAGATTTGTTGGGCTAATTGTATACTAGCGTTGGATTTGTTTTAGGTCTCCAATGATTTAATATCATTCAGAAGACGGTCCAGTTTTTGTGTGTGTTGCTATGGCAATTTCTATAGTGACTTTATTGTAAAATAGAGTTTAGGTAGTAACAGGATATGTGTATAGAGCCCCCTTCCCTCCCCTTCCATTGATAAAGAGGAAATGGGTGGGAGGGGCTTGGAAAGGGTTTTTGGAGGCACATGTGTTGGAACAACGGATGGTGTTTTTTGGGAAGACAAAGGGAGATATGACTGCCTGGAGCTGGAGAGCTTTGAAGATGGACTGAGCAAAGGACCATGGTGGACATCTTAACCCCTAAGTTGAGTAATTATTTAGTTTACTTAATGTGTACATGCTTATATTTGTAGGCATATATTTTGTAAGCTATAAGTTGTGTTGTATTGTGCATCCTACAGTTGTATGTACAGATTTTTCCTTGCTTACTAAAGCAATGATACACTACAGAAGTTTAAGCTTCCTTGGTTTTACCACAAGAACTTAATAGATAGACGCAAAAGCAAAAACAATGGGGGCTCGTGGCCGGAATTTGTGCTAAAATTTCAACAGAAGCTGACCTGTTTTCTGTGGTGTGTTTTGTTGCTTGTGCTGGGGGAAAAATGCTGCGTACACTGTTTAGGAAGAGTAAAGCTGCAAAGGTTTCTGGTGTCCAGGAGGACTTGAAGGCGTGCACCCTTCCTATCTGGGCCAGAAATAGTCAGTGGATGTCTGTTGCAAAGGAGCTGGCGGGATATGCTTCTCCTTTGAACAGAGCTTGGGGGGATGGAGTCTCTGATCTTTCCTCAGATTTTAGTCTCAAAAGTTTTGGGTTCAGTAAGGGAGAGATGCAGGCAGTTGCTGTGTTTGGTTTGCATTTCCTGCATGCTCTATATATTGAATCTGAAAAGAGGGAAAAGGCAGAATTAGAAAGAGATTTAATGAAGGAGCAGCTTGCAGTAGCATCCAAGTGTTTGGAAGAAACTGCAAGCAGGGCAAAAGAGTTAGAAAGGAGGGTAATCAAAGTTAAACCTGCAGTGGCTTCGAAGTGTGTTCAAACCGCTGTAGGCCGAGCTGAAGATTTGAATGAGCGGTGTGCAGCCCTCATGACCAAGTCTAATGATGGTCTAACAAAGGACAAAGGCCCAAAGCCTGTAAGCAGAAGTAGGACATGTGCTACTGTTACTTCCCATAAGCGGGAAGCAGAGGATTTGATCAGCTCAAATTACAGAGTTGATTCAGATACAAGGAAGACAAGGCCTATGATCTCCAGGAGACACATGTGGATTGATTTACTTAAGGTGGGGGTCCCTAGAGAGGAAATAGATGGGATTCCTAAACCAGCATTTTTTAAGATGTGGAAGCAAATGGTTGGGAATGGTAGATTCAGTCACATTAAGTGTTTCTGTTGCCATAAAATGGGGCATTTTGCAAAAATGTGCCATGCTGTGAAGCAGCAGGCCTCTGTTCTTCCAAGGACGGCATGGAGAGACATGCAAGTTTATTTGTTACGTTGGAAGTCAATGCCTTTCCGTGAAAGTGTTTCAAGGCAACAGTGGGCACCCTACAATAGTTTTGCAGTTACAAATGGGCAGATAGAGAAATGTGAGCAGTGAGCTATATTTTTGCCACAGTTGGAAATAAACAAATAATCTGCTTTGTCTCTTACTATTTTCAGGTATTGCGCATCGAGAGGTGGAGCAGGCAGAGCAGACGACCATGCTGGGTGGGAGGAGGAAGACCAGAAGAGAGCTTGATGAAGATGCGGATGATTTGCTAAAGGTGGCTGCATTAGAGTGGACTTTCATCTGAGCATTTCCTTATGACCAAGAGGACAAGAGACTTTCATCTGGGACTGTCTTTACACAAACTGCCAAAGACATTAACCCTGCTCAAAAGTAATGTTGCCGCCTTCCAGGGACAAAACAAAAGTCTGACCGCCCAGATGGGGGTCAAAAGGGAATTTTTTCCTCCCATTTAGGGGGGGGGGTTATTTCGCCCTTTTCTGGACAAAAGGCTTTAAGAAGTTTCCTATATTATTCTATAAAGTCAAGAGGTGGTATGTGTTGCTATGGCAATTTCTATAGTGACTTTATTGTAATATAGAGTTTAGGTAGTAACAGGATATGTGTACAGAGCCCCCTTCCCTCCCCCTCCATTGATAAAGAGGAAATGGGTGGGAGGGGCTTGGAAAGGGTTTTTGGAGACATATGTGTTGGAACAACGGATGGTGTTTTTTGGGAGGACAAAGGGAGATATGACTGCCTGGAGCTGGAGAGCTTTGAAGATGGACTGAGCAAAGGACCATGGAGGACATCTTAACCCCTAAGTTGAGTAATTATTTAGTTTACTTAATGTGTACATGCTTATATTTGTAGGCATATATTTTGTAAGCTATAAGTTGTGTTGTATTGTGCATCCTACAGTTGTATGTGCAGATTTTTCCTTGTTTACTAAAGCAATGATACACTACAGGAGTTTAAGCTTCCTTGGTTTTACCACAAGAACTTAATAGATAGACGTAAAGCATTACATTGTGTCCTCTGCCTCTTTACCCTAGCACAAATTTGTAAAATTATACCTCTTATATATGCCTTATGGACACACCATAACATCGCAGGATCAGACATGGAGCCTGTGTTCTCATCAAAAAACTTGAACAGGCTGTCCGTAATCTTAGCAGCATGGGAGGGCATCTGAAAGATATAGGCAGGGCTGGGAGTGTGCCCCTCCACCACCGTGATTGAAACCGGGGCATGATCAGACCACGTGATATCATGGATGGAGGAGGAGGACACTGCCTGCAAGAGCATTTTGTCAACAATGATCAGATCAATTCTAGAATAAGAATTATGTCTGGCAGAGCGATAAGTGTAATCTCTCTCATTCGCATGTTGGCACCGCCATACATCATAGACGTCTTCTGAATGAAGCAAACGTTGAAGTTGAGGGAGAGGACATTTCGCAGTGGAAGAGGAGTCCATATTATGATCTACAGTTACATTATGGTCTCCACATATCACTAGGGAGCCTTTCTAAAGACTTGCAATCTTGCCATAGAGTCTCTTCAAGAAGCGGAATTGGTGGGAGTTGGGTGCATACAAGTTAGCAATAGTGAAGGGTTTATTGTTGAGTTCTCCCACCAGAATGAGAAACCTCCCTTTCGGGTCAGCGTGGGTTTCTATGAGGCGGAAGGCTACAGAGTCCTTGATCGCGATCAGCACGCCTTTCTGTTTGGTGGGAGCTGAGGCCAAAAAGATGTGGGGAAAGTTCTTGTGGTGAAAGTGAGGGGTTTTGTCAGCCAAAAAATGTGTCTCTTGGATGCAAAGGGCATCAGCCTGGAGTTTAAGCGCTTCTCTCCAGGCCGAGGCTCTTTTGGCCGGGTAGTTGAGGCCATTCACATTAAATGAAACTATTTTAAGCGCCATGTGAGCAATGTTGGTGTAGATAGGAACAATGCCTTATCCTCGAAGAAGGGAAGGTTGTTGGCGCAGTCATTCGGCATAGGGTGAGGTTTCATGAGATGAGCATCATCAAGATCACAGAGGTGGGTTGAATCCAGTGCAGGATGGAGAAGCAGAGGGGGAGAAGAAGATGAATCCAAAGGATAAAACAAAATAAAATATAGAAAAAAAACAACAGTTACTAGAGTAAAAAATTTGCTCAAACAAGAGACTGAGGGCAGAGCATCTGCCCATAGCATGGGAGGGGAAAACAGGAAACAACGAACTGAACATTCCAGAACACTTAAGGAACCTTGAACTTGAAGTATGTATGCAGATCTCAGGGTGGCAGATTATGCGGCGTGTTTCTTGACGCTTTTTTTGTTTGACACCATTTGCCATTCAAACTGGTTATTGAACCTCGCAGGGGGAGAGGAACTTGCGGGAGCTAGATCAGGGAGTGTATCCAAAGAGCGTAGAAAAGCTAGGCCCTCGTCCAGCTCCATGATTACAGTGGTTTTATCATCATGGGTAACAGTAAGCTTCACCGGATACCCCCAGCGGTAGGGGAGTAACGCCTTCCACTTTTGCATTGTGAACTGTGACAAATCTTTAAAAAGCTGGATACGAGTGAATTGTTCAGGAGGTTGCTGGTTCTTACGGAATGTTACCATGAGTTGTTCTTTTACTTGGCAAAAGTGTACCCGCATCAGGACATCTCTGGGTACTTTCCCTGGGAGGTGTGGCGGCTTAGGAAGTCTGTGGATGCGGTCCACTTGGAGTTCTGAGTCAGGGACTGATGGGAGGAACTGCTTCAAAAGGTCATGAGCATATTGCTGGAGTTGTGTGGGGAGTACAGACTCTGGCAATCCTCTGATCTTTATATTGTTCCTCCTTGACCTGTCCTCGAGGTCAGCGACCTTTGCCCTTAGCCAGGCCAGCTCATCAGAGTGATCGGAGTGCGCATCAATCAGGGTGTTATGAGATTCTGCAAATTCAACCATTTTGTCCTCAACATGAGCTACCCTTCCCCCCAGCTCAGTCATGTCAGTCTGGAGTCATGAAGCTGCGGAGAGAGACAAGCATGTTCTTCAGGGTAGTGTCAGAGACCGCTGTGCCTGTTGTGGGGAATGCAGTGAAGGGATCCACAAGCTCCCTGGTGTCCTCCATAGTGTCATGGCCTGTGCTCACCTTGTTAGCGTTCCCCTCCAGGCGAGGCTTGGACTTTACAGGGCTGCGTGTCAGAGGAGTAGATGTCTCCGGAGATTGTTGCGGCGCTCTCGGCTGCAATCCCGGGCTAGATGCTGCGGACCGCGAGCTGCAGGAGGAGGCAGGAGAGATGCCTTCCACACCGGCGCCATCTTGGATAGTGCTGCGGCCTTTTGGCGGATAAAAGTCATCCAGTTTTTTCGGCTTGGCCGTTTCTTTCCGCTTGAGGGGCATTCCGCGGGTGTTGCTAGACCTTTATAGGTGCTATGGATGTGGTTACAGCCAGCTGTGACCCCGTAGTTGATGGCAGTTCCCGTGTCTGGAGCGGAAGCTGTGCTCTTACACGTCCATTCACTCGCGCGGTAGCCACGCCCCCACCACAAAAGACTTTTAATGGTATAACTGACAGACCAAATGAAAGCGAATAAAAGTCTACTATTAGATTTTTGCATACCTTTAGAGCCACCCACCAACAGCTGCCTATGCATGAACCCAGCTGCCAGACCTCTGTCTGTCAATGTGCTTTTATCCGGCCCTTGGGGCAGTATTTTATTCACTGACACCAACGAAGTGGCACAGTTCCTCCCATTGATGCCAACAATGGGGCCCAATAATACCAATGATGGGGGACCATTCCTTCTGATGACACCAACAATGAGGCCCAATGACACCAATGATGGGGCACTGTTCCTCCCAATGACACCAAAGATCGGGCACTATTCCTCCAAATGACACCAAAGATCGGGCACTATTCCTCCCAATAACACCAAAGATCGGGCACTATTCCTCCCAATGACACCAAAGATCGGGCACTATTCCTCCCAATGACACCAAAGATCGGGCACTATTCCTCCCAATGACACCAAAGATCGGGCACTATTCCTCCCAATGACACCAAAGATCGGGCACTATTCCTCCCAATGACACCAATGATGGGGCACTGTTCCTCCCAATGACACCAAAGATCAGGCACTATTCCTCCCAATGACAACAAAGATCGGGCACTATTCCTCCCAATGACACCAAAGATCGGCACTATTCCTCCCAATGACACCAAAGATTGGGCACTGTTCCTCCCAATGACTCCAATGATGGGGCACTGTTTCTCCCAATGACACCAAAGATCGGGTACTATTCTCCCAATGGCACCAAAGATCGGGCACTATTCCTCCCAATGACTCCAATGATGGGGCACTGTTCCTCCCAATGACACCAAAGATCGGGCACTGTTCCTCCCATTGACACCAAAGATCGGGGACTATTCCTCCCAATGACACCAAAGATCGGGCACTATTCCTCCCAATGACAGCAATAATGGGGCACTGTTCCTCCCAATGACTCCAATGATGGGGCACAGTTCCTCCCAATGACACCAACGATGGGGCACAGTTCCCCCCCAATGACCTCAACAATGGGGCACTATTGCTCTCACTGACACCAAAAATGAGGCATTGTTTACTCCAACTGATGCTGGGACAATTTCTACTCATGATGGCCAGAGTCCGGTCCCCCTAAAGTCTGAAGGACAGTAAACTGGCCCTTTGTTTAGAAAGTTTGGAGACCTCTACCTTAGGATGAAAGAGGGGAACTTGGTACTGAGGGTGTCGGCTTGTGTTTTGGAAACTCCGTCCCAGGCCAATTAAATGTCTTGTCTGGTGCAGTGACGGGACAAGGTCACCCAGTGCCCAGGGCAAAGATTACAAACTGCGCCCTGCTCATGATGTGCTACCTTAGGGTATCCTACACCCAGTAGTCACTCGCTTGCCAAAATCACTACTCCAGTCCAATCAGCCTTGCAACAGAAGGAAGGCGCCCCCAGTAAACCATTGTGCCCAGGGCAGCCATCCCTCCTGCCCACCCTTTGTCCCGGTCCTGGTCTAGGCTGGCAATCAAGGTGCCCACCAACAAAGGGACCAGGCAGGGAGAACATTCTCTAATATCTGCAGAGTGGAACATGACAGTTAATCTCCAGGCTTCTCCTATCTCCTACATGCGATTTACTCTCTCTCTGCAACAGAAGTTTGCCCCAGATCCCCCCCCATGTAAATGAGTATGGGGTACATACAGTGGCGGCTGTTTTTTTTGGGGGGTGGCAAACAACCACCCCCCAGTCGTTCGGTTGTCCAGCCCGCACTTATCCCATCTAGGTCGTAGACCGGCAGCACTCCTACACACGGTGGCTTCCATCATGTCTCCTCCTCCTCCTCTGCATCACGGCGGCTTCCGCCATGCCTCTCCTCCCTCCTCCTCCTAGACATCCAATAGGATCACCTGTCCCTTCAGCCAATCGGGTGACGGGTCTTAGGATCCACTTCCTGATTGGCCGGGAGGAGAATCAGTGTGACAATAGCGAATACTAATTCGCTATTGTCACACAAGTGGGTGTGCTCTGGGCCTCTGGCTCTAATCACATGCTTCCAGGGCCAGTGCTACAACTAGGAAAACTAGGCAGCTGCCTAGGGTGCTCACTGCTGCCTAGAGTGCCCGGCCAATGGTGTTCCTACTTTCTTCTCTCTGCAGCAACAACTAAGTCTCAGAATCAGCAGGCAGCTGCCGCTCCGTTCGCACATAGTGCCAGAGGTGTCAGATAGTGTCCCGACTCCCGAATGAATGGAAGCAAGCAAACATCTATTGATGGGCGCTGGTAGGCTGCATTGATGGGTGCTGGCAAGGCTGCATTGATGGGCACTGGTAGGCTGCATTGATGGGCGCTGGTGAGGCTGCATTGATGGGCACTGGTGAGGCTGCATTTGATGGGTGCTGGTGAGGCTGCATTTATGGGTGCTGATAGGCTGCATTGATGGGCACTGGTGAGGCTGCATTTGATGGGCACTGGTGAGGCTGCATTTGATCTGTGCTGGAAGGCTGCATTTATGGGCACTGGTGAGGCTGCATTTGATGGGTGCTGGTGAGGCTGCATTTGATGGGCGCTGGTGAGGCTGCATTTGATGGGCGCTGGTGAAGCTGCATTTGATGGGCGCTGGTGAAGCTGCATTTGATGGGCGCTGGTGAGGCTTCATTTGATGGGCGCTGGTGAGGCTGCATTTGATGGGCGCTTCATTAAAAAGGTATGTAGCACCCTCTACCATAGTTAGGTGCTAGAAGTAAGGTGTTTTGGGTGATAGCTGCCTGGCAGGTAAATGTAGGCAGGCTTATGCTGCATGCTCGGCCCTCTTGTTTTGATCTGTGGGGCAGGGAGTGGTTAGTGTAGCAGTGGGTGTGACCACCTGTCTTTCAGTTCTTGGGCACCTCCCCTGCTTCCAGGGAGAATAGCAGGGCTGGGAATTGGGGTGACAGGGAGTTTATGTGAGGAGCCCTGACCAATCCCCAACTAGGATTGTCAGGGGGCAGGCCTCCTACATACACTCAGGTCCAGCCCACTGGAGGGGAGTTGTCGGCTGGGTGCATTGAAGAATGGAGTGTTAGACTACAGCAGGAGGCCCATCCCCATCTGGGGGGGGGTGCGTGCCTCGGCGAAGGAGCTCGGGAGCTGGGAGGGAGCCTCTCCTTACACGGTCATGGAGGAGGTGTCCTGGAACAGAGGAGCTGGAGAGGCAGTCGGTACGCACGGTCTGGGTAAATTCTTCAAGAAGGATTCAGGGCAGGAGAAGTTTGGTGAGTGAGGCACAGTGGACATCTGGAGGAGGCATTCCAGGGGAGCTGGGTGCAAGGCCAGAGGAGAGACTGTGGGGTTGTGTGACTAATCAATGTGGCCTGAGGGCACAGAATTTGTAAATCGGGCTGGCTGGGATTAGTAGTCCATCTATCCTTTATTTGTGCTAATCAACTAGGCCGTCAAGAAGGGGTACTGCAGGCCCCTGGCCTATCAGTAATCAGCAAGTTCAGAAACAGCCAGGGATTATTCAGAGTGATCCCTGGTGCAGTTCAAGATGATGGGGTGGGGGGGCGTGGCCGGCTGGAGATGAGTGTGGACGCTTGAGCTCTCAGCTCCTTAGCCAGGGGAAAGAATCCAGCGACATCGGCCGAAATTGCGACACAATCTACAGCCATCCTTGCTCCAGGTACACCGGAGCTTATGCTAACCATGTCCAGGAAAAGATTTACTGATTACAAGCCGCAAAAACTGACTGAATTCGCCTACAAGCCGGCGGCACGAGACAGTGACATCCAAGATGGCGCCGGCCAGGCCGCGCCGCGGGACTCCTACACGGACCTCCCGGACGAAATGCCGGAGGAATCGCCCAATACAGGTACCCCTGATGTGTCCTCTCATCTCCCGGAGAGTGATCCTCTCACCCGCAGCCCCGCAAAAGCCAAAATGCGGCTCGACACGCCGACGCAGCGGCTGCTTCACCCGCAAATTAAGGCCCAGGCTTTCAACCCCCTCCTCTCTAACCAGGCCCTGCATTCTTCCATGGCATCCTTCCCCACCTCAGGCCAACCAGTAATGGACACTACCCTGAAGGACATGCTTCTCTCACTACAGACCTCCCTCATGACTGACCTCTCCTCCCTGTTTACTAAAATCACTGCAGACATCCACTCCATTGATGTCAGGGTGACAAACGTTGAGAGAGGCCTATCTGATTGTACCTCCACTGTGAATGAAGTAATAGACATTTATGAAGATATTAGAGAGAGAGGAACAGTCATGGATGTGCGCCAAGCTGGCCGATTTAGAGGACAGGTCCCGCAGGAATAATGTTAAGCTAAGAGGAATTTCTGAAAGTGTCCTCCCTGCGGACCTACCACGATATGCCAAAGAGCTGATGCACATCATCATCCCTGAAGCATCTCCCCGGGATGTGATAATAGACAGGATACACAGAATCGCCAAACCATCACACCTAGCAGCCTCAGTACCCAGAGACGTCCTGATGAGAGTACACTTCTATCACATAAAAGAAAAACTCCTGATGGGGGTCAAAGCTAAAACGCCTCTGCCAGATCCCTTCACAGGAATCCAATTCTTTCCCGATCTTTCTAAGTACACCCTTCAACTGAGACGCCAATTGAGTCCAGTCACCAAGGGCCTCCAAAATCATAAGATACAATACAAATGGCGCTACCCCGCCACGCTCCTCATCACGAAGAATGGTCAGTCCCATACCATCAGTGATCTTGATAAAGGAATGCGACTCCTCTACACTTGGGGAATTCTTCTGGAACCCCCCAAACCCACTTCACCTCAAAGTGGAAGAACCCCCCCCCGCGCAGAAACCTGGACCGCAACCTCAGTTAACTGGCATTTGTTAGCTCCGCCAACATTGGCCAAACAACGTTCTTACAGCTCCCCTGGGCTCTGACAAGTTGAACCCCTGTTTTTTTTACAGCTCCCAGCCATAATAACTGTTTTTACCCCCACCTAGAGGCTATCGAGGTGCACAGCACCCCCTCTAAGAACCTTTTTGGTGTTGATTTCCATACAACATACACAAAGCTTCTCACTGACAGCTTGTTCTAGGAATCTTTATCTTTTTATTTTTGTTCCTGTTTTTCTTTTTTTTCGCCCTGCTCTCTCGTTGCCACTGTATGAGTGTTTAACGTATTGCTCTATTCGCAGCTTCCTAGCTATCTTACTTCCAGGACCCTGGACTGCTGCATTACTACTACACCGTCTCTTGCTCAGGTACCCTCAACTTGAACTGCAACGCCAAACCGTAAGTGTTCCTACATCGCACCCACTTTCTTCTCATTCACAAGATGCCGCTCACAATCCTATCACTAAATGCCAATGGACTAAACCACCCAGCCAAACGTCACTCACTCTGGAAAACCGCCACGGCTCTCCACAGTGACATTATATGTATACAAGAAACCCACCTGCTACCATCCAGTTCTACCCTATGCTCCAATCGCCAGTTCCCACATGTCTTCCATGCCTTCCATTCTACTAAATCTAAAGGGGTCATGATAGTGATTAAAGACAGTGTGGACTTCCAATCACTAGATGTCAAAACGGACCCTGAAGGTCGCTATGTAATCCTTGTCTGCACCATTAACCAAGTTCAATACACTCTTATTAATGTATATACCCCGAACTCCCATCAATTGCAATTTCTGCGCAAGGTGCTTCGCACCGCCAAACCTATCCAGAAAGGCCATCTAATACTTTGTGGAGACTTCAACTTGGTCCCCGATGTGGTCATAGACTCCACATCAGCTGCGAAAAGGCAGGACTCGCCTTTGAAAAAACGTATCACCACTCACGACCTCTATGATGTTTGGCGTTGCCACCATGGATCTGAGAGAGACTTTACATTTTTCTCCTCCAGGCACAAATCGTACTCGAGAATTGATTTGTTTTTGACAGATAAATGGATTTTACAAAAAGTCTGTACATCTGCGATCCACACCGCGACATGGTCGGACCACGCCCCAATCTCCATTACTATTGACGACTCTAACCTACAACGTAACACATTTCTCTGGCGAGCAAACAACTACATTATCCAACATGACATTTACGCCCCAGAAATCTCAGCTCAAATTGCTGAATTTTTCTCACTAAACAAGGGCTCTGTGCCTGACCCTGCCGTGGTGTGGAGCGCACATAAAGCTTTTATTCGAGGAACCCTTATTAAATTAAGTTCTTATCATAAAAAAAAGAGGACGCAGCGTATTGATGAACTGACAGCTCAGATAGCGACTCTAGAATTAAGACACAAAGCCAACCCTCGAGACCCACAAGTGGACCAACTGCTGTCCCTTAGACAAGAACTCAGAACCCTACTCCTCCACTCATATGAACTTCTCCACAGGAAACTCAAAGCCATCACATACTTCACCTCTAATAAAGCGGGGAAAAGACTAGCACAACGCCTTAAAGGTAGACGTACCAAATCCAAAATTGCCCAACTCCACCATCCTCATACTAAACTCCCCTTGAGCAACCCACAAGACATTGCTGACGCCTTTAGCGCCTATTACAGTGACCTATACAATTTGAAGCAGGACTCCTGTACCCCTCAACCCACCCAAGATGAAATCGACCACTTTCTCCGCAACCTTAACCTACCCACCTTGACTGAGGAACAATTAAACACCCTAATGGCCCGTTCACGGAAATAGAAATTAAAGCATCAATTGACTCCCTACCAAGTGGTAAAGCACCAGGCCCTGACGGACTGACAGGCGAATATTATAAACAATTCTCAGCACTCATAACCCCCCACCTCACTGACGTTTTCAATAACGCTGCCTCCTCTTCTACCTTTCCGACAGAGTATCTGAAAGCACTGGTCATAACATTACCGAAACCAGGGAAGAAGCCGAATGTCCCCCAAAATTTTCGCCCGATATCCCTACTCAACCTCGATCTTAAGATCTATGCTAAAACTATAGCAACAAGGCTACTTGAGATAATGCCCGCCCTCATTCATAAGGACCAGTTAGGCTTCACGAAGAGCAGACAGGCATCAGATGCCACCAGAAGAATGATCAACCTCATCCACCACGCGGAATCCACCGGGACGCCTTCTCTGCTCCTATCTCTGGATGCAGAGAAGGCGTTCGACAGGATCCACTGGTCGTACCTCAATTCAGTCCTTCAAAAATTTGGATTTCAGGGCCATATCCTAAACGCCATCATGGCACTTTACTCTAATCCTACGGCCCAAGTGTTCACAGAAGGAATGCTCTCCTGTCCATTCCCTATCACTAACGGCACACGACAGGGCTGCCCACTATCCCGACTCATCTTTAATATGCTCATGGAACCATTGGCGGAACATGTCTGCTCCCACCCCAATATTTCAGGACTTCAAATTGGACCCTCTTCCCATAAAATCAGCCTATTTGCTGACGATGTCATTCTCATCCTTACCAATCCGACTTCCTCCCTGGCAGAAGTACAGAAACTGTTAAACTGGTTCAGCTCGATTTCGTATTACAAGGTTAACACAACCACATCCTTCATACTAGATATTAATTTAGATGCTACGACAAGGAACCTCCTACAATTAAAACATCCATATGCGTGGGCAGACAAAGACATTTCCTACATAGGCATCCAACTACCGAGAACACTGAGCAACCTATACTCATGCAATTTTATACCACTTCTACATACCATCCGTACGACCTCCGACCAATTAGCGAAACATGAACTCTCCTGGTCAGGGAGACTTGCTGCCTTTAAAATGATATGCCTCCCTCAAATACTGTACTTCTTTAGAACCCTCCCCATTCCAATCCCCAAATCATTCTTTAGGTCCCTCCAGACGATATTCAACAAATATCTTTGGAATGGTAAAAGACCCAGATGTGCCCACCTACAGTTGATTAAACACAAATTGGCGGGGGGTATTGGATCCATAGACTTTGAAGATTATCACCTAGCAGCCATCTTAGCCCAATTGCCTAGTTGGTTCCAATCCTCCACTAGCTCATTATGGGGACAAATAGAGAACCTCTCAATCGCCCGCCCCAACCTAAAAAATTGGCTACTAAGCACCCCTCTAGGTGCCCCTGTCCCAGCATGTCTCTCCCCAACCATGAAGGCTACAGCTTATGCCTGGAAAAAAATAATCACCCTCCTGGGCTACAACCCCGCCACGCCACAATTCGATATCCCTATAGAATCTCTTCATCACTTGATCCCGGACCTACTGCTCTCTCAATGGACCCTCAAAGGGATCCATTACCTACAAAACTTAATACAAGGTAACCGCCTTAAAACCTTCTCCCAATTACAATCCGAATACGATCTACCTGCTTCAGAGCACTTCACATTCTTGCGCATCCACCACTGCTTGAATAATAACCCCTACCCCTTTATAGAATTCACCCTAAGACTTGGGACTACCTAACAAACCCTGCCTCCAAAACCAAGGGCATCTAGCATTTTTACAACAACCTACATCAAAAGTCCACCTTCTCCAAACTAAACCCGCACCATCGGTGGGACACTGATCTTGCTCACACCTTCACAGTCACTCAATGGCAACAGGCATTCAAATCCATCTACGTGGCCACCAAATGCTCAACACTCTGGGAACTCACTCAGAAAATCTCATTACGATGGTACCTCACACCAGCCAAATTATCAACCTTCAGCCCTCAAAACCCCAACGTGTGCTGGAGATGCAAATCAGCCATAGGAGACATGCTCCATATTTTCTGGGCATGTTCCGCCATACAAAAATACTGGGATGACATTTTTAATCTTATCTCACAAGTAACTACAACCACAATCCCCCCATCGCCTGCACTTGCCATTCTCAACCTAACCATTGACGCCATTCCCCACCCCCTTAGACACGTGACAACCCACATACTCCTGGCAGCCAGACTCAACTTAACAAGGCAATGGAAGTCTGACAACACTCCAACCATAAGTCAAGTTATCGACTTAGTATCCTTACACTTTGGTTACGAGACAAAGGCAGCTGCCAGTAATGGTCGGGCTGCAAAAACCCGAACACACTGGCAACCATGGATTGACTGGACTAATGCTGCGACTGTTACCTGAACCTACTATTACCACATCTCACCTATCCTGACCGAGCAATATCCTTGAGTTACACTACTGGTATCCGTTAATTGTTTTTTTTTTTTCTTGTTATATGTTTAAGCAAGTTTCTGGAACGCTGCTGCCAAGCAGTAGGTACTGCCCTACAGGGCTCACACTGTAATAAAAATATCCTCTCCACTCCTGTGGCACTAAGTTCCCATTTGGGGTGCCACACCAGGGGAGAGGACCGATCGTACCTCTATGTACTCATATTGTTATACACCTTCTGTTTGAATTGACTGCAATATGTCAGTGAGGATAAGTTCATTTGTAGAATGTTTCTCCACAACGTCGTTGCACGACGTACAATGTTTACTTGTACACTGTGTTCTATATGAAAAATTAATAAAATATTTGAAGGAAAAAAAAAGATGATGGGGCGGAAAGACTAGTTCCGCGTACACACGACTGTTATTCATGTCATGCAAAAAAACAACATTTTTCTCGTCGTGATTCCTCTCAAGCCTGCCTTGCATACACACGTTCATGAAAAAAAAAAATGCTTGAGCAAAGCGCACTGACGTACAACACGTACGACGGCACTATAAAGAGGAAGTTCCATTCGGATGGTGCCACCCTTTGGGCTGCATTTGCGGATCCTCATGTTAGTAAAGTTTGGTGAGAGACGATTCGCGCTTTTCAGCCTCGTGCTCTTCAGTCCGTTACAGTGCGACAAATGTGATATCTCCATTAGTGATGAGCCGAACACCCCCGGGTTCGGTTCGCACCAGAACCCGCGAACGGACCGAAAGTTCGTACGAACATTAGAACCCTATTAAATACAATGGATGCGAACGTTCGAATTCTAAAGTGCTAATTATAACAACTATTATGCATGTTATTGTCCTAAAAAGGGTTTGGGAACCCGGGTTCTGCACCAGGGGACATGTATCAATGCAAAAAGAAGTTTTAAAAACGGTCGTTTTTCGGGAGCAGTCATTTTAATGATGCATAAAGTGAAAAAAAAAAAGTCAAATATTCCTTTAAATATCGTACCTGGGGGGTGTCTAAAGTATGCCTGTGAAGTGCCACGTGTTTCCCGTGTTTAGAACTGTCCCTGCACAAAATGACACTTCTAAAGGAAAAAAAAGCCATTTAAAACTGCTTGCGGCTTTAATGTAATGTCTGGTCCCGGTAATATGGATGAAAATCTTTAAGAAAAATGGCATAGCTACCCCATGACCCCCCCCCCCCTACCCCAGCCCATTACCAGCCCCTTTGGGTCTTGTATGGATATTAAGGGGAACACCGCACATAAAATAAAAAAGGCCCTATATACTCTGAACAGCCGTATACAGGCGGTGCATACAAGACAGGGACTGTAGGTTTGTTCTTATGTAGAATGTGTTTGTAATTTTGAACAGGTACATTGTTGAAGTGTAGCTCCAGCCCAAAAATCTATTTTTAAACTTTTTGGAAAACATAGGTAAGGGTTATCACCCCTGTAACATTTGTTTTGCTGTCTGTGCCCCTGTTCAGAACATTTCACCTCACTTTCCGTCCCAATGACAACTGTTTTTGAAATGTGGTGTTTTTCTTGAAACAAGGATTGCTGATAAAGCATCAGTACAGAGGAGACACCTTTCTCCCATATTTATTCTTACAGGAGAGAATTTTCCTTCCTAGTGGTAGATTTCCTCTCACTTCCTGTTGTCTTCTTGCGTTTGCAAGTAGGAGTCGTTTGTAAGTTGGATGTTTGAAAGTAGGGACCTGCCGTATATACTCTGCAGAAATAGGCCCCTTAGTTGTTGGTGTTGGCACAACACTGTAAGCACTCACAGTTACTCTTGGTTGGTGCTGGAACGCCCTGCTGTCAACTATTATATCAGGAATTTTAATTACATATAATTGTTGAACAGTGGTAGTAAAAATTGGGCCTTTGATGGTGGTGCTGGTGCCACAACACTGTAAGCCCTGACAGTTACTCTTGGTGGGTGCAGCAATGGGCCCTGCTGTGAATTATTAGATCAAGAATTGTAATTGCATGCCCCTGTTGAACAGGGGCTGAAAAATTGGGCCTTAGGCACTGGTGGCACAACACTACAACCCCTCACAGATACTGTACTTGGAGCACAGCAATGAGCCCTGTTGCAAAGTATTGCTTCAAAAATTGTAATGACACGCCCCTGTTAAACAGGGGCTGAAAAATTGGGCCTTAGGCACTGGTGGCACAACACTACAACCCCTCACAGATACTGTACTTGGAGCACAGCAATGAGCCCTGTTGCAAAGTATTGCTTCAAAAATTGTAATGACACGCCCCTTTTAAACAGGGGCTGAAAAATTGGGCCTTAGGCACTGGTGCCACAACACTCCAACCCCTCACAGATACTGTACTTGGAGCACAGCAATGAGCCCTATGGCAAATTATTGCTAAAAAAATTGTAATTACACGCCCCTGTAAAACAGGGGCTGAAAAATTGGGCCTTAGCCACTGGTGGCGGCACCCGTAAACAAAAATGATCTTCCAAGCTATCATCATCAATCGTATCATTGAGGACTCGGAGGAGGAGGATAGCCAGTCAACATAACAGCACAGGCACTCAGCATCAGCATCAGTCTTGAAGGGATGTGACATGTTAAAATCAATTAGTCTGTTATATCAGCATCAGGTGTGTGGTAGCTGGTGGTGATCCAAGACTGGTTCATCTTGATGAAAGTCAGTCGATCAACCGAGTCGGTGGACAGGCGCACCCTGTGATCCGTGACAAATCCTCCAGCAGCACTGAATGTGCGTTCCGAAAGAACGCTGGATGCAGGACAGGCCAGTAGCTCAATTGCATACTGTGCAAGCTCTGGCCAGTGATCCATCCTCAAGACCCAGTAAGCCAGAGGATTTTCGGTGGGGAAGGTGTCCAAGTCTGACCTTGCCCCTAGATATTCCTGCACCATGTTTATCAGACGCTGGCGATGGTTGCTGGAACCGATCATACTTTGGGGCTGCGGACTAAAGAATTGTCTGAACGCATCGGTCAGACGGCCACCTTCCCCACCGCTCCTTCTTTGACTGGCCGAAGCCTCAGCAACTCGTTGTCCAGGACCAGGAGTTTGTAACCTCCCAGTCTCTGGGAACGCGTTGCACAGACCTTTCTGCAAGGCCTCCCGGAGTTGTCTCATCCTCTGCTCCCTCTGCGACGGTAACATAAGGTCCGAAACCTTACCCTTGTACCGTGGATCAAGGAGAGTGGCCAGCCAGTAATGGTCCCTCTCCTTGATCCGAAGAATACGAGGATCCTTCCGCAGACTTTGCAGGATCAGGGAGGCCATGCAGCGTAGGTTTGCTGAGGCATTCGCTCCGGAGTCCTCTGGGTCACTAAGGACGACATGATCCGCAGCCACCTCCTCCCAGCCACGTACAAGTCCACTGGTTTCTTGGGACTGTAAATCATCCCTAAAAGACTGCTGCTGATGATGCTGAGTGCCAGCCTCCACCTCCATGCTGACACAATCCTCCTCCTCCTCCTCCTCCTCCTCCTCCTCCTCCTCTTCCTGTGCGATGGGTGGGACAGAAGGAACACTGTCTGGGTAAAGGGGGCCTTGAGAGGCAAGGAAGTCCTCCTCTTCCTGCCTCTGTTCTGCCTCAAGTGCCCTGTCCATTATTCCACGCAGCGTGTGCTCCAACAGGTGGACAAGAGGTACAGTGTCACTGATGCATGCACTGTCACTGCTCACCATCCTCGTGGCCTCCTCAAATGGTGCCAGGACAGTGCATGCATCCCTGATCATGCCCCACTGGCGTGGAGAAAAAAAAACAAGCTCCCCTGACCCTGTCCTGGTGCCGTAGTCGCACAGGTACTCATTGATGGCCCTCTGCTGCGTGTGCAGCCGCTGCAGCATGGCCAACGTTGAGTTCCACCTGGTGGGCATGTCACATATAAGGCGGTTCTTGGGCAGGTTCAACTCCTTTTGCAGCTCAGCCAGGCGAGCACTGGCATTATAAGATCTGCGGAAATGCACACAGACTTTCCTGGCCTGCCTCAGGACATCCTGTAAGCCCGGGTACCTGCCCAAGAACCGCTGCACCACCAGGTTAAGGACGTGAGCCACACAGGGCACATGGGTCAGTTGTCCCTGTCGGAGGGCGGAGAGGAGGTTGGTGCCATTGTCGCAAACCACCATTCCTGGCTTAAGCTGGCGTGGCGTCAACCACCTCTCGGCCTGGCCCTGCAGAGCAGACAGGACCTCTGCCCCAGTGTGGCTTCTGTCCCCCAAACACACCAGCGCAAGCACGGCATGGCATCTTTTTGCCTGCGTACTTGCGTAGCCCCGTGAACGGCTACGGAGCACCGCTGGTTCATAGGACAAACCACAGGAAGAGGCCATGGAGGAAGAAGAAGAGGAGGGGGTGGAGGAGAGAGGTGTGTCACAACCAGTAGTAGCATTTTGGAGGCGTGGCGGTGGAACAACCTCCAACACTACTGCACCTTGTCCTGCATCCTTCCCAGCTGCCAAAAGAGTGACCCAATGGGCCGTGAAAGAAAGGTAACGTCCCTGTCCATGCCTGCTGGACCATGAGTCAGCGGTAATATGCACCTTACCGCTGACCGCCCTGTCCAGCGAGGCCAAGACATTGCCTTCCACATGCCGGTAGAGAGCCGGAATAGCCTTCCGTGAGAAAAAGTGGCGTTTGGGAACCTGCCACTGAGGAACCGCACATTGCACAAACTCACGGAAGGGGGCCGAGTCTACCAACTGAAAAGGCAGCAGTTGAAGCGCTAGCAATTTAGCCAAGCTAGCATTCAACCGCTGGGCATGTGGATGGCTGGGAGTGAACTTCTTTTGACGGTCCAGCAGCTGGGGCAGGGAAATTTGCCTGCTAGAATCTGACGTCGGTGTACTGCTAGCAGAGTGGCCGCAAGTACTTGGCTGTGACACACCTAATTCTACACCTTCATTCCTCTCAGTGCATGTTTCAGAGAGGACTGAAGTTATAGTGGGGTTGGAGATCCCAGCTGATGCGGTGCAAGGAGAGGTCCGCTTTGTTCTTTGGTGTGGGTCTTTGAGGTAGGCTTGCCAACGAGCTGCATGGCAGGTCAACATATGTCTGGTCAGGCATGTTGTACCCAAGCGGCTGATGTTTTGGCCACGCGATATACGCTTGAGACATATGTTGCAAACAGCAGCTGTGCGATCTGATGCACTAGCCTCAAAAAAGGCCCACACTAAAGAACTTTTTGAATGACGGGCAGAGGCAGCGCCCTGCACAGGCGGAGCTCTGCGGTGTGATTCCGTCAGTGTACTGCCCTTACGCTGGCCACCAAAGGGCATCCTGCCTCGTTGGAGATGTGCCTCCTCCTCATCCTCCTCCTCTCTCCTATTAGGCACCCACGTGGAGTCAGTGACCTCATCATCCCCTCCCTCCTCATCACTGGAGCCAATCTGGCAGTATGCTGCAGCTGCTGGAACATGACTGCCAGATTGGTGTCCTTCTTGAGCATCCCCTCTGTCTGCTCTCACGCTACTGCCTTCCTGTAGCTGGGTTTCATCATCAGACCCTTCGAAACGCTGGGCATCCTCCTGGAGCATGTACCCAACACTGTGTTCAAACAGTTCGGGGGACTCCTCAGGAGGAGGACATGGTGGGTCTAGGGAAGGAGTGACTGATGATGAGTCTGACATTGATACCAGGGAAGAGGACGCTTTGGCAGCTGCTTTGCCAGTACCCTGAGCCTGGGTGAGAGAGGATGAGGAGGAGGAGGAGGGCTTGGTCATCCACTCTACCAAGTCTTCGGCATGATGTGGCTCAACATGTCCAGCTGCCGAAAAGAAGGACAAGCGTGTCCCATGGCCATGTGCTGATGACAATGCACCGCGTCCACGACCAGCACTGTTGCCCCCAGACACAGAGCCTGCTTGCCCTCTTTTATTGCCTCCTGACTGTCTGCCTCTCCTTGTTTGCCTTCCAGACATTCTAATAGATGGCCTGCAGGGAGATGGGAAAAAAGCAATAAGGGCTACCTTCAGGTGTCCTTCTCTGTCCCTTTACTTAAGGATTTCTAAATATGGTTGAGGATGATTGCTTTTGCACAGAATAGCACAACGACAATTTCCCTGACTGTCCAAAAAACAAGGATTTCAAAGATGGTTGATGAGGAATGCTTTAGCACACTATAGCACAAGGAGAATTCCCCTCACTTTCCTTCTTTGTCCCTAGAAACAAGGACTCGCACAGTGAAAGAAACTGACACTCTCCCTACCTAGAGTTTTCTGTCCCTAGAAAATTTTTTTTTTTAAAGCACACTATAGCACAAGGAGAATTCCCCTCACTTTCCTTCTTTGTCCCTAGAAACAAGGACTCGCACAGTGAAAGAAACTGACACTCTCCCTACCTAGAGTTTTCTGTCCCTAGAAAAAATTTTTTTTTAAAGCACACTATAGCACAAGGAGAATTCCCCTCACTTTCCTTCTTTTTTCCTAGAAACAAGGACTCGCACAGTGAAAGAAACTGACACTCTCCCTACCTAGAGTTTTCTGTCCCTAGAAATTTTTTTTTTTTAAAGCACACTATAGCACAAGGAGAATTCCCCTCACTTTCCTTCTTTTTTCCTAGAAACAAGGACTCGCACAGTGAAAGAAACTGACACTCTCCCTACCTAGAGTTTTCTGTCCCTAGAAAAAATGTTTTTTTAAAGCACACTATAGCACAAGGAGAATTCCCCTCACTTTCCTTCTTTGTCCCTAGAAACAAGGACTCGCACAGTGAAAGAAACTGACACTCTCCCTACCTAGAGTTTTCTGTCCCTAGAAATTTTTTTTTTTAAAAAGCACACTATAGCACAAGGAGAATTCCCCTCACTTTCCTTCTTTTTTCCTAGAAACAAGGACTCGCACAGTGAAAGAAACTGACACTCTCCCTACCTAGAGTTTTCTGTCCCTAGAATTTATTTTTTTTTAAAGCACACTATAGCACAAGGAGAATTCCCCTCACTTTCCTTCTTTGTCCCTAGAAACAAGGACTCGCACAGTGAAAGAAACTGACACTCTCCCTACCTAGAGTTTTCTGTCCCTAGAAATTTTTTTTTTTAAAGCACACTATAGCACAAGGAGAATTCCCCTCACTTTCCTTCTTTTTTCCTAGAAACAAGGACTCGCACAGTGAAAGAAACTGACACTCTCCCTACCTAGAGTTTTCTGTCCCTAGAAAAAATGTTTTTTTAAAGCACACTATAGCACAAGGAGAATTCCCCTCACTTTCCTTCTTTGTCCCTAGAAACAAGGACTCGCACAGTAAAACACACTGACACTCTCCCTACCTATCCTTCTCTTTCCCTAAACTAAAGGAATCCAGGTTAAGCAAGAAAGAAATAAATGTCACTGTCCCTGCCTATGCTTGTCTTTCCCTGCTCCGGGACACACTACACTAGGCCGCCGTGCTGGCGGCCTTTTATAGTGTGGGGCGTGTACTAAACACCCTCAGCAATAATTGGCCACAGGCATCCTGCCTGTGGCCAATCATTGCTCTCCTCGCTGCTGGCGCTGTGATTGGCCAAGCATGCGGGGTCACAGTGCATGTTTGGCCAATCACAGCGCCTGGATGACACTGCGATGGCGTAGTGCATTGTGGGCCGTTCGCGTCACTCGAATTTGGCGCGAACGGCCCAAATCGTTCGATCTTCGTCGAACGATCGAACAGCCGATGTTCGAGTCGAACGTATGTTCGACTCGAACATGAAGCTCATCCCTAATCTCCATTCTGAACGCTAGTTTTACCAGAACGAGCGCTCCCGTCTCATACTTGTATAGCGGCCTCACCCCCTACTCCCTTGATATAATACGGCGGGCTTGTCTAGGGGTTTGAGGGAGGAGGGTGAGGAACACTAATACCAGCTCTCACCTTGTGTGTGTGTGAGGTTTGAGCTAAGTTCAAGTTTACCTTCAGGTCTGCGTTCCGTACGGAGCCTCTGCTTCTCCTGTGGAGATTGATTTGCCACCGCTAGAGACGGAGCACTTCACTGCCAGTAATAGAGTTCCACACCATGAACAGTCCAACACTTATTTATTTATCTTGTAGCAATGAACAAGACCGGTTGAACTTGACACAAACAGACAGGGTGTGGATACGAGTAGGTCCAGGCACAAGCTCTTTCCTATTCCATACAGTGCAAATAGGCTTGGCACACAATCGCTGCCACCGATTGTGAATTTGGTTCCTGCCACAAACCTTGGTGAACGTTGAGGCCTCTGCCACAGACCTGAGTGTAGGCCTCTGCCACCGAC
This sequence comes from Rana muscosa, assembly GCA_029206835.1. Lineage (NCBI taxonomy): Eukaryota > Metazoa > Chordata > Amphibia > Anura > Ranidae > Rana > Rana muscosa. Next base: position 386,166,822 of record CM055118.1, read on the forward strand.
CTGGGTTCAGTTGGGTTGCTGCCACCGACCATAAGCACGTGAACTACCTTCCTTGAGAGAATGACAGGGAAGACATCCATCCGGACGGTCTTCAGAGGCCCACCCGTCACCGGCAATATGCTGCACCGGGTCTTCGGGAGGGACACATCTCCGGTCCCTTACTCCCTGGATTCAGGCACCCGTACCTGGGGCACCTTAGGTATGTTCCATCCCTCGCGGGACCCAGTGGAAGGTACCGGGCCCCAGGCCTTCTGCAAAAGTACCTCACCCCAGACTTGTGGTGTCTGGGATGGAACTCGAACTCCACGTGTCCAGGCCAAGGGCGCCTGGACACTGATCGCGGACAGAAGCCCACAGGCTAAAGGTGCCTGGGACTTCGACCTTGTGTGCAAGATGTCCGCCCCTTTTATACCCTCTCCCAGCAAGCACAGCGGGTTACCCGCCCCGCTGTACAACTGCTGCGAGAGGTCACAAACGGTATGTCACTGCAGTGGTGGTTCAACCCTGGCCCAAGGCGACAGCGCCACCCACTGGGCCGCAGGGAACTGACACCACTGATATCTTCACACAAATAAATCGCATTACTCTAACAATCAGTGCATCTGGGTCATGCTACCACCCAGATGCTGCCCCTAAATGTATATACCCGCTACACTTAATTCTGAGCATGCGCGTTTTTTTCCCCTCGTAAAAGCCTACACACGGCCGTTTTTCACGACGTGAAAAAGAACGACGTGAAAAACGACGAGAAAAAATAGAGCAGGTGCTAAAAAAAATTCGGGCAGTTTTCTCGTCACGAAAAATGCTATGGAGCCTACACACGACCGTTTTTCACGGTCAATCTAAAAAATTGCATTTTTCTCGTCATGAAAAACGGTTGTGTGTACGCGGCATTACACTGTGACAGGGAAGTCTGTGCAGGAGGAGGAGAGTCCTGGGAGTAAAGCCTCGTACACACGGCTGAGATTCTCGTCGAAAAAAACATGTCGTTTTTTTCGACGAGATTCTTGGACAAGAAACTTGTCCCGGCCGAGTGTACAGACGCTCGATTCAAAGAACCCGCGGTTCTTTGAATGGAGCGTACGCGGTAAGGTCATCGACTACGACGAGCATGCGCTCGTCACATTCGATGCCGTCGCCGCCGTCTTGGTATACCCTACCTATGCCTAGGAAGCTACCGCGCATGCGTCGAATTCATTTCGAACATGCGCGGGCTTCCGGGAGGACAGGTAAGTGTACACACACTCACTTTTCTCGTCGAGAAACATGCCGACGAGAATCTCGACGAGAAAATAGAGAGCAGGTTCTCTATTTTCTCGTCGAGATTACTTGTCGGTTTTCTTGACGAGAAACCATACACACAAACGAGTTTCTCGGCAAAAAATCTCTGCCAGCAAGTTTCTTGCTGGTTCTTGCCGAGAAACTCGGTCGTGTGTACGAGGCCTTACAGTCTGCAGGAGTTGTGCAGAGCAGAAGTGTAAAGTCAAAGTCTGTCAACGTTAGAGTCCATCATTTTTTTTTCTAAAGTGCTCTATTCATAATATAGCAAAATGTGATCTGTTCTATGGGCATCCCATACCGTTTCCACAACCAAGTTATATCCCCCCAAATAAACAAAAAAACAAAACAACGCAAATGACTGCTCATTGTCTACTGGAGAGTGATATATGGAGGTCTGGCAGCAGGGTGAATATGTGTGGATGATAGTAACTAGTAGCAACCATCCGCTACAGGTGGGGTATACATGGGCAGGGCAAAGGGGGTGGAGTCAGTGCTGGAGCCAAGGGGGGATGCAAAATAAGGTTTTCGCCTAGGTTGCCAAAAATCCTTGCACCAGCCCTGCATACTTCAAAAAATAAACATTGGAATCCATGTGGCGCCCCGCATATAGATTAGGGAGCCGCATGCATGGATGCACGCCTCTGCACCCCTTATGGACGGGCCGCCGTTGGGTACATAGCAACCCTACCCATTCAACAAAAAAGTGTAAAAGTGATTAAAGACAGTACAAGAATTTTTAACAATACTGTTATCAAAAAGTAAAAAAAAACAAACAATATCCCCCAATGTAGATCCATCGTCAATCATGATGCCTCCTGCCACCGCCTGACCCGAAAAAAAAGAAATTCTGCTCACGATGAACACTCCTGCAGGCTGCCTGCTCCGCTGTGTGACATTTGTTAAATAGCTAAGGGTTGGGGCCACCCAGTGATGTCACCACCCCCTGTGACATCATCAACCCCAGCCCCCCCCCCATGTTATGGGGTTCCCGGCCCGCTCCTTAGCAACCAGTTATTCTTCTTTGACTTTGTGGAAAATAAAGACCCATTAGATTTGCAAACTACCCAGTGGTGATCTCACCTTTCTACTGTCACCAAGACCACCCCCCCCCCCGAGGACCCCTTTGGGTCCACCTCTTCCTACTCTTCCTAGAGAGCCACCTTTGTTCCAGAACTGAGAACTATCCTTCATACTGAAGAGAAAAACCCAATATTCACGAAATTGTAACTGTTTAGTAGTCACCACATCCCAAAGGAAACATGAAAAAAATGGCAAACCCCTAATGGTGGGACTTTGAGAGTGACTACAAACAGAAGTATGTATGTATAAAAGTATAAATTGAATATATTGATGTCATACAAAAAAACATAGAAGTCATTGATTAATAGAGACTAGTGTTGAGCGGACCCGAACTGTAAAGTTCGGGTCCGTACCGAATTTTGGCGTTTTCCCGACCCCGGACCCGGACCCGGATTTTGCGCTAAAGTCCGGGTTCAGGTTCGGATTCGGGAATTTAATGGCGCAGTTAGAAATGCTTCAGGGGCCAGCCAATCACCATTTGATTAGCTGGTGTGCCCTTAGAAGCCATCATAGCCATGCCTACTAATGGCATGGCTGTAATTGGTCAGTGCAACATGTGACCCAGCATGTGACCAGCTTCTATATAAGAAAGAGGCACACAGCACAGATCGTCACTCTGCTTTTAGACAGTGTAGGGAAAGGATCCTGGCTGCTGTTGCTGTGAGGGAGAGAATTATATGATAGGAGTTAGTCCTGATTCTGCAATCTACTGATAGAAAAGATAGAGAGACAGTGTAGTGTAGTGTAGGGGCAGGATCCTGTTTGTGCTTTCAGGGAGAGAGATTTAGATAGGAGTCCAGATTGAGAGATATAATAGCTCAGCGATCTGCATAGGTTTATCTGTTTGTGTTGCAAGCTCAGTGCACCAGCACTGCATTACGTTGAGTGATACACCTATTCCATACTGTGGCTGTATTGTGCTCTTGCTAAAAGACCTATTTTGGTCAGAAAAAAAAAAAAAAAAAGGCACTTTATTGTGCTTTTGCTAAAAAGACCCATTTTTGGGCCCCAAAAAAAAAAAAAGGCACTTTATTGTGCTGTTGCAAAAAAAAAACGGCACTTTGTTGTGCGCAAAAAAGACCTATTTTTGGGCAAAAAAAATATTTTGCAGTGTATATCTCTAGTTGTGTGAAATAACCAATTTCTATATATTTTTCTTGTACTATGCTATACTAAAAAAAAAAAAAAAAACTTTTTTTTGAATAGCATTCTCTGCAGCTGTGCGATTCAGCGGTTATATACTGTGGTTGTGTTGTGCTCTTCCAAAAAACGCCATTTAGGGCCACAGAAAATATTTTGCAGTGTGAAATACACATGTGGAGGTGTGTAAAATAAACAATTTCTATATATTGTACAGTGCTATACTAAAAAAAACAACATTTTTTTTTGAATAGCATTCTCTGCACTTCTATAGCTGTGCGATTCAGTGGTTAAATACTGTGGTTGTGTTGTGCTCTTTCAAAAAACGCCATTTAGGGCCACAGAAAATATTTTGCAGTGTGAAATACACATGTGGAGGTGTGTAAAATAAACAATTTCTATATATTGTACAGTGCTATACTAAAAAAAACAACATTTTTTTTTGAATAGCATTCTCTGCACTTCTATAGCTGTGCGATTCAGTGATTAAATACTGGGGTTGTGTTGTGCTCTTGGAAAAAACGCCATTTAGGGCCACAGAAAATAAATTGCAGTGTGAAATACACATGTGGAGGTGTGTAAAATAAACAATTTCTATATATTTTCCTTGTACTGTGCTATACTAAAAAAAACAACCTTTTTTTTTGAATAGCATTTTCTGTAGCTGTGCGATTCAGCGGTTACGTGCTGTGGGTGTGTTGTGGTCTGGCAAAAAACGCCATTTAGGGCCACAGAAAATATTTTGCAGTGTGAAATACACATCTGGAGGTGTGTGTAAAAAAACAATTTATATATATTTTCCTTGTACTGTGCTATACTAAAAAAAACAACCTTTTTTTTTTTTAATAGCATTTTCTGCAGTTCTGTAGCTGTGCGTTTCAGCCATTACGTACTGTGGGTGTGTTGTGGTCTTCCAAAAAACGCCATTTAGGGCAAGATCCTAAATTTGGAAAATATGAGGGGAAGGTCAAAGGGACGTGGTGGCCCCGGTCGTGGTGCTGCTGGTGGAGCTCCTGTTGCAGGGAGAGGACGTGGTGGATCTGTGCCAGCTACACGCACAAGTGAAACACCTTCCTCAGGTGCGAGTAGGCGACCGAGCCTGCGGCGGTATTTTGTCATGCCTAATGAGGCTGTACCAATGTTTAGGCCAGGACAAGTACAGGCGATAGTAGATTGGGTTGCTGACAGTGCCTCGGGTTCCTTCACATTGTCTCCCACCCACTCTTCTGATGAAAGATCAGAGTTGGCACCTGAAGCCCATGTCCATCAGTCTTTCACCTCACCCCCTTGCAAATCAGCCAAGCAGTCTGAGCCCCAAATCATGCAGCAGTCTCTTCTGCTTTTCGATGACTCTGTTAGCAGGGTTTCCCAGGGCCATCCACCTAGCCCTGCCCCAGAAGTGGAAGAGATTGAGTGCACCGATGCCCAACCACTTATGTTTCATGATGGGTACATGGGAGGACCATCGCAGCACGTCTCGGATGATGACGAAACACAGGTGCCAACTGCTGCTGCTTTCGCAATTGTGCAGACAGACATGGAGGGCAGGGGTGAAGACTGGGTGGAAGATGATGTGGAGGACAATGAGGTCCTCGACCCCACATGGAATCAACGTTATGCAGGTGACCAGTGTAGTTCGGAGGAAGAGGCGGTGGTCGCACAGAGCCACCAGCACAGCAGAAGAGGGAGCAGGGTGCAAAAACGGAGCATTCGTCCCCTAGACAGTACATCTGCTACTGCCCAACACAGCAAGGGACCGAGCACACCAAAGCCAGGTCCAAGGACTTCCCTAGCGTGGCAGTTCTTCACACAGTGTGTTGATGACAAGACACGAGTGGTTTGCACGCTGTGCAATCAGAGCCTGAAGCGAGGCATAAACGTTCTCAACCTGAGCACAAGCTGCATGACCAGGCATCTAAGTGCAAAGCACGAGCTGCAGTGGAGTAGACACCTCAGAAACCAAGAAAGGTCTCTGGCTCCTCCTGCTTCCTCTTCTGCTGCAGTCTCGGCCTCTTCATCCACCTCTGTAGTGACAGTGGCACCTGTCACCACGCAAACAGAGGATCTGCCAGCAACACTACCACCTGGGTCACCGACCATCTCCACAATGTCCCATGGAAGCGTTCAGCTCTCTATCTCCCAAACATTGGAGCGGAAGAGGAAGTACCCCCCTAGCCACCCGCGATCCCTGGCCCTGAATGCCGGCATTTCAAAATTCCTGGCCTTTGAAATGCTGTCATTCCGTCTGGTGGAGACGCAGAGTTTTAAAAGCCTGATGGCATTGGCTGTCCCGCAGTACGTCGTGCCCAGCCGCCACTACTTTTCCAGGCGAGCCATCCCTTCCCTGCACAACCAGGTGGGGGACAAAATCAGGTGTGCACTGCGCAACGCCATCTGTGGCAAGGTCCACCTAACTACGGATGCGTGGACCAGTAAGCACGGTCAGGGACGTTATATCTCCCTAACAGCACACTGGGTAAATGCAGTGGCTGCTGGGCCTGAGGCAGATAGCGGTTTGGCGCATGTCCTTCCACCACTGAGGATTGCAGGGCGCTTCAGTTTGCTTCCTGTTGCTAACTCCTCCTTCTCCGCTTCCTCATCCTCTACCGCCTCCTCATCCATTCAGCGTAACACCTTCACCACCAACTTCAGCACAGCCAGGGGTAAACGACAGCAGGCAGTTTTAAAACTTTCCTGTTTGGGGGAAAATCCCCACACCGCGCAGGAGTTGTGGAGGGACATGGAACAACAGACCGATGAGTGGTTGCTGTCAGTGAGCCTCAAGCCCGGCCTGGTGGTGTGCGATAATGGGCGAAATCTCGTAGCAGCTCTGGGTCTAGCCGGTTTGACGCACATCCCTTGCCTGGCGCATGTGCTGAACTTGGTGGTCCAGAGGTTCCTTAAAAATTACCCCAATATGCCAGAGCTGCTGCAGAAAGTGCGGGCTGTGTGTGCGCACTTTTGGCGTTCTCACCCTGCTGCTGCTCGCCTGTCAGCGCTGCAGCGTAACTTCGGCCTTCCAGCTCACCGCCTCATATGTGACGTGCCCACAAGGTGGAACTCCACCTTGCACATGCTGGCCAGACTGTGCGAGCAGCAGCAGGCAATAGTGGAGTTTCAGCTGCAGCAATCACGCGTAAGTCGCTCTGCGGAACAGCACCACTTCACCACCAATAACTGGGCCTCCATGCGAGACCTGTGTGCCTTGTTGCGCTGTTTCGAGCACTCCGCCAACATGTCCAGTGCCAATGACGCCGTTCTCAGCGTTACTATCCGAGTTCTATGCCTCCTTGAAAAAACGCTTCGGGCGATGATGGAAGAGGATGGGGCACAGGAGGATGAGGAGGAGGAGGAAGCGGGATCATTTCAAAGGCTTTCAGGGCAGTCTTTCACAAGTGGCTACGAGGGTGGGTTCCTGCACCAACAAACGCCAGGTACACAATTGTCCGGCAGAAAGGGCACAGTTCTGGAGGATGACGAGGTGGAGGAGGAGATGGAGGAGGAGGAGGAGGAGGAGGAGCCATGTTCACAGCAGGGTGGCACTCAGACCAGCTCGTGGCCATTACTGGTGCGTGGCTGGGGGGATACAGAGGACACAGACGATACACCTCCCACAGAGGACAGCTTTTCTTTGCCTCTGGGCAGCCTGGCACACATGAGCGATTACATGCTGCAGTGTTTCCGCAACGACAGCCGAGTTGCCCACATTTTAACTGGTGCTGATTACTGGGTGGCCACCCTGCTGGATCCCCGTTACAAGGACAACGTACCGTCCTTAATTCCCTCACTGGAGCGGGATCGTAAGATGCGCGAGTACAAGCGCACGCTGGTAGACGCGCTGCTGGTGGCATTCCCACCTGACAGCGGGCGTACGGTGGAAGCACAAGGCGAAGGCAGAGGAGGAGGAAGAGGTCGCCAACGCAGCCGGGGCACCGGCAGCACCTCAGAAGGCAGGGTTAGCATGGCCGAAATGTGGAAAAGCTTTGTCAGCACGCCACAACAACCAGCACCACCAGCTGAGATGGAACGTCTTAGCAGGAGGCAGCATTTCACCAACATGGTTGAGCAGTATGTGTCCACAGGCCTACACGTACTGGATGACGGGTCTGCCCCCTTTAACTTCTGGGTCTCCAAATTGGGCACATGGCCTGAGCTTGCCGTTTATGCCTTGGAGGTGCTGGCCTGCCCTGCAGCCAGTGTATTATCTGAACGTGTATTTAGCACGGCAGGGGGCGTTATCACAGACAAGCGCAGCCGCCTGTCCAGAGCCAATGTGGACAAGCTCACATTCATTAAAATGAACCAGGCATGGATCCCACAGGACTTGTCCGTACCTTGTGCAGAATAGACATGTATACCGGTGTTGTGACAAAAACTGTCCGGCCATCGGATTGTGCCCGGCCCGTACTGCGCAGGCGCAGCACTTGCGCAGTACAGAGGACAAGGAGATTCACAAAATCTCCGAAGATGAACGGCGCCTGCGCTGTGAGTGCAGGTTCAAGCCCCACCATCCAAGAGGACATACGGTAGCACATAGTAACAGGGCCCCTCACGGGCTCGCTTCGATCGCGGCCTTGCTTGGCTCGGCTTGAACCACGGATGGTGTGGCCTTCACCTGAACTCAACACGCAGGCGCCGTTAGTCTTGGGAGATTTTTGAAATCCCCTTGTCCTACATACTCAGCAAGCGCAGTACAGGGCGGACACTATTCGACAGGGGACAGAATTCGACACATCACCGGCCTTACCCAGCCATTGTTGTATTTTTGAACCAGTGTTGGCTACCTCGTCCTCCTCCACCGCCGCTTCCACCTACACAGCCACATCCACCGCCACCTCAACCTCCTACTCCATATGGACCTCGTCCTGCTAGGCCAAGATTAAAATTTTTATTTTATTTTTTTGTAGCGCACAGATCCTTTCCCCCTTACCTGCCTTTATGTTGTTGGCTCTTCGCAGGAGGGAGAAAGGCACACCACACTACCAGCCCGTATCATCCTATATAAAGAGGTTGAGCGGTGTACTTGACGGGCCGTGTCCACAGCCGGAGTCAAAACTCCTCCAGAGGATGATTCTCACCTCTACTGTAGGTAGAGGCAAGTCCTTTAATTGCCAGTAAAGTCAATGTCCACACCAGCTGAAACTCCAACTCTTATTCTCTCATGGCAAAATAAACTGTACTCAGATAGAAAAGGTTAGAGCAAAGAAACAGGACAGCTTAAGGTGTGGAGGAGGTCCAGGCACAAACGTAGCACATTCACTTCACTGCTTAGGTTTCTCAAACAGTTTTTGGCGCACGGTCTCTGCCACAGACATTGAGGTTGGTCTCTGCCACAGACCGGGTGTACAAGGCCCCTGCCACGGGCCTGGAGAACTTTGGTCTCAGCCACAGACCAGGGTGTATAAGGCCCCTGCCACGGGCCGGTTGAATAAGGCCTCTGATACAGTCAAGGTGACCTTGAGCTTCTCCTTCTACGAACCTAGCCCATATCAAGGGGAAGACATCTCTCCAGGGAGTCAACAGACCATTCCTTCACCGTGACTCCCGCATCGGTCCATCAGAATGATCCTCCCTTCCCTGGAACAGGGTCCCCTACACGAGGCGGCTCTGGACTCCAGGCTTTACTCCCGCCCCTAGGCCTCCATACCCAGGGCAGCAAGAACTCCAGGATAGTACCTCACCCCGGGCTAAAGGTGCCCAAGATGGAACAGGAACACATGCACCCAGGCCGAAGGCACCTGGGCGCGGACCCCACTGGACATCAGCCCCCAGGCCAAAGGTCTGCCCTTTTATATGCTCTCCCGGCATGCACAGCAGGTTCCCCGCCCCGCTGTACTACTGCCAAGAGGGGACACAAAAGGCGCCACCTGTAGGCCGCAGGGAACTGCACACCAATACTGTCCCCCGAGGACAAAATGGTCCATGAATCCTACAGAATTAGGGTATTTGAGCCTATTTACCACTCAAACACTTTCCTTAAATTTAGCACCCCGCTACATTTTTATTTCAAAGTATTTTATTTTCCCACTAGCTTATCCATTAAATTAAATAATTTATTCCAGAAAGGGCGTATTCTGGGGCATTCCCACCATATGTGTGGCATTGTGCCGTTGAGTTTCTGAGGTTCTTAATGACTTCCTGTACCTCTTCTGCTGAAAAGGGGGCCTCCAGCATATTTTTTTATTTTTTAATTTTTTTTATGTTCTTTTAAGTTATTTCCTATCCACATTTGTTTGCAGAGCACTTGCCATGTTCTTAACAACATTTTGCAGCCCTCTAGCCCTTTCCATTACTTTTTTAGAGCCTTTTTAGTCGTCAGAAGTCCGGGTCCCCATTGACTTCAATGGGGTCCGGGTCCGGGTTCGGGTTAAAGTTCGGTCCCGAATCCGAACTTTTTTCCGAAGTTCGGCCGAACCCGCCGGACCCGAATATCCAGCTACCCGCTCAACACTAATAGAGACGCATGGGAAATATGTAAATCCAGACAATTCTTGCTTATTTGATGAAAAAAGAACACTCTAAGTAAGACCCAACAGCTGTTTCGGTACGAAGCCCTTCTTCAGGGCATTTTACAGACGTTTAGGGTCAAAAGTGTAATATTGTAGGATTTATTTGATATTCCATGTGTAGAAAAATGACGTGCGTGACTCAAGATGGTACACTAAAGCCCTGTACACACGATCAGTTTTACCGATGAAAACCGTCCGATGGATTGTTTTCATCAGACAAACCGATCGTGTATGGGACCCATCGGTCTTTTTTCCATCGGTTTTTAAAAATAGAACATGTTTTAAATTTTTCCGATGGATAAAAAACCGATCGAAAACTCCGATCGTCTATGGGCAAGTCCATCGGATAAAAAACCCACGCATGCTCAGAATCAAGTCGACGCATGCTCAGAAGCATTGAACTTCATTTTTTCTCGGCTCATCGGAGTGTTTTACGTCACCGCGTTTGGAACGGTCGTTTTTTTGACTGATGGTGTGTAGGCAAGACTGATGGAAGTCAGCTTCATCGGATTTCCGATGGACAAAACAATCGGATTAGAATCCATAGGATATCCGATCGTGTGTACGAGGCTAAAGAGAAACTCTCTCCCGGCTCAAGGATCAAAACCATTGGCCTCCAACAAGGGTCCCCTCTAATAGTGGGCGGAAAGGATCAATATCCACCCTTCGCCTCTCGGTCAGTATGGTAAATAAGTCAAAAGAAGAAAAGAAAGGGAGGTGTACAACAGGAGGTCTTCATATATTGCAGTCCAAGATCTAATTCAGATATATTGGATATAGACAACCCTTCATGTGAAGTGGAGGTGAAGTCCCCCCCACTTCAAAACAGTATATCTGAAGGGCGGAGAGGATCCTGAAATTCCGCCGCATCAGTCGCCACGCCTGAAGACTTTTGGCTTATTTACCATACTGACCGAGAGGCGAAGGGTGGATATTGATCCTTTCCGCCCACTATTAGAGGGGACCCTTGTTGGAGGCCAATGGTTTTGAGCCTTGAGCCGGGAGAGAGTTTCTCTTTGTGTACCATCTTGAGTAACGCACGTCATTTTTCGACACATGGAATATCAAATAAATCCTACAATATTACACTTTTGACCTTAAACGTCTGTAAATTCCCTGAAGAAGGGCTTCGTACCGAAACAGCTGTTGGGTCTGACTTAGAGTGTTCTTTTTTCATCAAATAAGTGTAGCGGGCGCTCAATCGGTCGGCTCCCACACTCCCAATCCCCTCTTATTAAAGTTCTCGCTCGAAATGTCTCTGGTCTAGGGGTATGATAGGAAAGGGAGTGCGTCCGCTACGCCAGACCTCCACCACAGGTGTATAAGTGGTGTTAGCAAAAGTTCTCTACCTTCGGGCCTGCATTGTGTATCGGGTCCTCCCTCCAGGAGTCATCTGCCAGGGAAACGAGTCTCACACCGTTGCAAGTCCAACACTCCTTTATTTGAACATAACATGGACTTACTTGCTTTGCAACCAGAACAGGAGGTGTGAATGTGTATATAGGCCCAGACACAAGTTCGATCCTCCACTCTCCTCCCTGAGAGCGGGCTATGGTCTCCGCACGAGGGAAATTCACCTTCCGGACGGTCTCCGACAAGAGACTCACCCGTCACCGGCAGTATGCTGTATCGGGTCTTCAGATGAGGAGCTCTTCCCGGTCCATTACGTCCACCTCGGATTCAGGCGTCTATCTCCGGAGCACCCTAGGATCCTTCCCTCGCGGAACTCAGTGTTGGGCACTGAGCTCCGGACCACCAGCTGAGTACCTCACCTCAGGCTAAAGGTGCCTGAGGTGGAACACGACCTCCGGTGGTCCTCTAGGCCTAGTCTGCCCGGAGGACAACACAAACTCCATCCGCAGGCTGAAGGTGCCTGGGACAACGAACCCCGTGACAAATGGCCGGCCCCCTTTATACCTTCCCCCGGCATGCGCAGCGGGTTCCCCGCCCCACCACACGGCTGCCGAAGAAAGACAAAAAGGAATTCGACACAGCAATGACTCGTCCGTCGGCCCAAAGTGACAGCGCCACCCGGTGGACCGCCGGAGATACACCACCGGTGTCACCGTAGAAATTCAAAAGTTTTCCCGGGAAAGTAAATACCCGCTACATAAGCAAGAATTGTCTGGATTTACATATTTGCCATGGGTCTCTTTTAATCTATGACTTCTATGTTTTTTGTATGACATCAATATATTCAATTTATACTTTTATACATACATACTTCTGTTTGTAGTCACTCTCAAAGTCCCACCATTAGAGGGTTTGCCATTTTTTTCATCCTTCATACTGAGGTCCAGGACGTCCAGCTCTCCACCAACACCTCGTTCCTATGTGCAGGAACATCTCACAGTCCCAACATAAATGTACGGGAACTTTTTTTTTTAGAACTCTGCTCTACGGGCGTTGGTAGATGGAAGAGATTATAAAAAAAAAAAAAAAATACAATGAAAAGAATGAAAAAAAAAACAAGGAAATGAATGGCATCCAGTGTTGTGAGACAGAAGAAAAGATGCCAAAAAGTAGAAAAGAATGTTGTAAAGCCAGATGAGTCAAGTGATATGAGAACTATTTGTTCGGGAATCTAATAATAGAATCTAAGTGGAATTCAAGGCTAGAACTAACTAAGCCTAAAGTGGTTGTTAAGGTAAAAGGTTTTAACTTAATACATTCTCTGCATTAAGGTAAAAAAACTTCTGTGCGCTGGTTCCCCTCCCAGCCCCCCCTTATACTTGAACCCAATCTCGATCCAGTGCTGTGCCCGAGACCAGCTGCTTTCTCCTCTCTCCCCACTGGACATGCAGGCAGCAGGGGGATCCGTTGGCTCCTGCTGCTGTCAATCACAGCCTGTGAGGGGAGAGTGGGGGCGGTGCTGAGCTGAACTCTGTGTGTCTATGGACACACGCAGCCCAGCTCGGGATAGAACCCGCACAAGTGCCCCCATAGCAAGCGACTTGCTATGGGAGGGCATTCGGCAGGGCGGAGGAGCCAGGAGTGCCGGTGAAAGACACGAGGAGAGTGCAAAACCATTATGTTTTTGTGTACAAATCTACAGTATCTCACGATCTCAGAGCTGCAGCAGGAGGAATATTTCTAATACTGAAATACAGCAGAGTACAGTGTGTGTATAATATATTATTATGGGATGTGTCTACAGTTCAGTAATGATTACATAAAGCAAGTAAGGGAAATAGGTTTATGTCCTGCTGTGGCTGGAGGGGGAAAGAGAACAGACATACTTTACAGTAATTAGGGGCTGTAACCTATCATACTCCCCTTTAATGCTTAAGCCTATTTCTGACAATTGTTGCTTACAAGTTAAAATCCGTATTTTTTTGCTTGAAAATTACTTTGAACACCCAAAAATTATTTTGATTTTTTGAGCGGAGACCCTAGAGAATAAAATGGCGATCGTTTGCAATATTTTATGTACCACCGTATTTGCACAGCGGTCTTTCAAACGCAATTTTTTGGGAAAAAAATATATAAACTTTCATGAATTTTCAAAAGAACGAAACAGTAAGGTTAGCCCAATTTTTTTGTATAATGTGAAAGATGAGGTTATGTCGAGTAAATAGATACCTAACGTGTCATGCTTTTGAATTTGCGCACACTCGTGGAATGGCGACAAATTACGGAAACTAAAAATCTCCATAGGTGTGACGCTTTAATTTTTTTTTACGGTTACCAGGTTAGAGTTACAGAGGAGGTCTAGTGCTAGAATTATTGCTTTCGCTCTGACGAACGCGCCAATACCTCACATGTGTGATTTGAACACCGGGCGCAACTTGCGCGTGCGTTTTCTTTGCTGCGCGGGGACGGGCGCTTTAAAATGTTTTTTTTTTTTCTTTTTCATTTATGTAGCGCCCTCCCCAAAAGGTTGGGACGCTATCTCAAATTTAGAGGGATGTCTGGGCCAGTAGTTGGGCTCAGACTGTTGAATTATATTGAGATTTGCCTCTGTTCTGGCTGTGGTGCTGCCTGGTAGCATTTTCCCTTGATGCCTGTGGGTGGCGCTGCCACCTCGGGCTCATGTTGGAACGCAGGCAGACCATGGTGTATTAAGTGGCCCCTCTCGCCGGTGGTTCAGTGGGAGTGGTCAACCCGCTGTGCCTGCTGGGAGGGGATTAGGGTGACCACATTTCCAAACTACCATTCAGGGACACCCCCCCTTCCCAAAAATCAGCTTGTGCTGTAACGAATCATAGCACAGTGATTGGACACAAGAGGCAGGATTTATGAGTTCTCCAATCACAAGCAGGGGGCGGGGATTGTGCTCCTCCAGGCATTCCCGGCCAGGACAAGTACTGTCAGTGAGTAAAGCGGTGATGTGGCGGCCTTTTTTGGGGGCATCAGATTGGCCCGGGGGGGTGGTGGCTGTGTCAGTTTCATTCTGGGACACTGTATTGTCCTGGAATGAAGGTGTCCGGGACAGACCTACAAAATGCGGGACTGTCCCGGGCAATCCGGGACACGTGGTCACCCTAGAGGGGATACTTAAGGGGCAGACGCCATTGTTTGGGGTCTTTGCCTCGTGGCCCTCTGTGCACGAGGTATGTTGTGTGTGGTTCTGGTCCCGGGCCACGTTGGCCCGAGGCTACATCGCTATCTAGTAGGCCCAGCTAGTCTGGCTGGGGCCTACATTCGGAGAGGGGATCCCAAGCTGTCCGTCCAAATGGGAAGGAAGCTGGCTTAATGAAGGAAACCAGGGGAGGACCTGCCCTGGAGGAGACCGGCAAAGTGCTGACGTCTTGGGTGAGGCCTGGTAACTTTGTTGAGGAGGGATCCATCATATCACAAGCCCTGCAGTTCGCCGGATTGGCTTAAAGGCTCTTTTACTGCACAGTTGGAAGTTTGGGACTTTGAAATCCTGTGGCAGAGGATTCCCGGACTATCCATTTGCTCAACTTTAAAAGGTCTGTGGCAGAGACTTTGTTCACTTTAAAAAGGTCTGTGGAAGAGGCCCACTTCATCTTGGGCAGTCTGTGGCAGAGACAGCCCTGTTGCTGATTCGTGTGTCATCCGGGGTGCTAGGCCATGTGAGAGGGGACTATCCGGGTGACCAATACCCAGGGCCGTTTGAAGGAATTTGGGGGCCCCATGCAGATTGAGTATTAGGGGCCCCTACTGATTTTTTTTAAGTTGAGAAGTAGGGGGGGGGTGCTAGGGTTTTTGTTTTTGTAGTTCAGAAGCGGGGGGGGGCCATCGCGGGAGGGGGGGGCGGCCGATCGTGGGAGGAGTGGACGTCTATCGGGAGTGGGGGCCCCATGTTATGGACAATGGTGAGCAATGCATTTGACTTGCCTCTGACGCTGCCTGAGTGCCGGGCTGGACACTGGACTCAAGGACAGACAGATACAGGGAGCGGAAGCCGGGAGGAGGTGGGTGGAGCTAGCTAGATGATCTTCCTGGGTCCACAGTCCTCCGCTGTGATAGGCACAACTCTGCCTCTCTCCACTCCTGCTCCACTTGTGACGTCACTGGTTGCTACACGCCAAGCGGGCGTCACGTAGCAACCAGCACAGACAGTGCCAGCTAAGGCTAGGGGGCTCCTAGGTCAAATCGATCATGCACCAGGGCAGAAATCACGGACAGTGACAGGCAGCAGGCAGGGGCCCCAGGCCAGCTCGGGGCCCCAAGCAGTTGCTTGGTTTGCCTGTCCTGTTCCGACGGGCCTGCCAATACCCACTCTGGCATTGAGAGTGGTGAGTGACTTTGAACTGATATTTTCCATTTTTGTGCCGAGTGCCTGAACCTTCCCCTGTTTTTCTTCTACCTTCTACTTTCTCTCAAAGTTATACATGCATAAGAAAATAAAGCCTGACTGTTGAAGGTTTTACATCTGTGTGGACATTGCATTTACTACAGACTTTCCTACCCGGACAACGAAGCTGAAGAGGTAACGTGCAAAACCCAAAACTAACCAGCAGCTCCTACGGGGGTAGTGCTACATTTATTTTTGACATTGTCACTTTAAATTTTTTTAATAATTATGATCACTTTTATGTAAACATCCAGTAATAGGTGGTGACAGGTACTCCTTATGGGGGGATCGGGTGTCTAAAATCCCTCCTTTGCACTTCAAAGTATTCAGATTGCCAAAAACTGTGATTCTGAATACTATATATGTAGCGCCCTGCTCCTGATGATCAGGAGCTATGTTAGATTTAGTGGGTGTCTGAGCTGGTAATTAGCTCAGACTTCGTAATGATAAAGGCTAAATTAGCCTCTGTTCCGGCTATGGCTGTGTTTGGAAGGACTTCCCACTGTTTGCCTGTAGGTCGCGTTACCACCCCAGGCCAATGTTGGAACGCAAGCAGGCCAAAGTGTATTGGGTATCTTTCCCCCGGGAACAGCTCAGTGGGAGTGGTCTCCCCGCTAAGCATGCTGGGGAAGGGTACTTAAGGTGGCAGACGCCATTTCTCGGGGCTCTCTTTGCCTCGTGGCCCTCCTGGCTCGAGGTATGTGTTACTGGAATTTCAGCCTCTGAGCCACGCTGGCCCGAGGCTGCATCTATGCCAGGTAGGCCCAGTTGTCCTGACTGGGGCCTGCACTTTGAAGGGGATCCTGTGCTGTCCGTCCTGCGGGAGGAAGCCACTCAATGGAGGAAACCAGGGGAGGACCTGTCCTGGAGAGGACCAAGCGGAAGGCTGGTGTCTTTAGGAAGGCCTGGTGACCCTATTGGAGGATGCACCGTAGCTAAAGTTACCTTACAGTCTGCCGGGTCGGCTTAAAGGCTCTTAAACTGTAAGGCTGGATATCCGGGTACTAAAATCCTGTGGCAGAGACTGTTATCTCTTATTTGTTCGTGCATCATTCCGGCTGCTAGGTCAAGTGAGAGGGGCCTATCCGGGTGAGCAATACCCACTTGAAGGAGAGTGGTGAGTGTGACTTTGAAAGCTTAGAAGTTTCCCCAGTGATCTGCATTGTGTGCCTGAACCTTCCCCTAACCCTCCATCCCTCTACCTATGCAAGTTGTTTGGAAATAAAACCTGACGAAAAGGATTAATAACTTGTGTGGACATTGAACTTTCTATAGACTCTCATCCCCTAGAGACAACCAACAGTGAGGTAACGTGCAAGGCCCAAATTTAAACCAGCAGCTCCTACGGGGGTGTGCTACATATGTTTATTAAAATCGTCGCCATTGGCAGGCGAGTAAGCCCGGAAGTGACGTTGTGACGTCGCTTCCGTGTGTTTACATAGGAGACGGGAACAAAGCCGTTTCCGGCTTCTTTCCAGTCTCACTCTAGCCGACGGAAGTGCCGGATCATGGCTCGGGTCTCCCGGTGGGACAGGAAGAGCAGCGGAAGGCGGCGGGAGGGGGGGGGGGGGACGTCCCTTCTCGCTCCTTCAGGATAACAGCCGAGTGGCCTTTAGCCACATCGGTTGTTATCCCTAAAGAGCCGACTGACCGCTCTAAAAAACGGTACCGGGTTGATGCCTGCAGCTACATATCACCCCGGTATAACCCATTCATGCTGAGGCCGCATATGTGCGTACGGTCGGCGCTAAGGGGTTAAGCTAGTTCTAGCCAGTGGCAGCTGATGCTCAATTTTCTTGGGGGGTGGCCCGCAGGCCCCCACTGAGCCAGTCAGCCAAAACACCCCCCCCCCCCCCCCGTAGCTCGATCGTTCAATCTTCGCTTGCTCGCCCACTATTGCCCCGCCAGGCCCCCTGCCAGCCCCGCACTTACCCCATCCAGGTTGTAGCTTCGGCGACTCCCCCCCCCCCCCGCCCTGCATCTCCTCCCGAGTCCCGGCTGTCGCTTCTTCTCCCAGCTAATCGGGACTCATGGCCAATCGGGTCTTAGCACTCCCTAATCCATGTTTCCTGAGACCCGATTTGCCCGGGAGGAGAAGCAGGAAGACATTTGCAAATATTAATTTGCTAATGTCACACATCCGAGTGGGCTCCGGGTCCAGTACTTTGCGCCCACCCTTTTTAAAGCCAATCAGAGCCTCAAGCTCTAATCACGTGCTTCAAAAAAAACCAAAAAAAACAAAAAAACATTGAAATCCAGTCCGGCGCCCTGCATGTACAGTAACTTAGGGGCCAGGCTCATGGATTAGGGGAGCGGCGCTCATTCACCCTGTATGAGCGGCCGCCACTGGTTCTAGCCTTAAATTCCACTTTAAAGAAGATCTCTTTTAGAAGGAAATGGAAGATCAGATCTTTGCTGTGACCCCACAGGAAATACATCGAGTAATGGTGAAATCTTCTCAGGTGTTTGTAGCTGCCTGTGACCCCACTTGGGGGGGTTCCTTCACTTCCTGTGCAGGTGACCACACAGGAAGTGAGGGCTGATTTCTCTGACTGCAATGAAAACCAGACTGGGGTTCTAACTATAGGATTGGTTTGGATTTTCCTATATACAGTGCCTTGAAAAAGTATTCATACCCCTTGAAATGTTCCACATTTTGTCATGTTACAACCAAAAACGCAAATGTATTTTATTGGGATTTTATGTGATAGACCAACACAAAGTGTCACATAATTGGGGAGTGGAAGGAAAATGATAAATGGTTTTCATTTTTTTTTACAAATAAATATGTGAAAAGTGAGGGGGGGGGGGGGATTTGTATGGCGCCCCCCTGAGTCAATACTTTGTAGAACCGCCTTTCACTGTAATTACAGCTGCAAGTCTTTTTGGGGGGGTCTCTACCAGCTTTGCACATCTAGAGAGGGACATTTCTGCCCATTCTTTGTAAAATATCTCAAGCTCTGTCAGATTGGATGGAGAGCGTCTGTGAACAGCAATTTTCAAGTCTTGCCACAGATTCTCAATGGGATTTAGGTCTGGACTGTGACTGGGCCATTCTAACACATGAATATGCTTTGATCTAAACCATTCCATTGTAGCTCTGGCTGTATGTTTACGGTCGTTGTCCTGCTGGAAGGTGAACCTCCCCCCCAGTCTCACGTCTTTTGCAGACCCTAATGCGGCGTACACACGATCAGAAATTCCGACAAGAAAAGTCCGATGTGAGCTTTTGGTCGGAAATTCCGACCGTGTGTAGGCTCCATCGGACATGACAACAAAATCCATTCTCGTAAATTCCGAGCGTGTGTAGACAATTCCGACGCACAAAATTCCACGCATGCTCTGAATCAAGTATGAGACGGAAGCGCTCGGTCAGGTAAAACTAGCGTTCATAATGGAGATAGCACATTCGTCACGCTGCAAACACTTCACGGACTGAAAAGCACGAGGCTGAAAAGCGTGAATCGTCTCTCACCAAACTTCTACTAACACGAGATTGGCAGATAGAGCCCAAAGGGTGGCGCACTTGGTATGGTACTTCCGTTTTATTATGCGGTCGTACACGATGTACGTGACCGCGCTCTTGACGTTCGCAATTTCCGACAAGATTTGTGCGACCGTGTGTATGCAAGACAAGTTTGAGCCAACATCCGTCTGAAATTTATCCACGGTTTTGTTGTCGGAATTTCCGATCGTGTGTACGCGTCATAACAGGTTTTCTTCTAAGATCGCCCTGTATTTGGCTCCATCCATCTTCCCATCAACTCTGATCATCTTCCCTGTCCCTGCCGAAGTAAAGCATCCCCACCACATGATGCTGCCACCACCATGTTTCACGGTGGGGATGGTGTATTCAGGGTGATGTGCAGTGTTAGTTTTCCCACCACACAGACTTTTGCCTTTAGGAAAAAAAGTTAAATTTTGGTCTCATGTGACCAGAGCACCTTCTTTCACATGTTTGCTGTGCCCCCCACATGTTTGCTGTGCCCCCCACATGTTTGCTGTGTCCCCCCACATGTTTGCTGTGTCCCCCACATGTTTGCTGTGTCCCCCCACATGTTTGCTGTGTCCCCCACATGTTTGCTGTGTCCCCCACATGGCTTCTCACAAACTGTAAACAGGACTTCTTATGACTTTCTTTCACCAATGTCTTTCTTCTTGTCACTCCTCCATAAAGGGCAGATTTGTGGAGAGTACGACTAATGCCGCGTACACACGACCATTTTTAATGTCATTGAAAAGAATGACATTTTTCTCAACGTGATTCTTCTCAAGCCTGCCTTGCCTACACACTATCGTGGAAAAAAATGCTCGAGTAAAGCGCGGTGACGTACAACACGTACGACGGCACTATAAAGGGGAAGTTCTATTCGGATGGCACCACCCTTCATGTTAGTAAAGTTTGTTGAGAGACGATTCGCGCTTTTCAGCCTCGTGCTTTTCAGTCCGTTACAGCGTGACGAATGTGCTATCTCCATTAGGAACGCTAGTTTTACCAGAACGAGCGCTCCCGTCTCATAACTTGATTCTGAGCATGCGCATTTTTTTCACGTCGTTAAAGCCTACACACCGCCGTTTTTCATGACGAGAAAAACGACGAGGTAAAAAACGAAGAGAAAAATTAGAGCATGTTCCAATTTTTTCTTGCCCATTTTTCCCGTCGTGAAAAATGCTCTGAAGCCCACACACGATCATTTGTAATGACCATTTTAAAAAATTGCATTTTTCTCGTCGTTAAAAACGGTCGTGTGTACGCGGCATAATAGTTGTCTTGGAAAAATGGGGATCATATCCATCCAGAGTGGTACTGGGGATACGATGTAATAGAAAAATGCCACGTCCTGAAAATCATAAATTGAATAGGTTAGGATAAAAAGATGGACTTTATGGGCACGACAAAATTGATTAAAATTACTCAAGTTTTATTAAAAATGACAAAAAGAAATAGCAAAACATACAGATAAAAATGAATAGTATATAAAACCATTCAATAAAGACATTGAGTTATACTAAATAGAATGACAACAAGGTCATTTCCTTCAGTATATTAGATACCAGTAGACACTAATGGCATTGATTGGTGGTGTGTCGTCAGAAATTCATTCCTAAACCCGACATGTTGCGCGATATTGATCGCTTCTTCAGGAGTTTTTGAATGTCTATGAATACAAATACATAACATAAGGACAAAATAAATTAATTACAAAACAAGAGAACATGTATGTCTGGCCAAGTGCTCCCAGAAGCACATGATCCCCCAACAACAATACCACTATTGGAAACAAAACAAAAAACAGAACAAAAAGAAAACAGGGAGGTAGGGAAACCTCACAGATTGGGGAAATCCACTAGATGGTTAAACCGTTAACCATAACTTACATGAATTCAAAGGTTTTCAGGGTACAACGGAGGTTATAGTTGGTCAGGATGGCAGTAGTAGTAGAAGAACTGTGCCTCTGGGTATTTTGAAAAACTAAGTATGAACAGACACATGTGGATCAATCATATGATTACATCCAAATATACAAAGTGTATATAATTTAAAGGCAGTGCCAAAGTACTAAAGACTGACCAATGCGGTATATGCAGGCATAATACTGCTTACCTGGATAGCACAGTATATGGCTACGGTGTAGAGCCTAATATCCGTATTTGGACCCCGATTGTGGAGGGAAAAACAAATTGGTATGCGGATATAGGTGCTGGTAATTTCAAATATGCTAGCGAGAATCCCGTATTGTCATAATTTACAGTTATGCCCAGTCTGGACTAAAAAAGAACAAGAAAAAGGGGAGAAAAAAAAAAGGGGGGGGGAGGAAAATGAATGATATTGATAAAGTGTGTAAGTATAGGAGAATCTGATACAAAAAAAAGTTTTTGTACTTTAGTACTTTGGCACTGCCTTTAAATTATATACACTTTGTATATTTGGATGTAATCATATGATTGATCCACATGTGTCTGTTCATACTTAGTTTTTCAAAATACCCAGAGGCACAGTTCTTCTACTACTACTGCCATCCTGACCAACTATAACCTCCGTTGTACCCTGAAAACCTTTGAATTCATGTAAGTTATGGTTAACGGTTTAACCGTCTGGGGATATGCAATTAGCGGACCTCCAGCTGTTGCCAAACTACAAGTCCCATGAGGCATAGCGAGACTCTGACAGCAGCAAGCATGACACCCAGAGGCAGAGGCATGATGGGACTTGTAGTTTTGCAACAGCTGGAGGTCCGCTAATTGCATATCCCTGGGCTAGTGGATTTCCCTAATCTGTGAGGTTTCCCTACCTCCCTGTTTTCTTTTTGTTCTGTTTTTTGTTTTGTTTCCAATAGTGGTATTGTTGTTGGGGGATCATGTGCTTCTGGGAGCACTTGGCCAGACATACATGTTCTCTTGTTTTGTAATTAATTTATTTTGTCCTTATGTTATGTATTTGTATTCATAGACATTCAAAAACTCCTGAAGAAGCGATCAATATCGCGCAACATGTCGGGTTTAGGAATGAATTTCTGACGACACACCACCAATCAATGCCATTAGTGTCTACTGGTATCTAATATACTGAAGGAAATGACCTTGTTGTCATTCTATTTAGTATAACTCAATTTCTTTATTGAATGGTTTTATATACTATTCATTTTTATCTGTATGTTTTGCTATTTCTTTTTGTCATTTTTAATAAAACTTGAGTAATTTTAATCAATTTTATCGTGCCCATGAAGTCCATCTTTTTATAATAGTTGTCCTGTGGACAGATTCTCCCCCCTGAGCTGTGGATCTCTGCAGCTCCTCCAGAGTTACCATGGGGGCCTCATGGCTGCTTCTCTGATGAATGCTCTCCTTGCCCGGCCCGGTCAGTTTAGGTGGACGGCCATGTCTTGGTAGGTTTGCATGTTGTGCCATACTCTTTCCATTTTCCGATGATGGATTGAACAGAGCTCCGTGAGATGTTCAAAGCTTGGGAGATTTTTTCATAACCTAACCCTGCTTTATACTTCTCCACAACTTTATCCCTGACCTGTCTGGTGAGTGAGGCGCGGAGTGGACAAAAAACAAAGTGACAATAACGTAGGGCAGGGCATGACATAGGTGTAAAGCATGGATATGCAATTAGTGGACCTCCAGCTGTTGCAAAACTACAAGTCCCATCATGCCTCTGCCTCTGGGTGTCATGCTTGCTGCTGTCAGAGTCTCGCTATGCCTCATGGGACTTGTAGTTTGGCAACAGCTGGAGGTCCGCTAATTGCATATCCCTGGTGTAAAGGAAGCCAACAAGGGGTTAAAGTCAGAATGGTGTGAAGGGGAGTTGACAGGATGAGAAATGGTGTGGAAGGGGAGGAGCGGTATAAATTAAGGGGCGGGGTCTCCCGGGAGTCAGTTCAGCAAGAAAGAACAGGAGGAGGCATTTTTTTCACACTGCTCCTCCACAAAATGGCGGACATTGACATTATTTTTGCACGCTTAAGGGCTGCTGCGGCGACTCAGGGAGCGGACTGGCTGGAGGCACAGGTGGGGTGCTTGACCTGGGACCAGGCAGGGGGGTCGCAGGCCGGAAGTGAGCCGTCACCACGCACTCGGAGGTCTAGGCCTCCGGAGCGTTATTCTCCCGGCCCAACAGGCAGAGCTCAGCGCCACCCTAGGAGCCCCTATGTGGACCCGTCGCCCCCCCCCCCCCCCCCGGACAAGCGAGGGCCTGCTTCGGCCAACGGGGGGTCCGGACGGAATCCTCAGCAACGGCGGAACTCAGGGGCGGGGCTACGGCGGGAATGGCGCCTGGTCTTCGCCTGCGCAGCGGATTCAGGTTGAACGCACGGTCCCCCCCCCCTCATCACCAGGTCCTGTAAGGGGGAGATTCGGCTGGGGGAGGAGCGGTGATACCCCAGGTGGGCCATCCCGGAACGCGGCCGCTTTCTCCAGGACTGTGGGGAGGCCGGAGTCCCAGAGGCAGGAGGTTGGACGGATAGTGGGGCCTACACGAGGTCCAGCACGGGGGAACACGCGCACTGCATAGACAGAAAAAATTGCGCCAATAATAAATAAATGAACAAATAAATGAAGAAATGTCCAGGGGCTGGGTTGTGTAAAGCACTCACAATCCACCAATTCCTGGCCCTTCCCAACTGGATAAGACACAGAGAATATAGTCCGTTGTTGGCTAAATCACACCAAAACCCAGACTAATTTACAAATATAAAAACATGTATATGGCTAAAGCATATTCATAAGTGGGGTTGACCACACAGGTGATAATAATTGCAGTTGAGCAGGAAAATATTCGCCAATACTCTAAGAATATTACACCAATGTAAATGTCCAGGGGCTGATTTGTGTAAAACACCCACACAGCGCACTTGATCTCAGCCTTTGACAGGACCCAAACAATGAGATATGCAGTCTGTGATTAACTGTAGGTCAGGTTATGTTAACAGTTCTATATCTGGCTAGTGGATCTCCGAAGATAGGATTTAAGCACACAGATGGAAATGCCAACAACACCACGTGATCTCACAGACTGACAGTGCCCTCCACCACACAGATTGGCAGCTTACCAGAGATAAGCCCACGATACACAATCGACTGTAACCCAGCCGCGGCCTTTAAATGAATGAATGAACCAGGATCTGAAGACAGCATACAGTCCCATTCTTTCACCCGATCCTTCCTATCGTAGGTACACTGACACCCGGAACCGTTGTAAAGGAGAGGACACAGACCATAGAGTAGTAACGTACGGTACAGTTTATTTATAAAAGGTTAAAAACACTTACATCAAAGAAGCGATTCGTAAACCATAAGGATCTGCCGGGCCGACAAACAAACGATCACCCTTCCCTCAGATAAGCGTGGCGACGTCAGCACGTCGCTCCCATGCGCGTTTTGTCACTAATTGGACGTTGTCAATGGGGGGTAGGGCGACGTGCAGACACACCACCTATTATAGCCATACCTCAGTGTGAAATGCAGAGGTTTGAGGCGAATTGCGCCATTTTGGAAATGGGAAAAAAAGCTAGTAACGTACTCTTAAACCATATCCAGGCATTAAAAAAGGAAATATGCATATATAGAAAAGGTATCTGATCATGAAGGGGGCCAATTACGCCCACATCCTGGACCAATCGAAAACGTTATATTGCATTTAATATAAAAAATTGGAAATGAAGATAAAAATGAAAATAATGAAAATAAAAACGAGCAGACCATGTTAGGACAAGGTTATTAAAAATAATAAAATAAAAAATATATAATAAATATATAAAAAATATATATAAAATTCTCCCAAATCATTTAAGGTGGAGAAGACTAGTAGACGAGGAACAGATTAGATGCGTGAAGAGTATGGGCATATCACTATTACATATATACCAATATTGTATGCACCTGTAAAGGATCAGTAATCCCTCCTATATGCGCATGTATTATGGGGATCAATACCATTATTCTATACACTTGCATTAAAGGGGTCTGTACATGTCAAGAAAATTCATTATACTGATGTCCTGAGAATCATAAAAATTGACAAATATTAAAAAGACTAATTGGTTAGTGCTGATTAATATATATAATACTATAACCCAATATAAAAATCCCTGAGGGCATCAGTTATTAAAAATTTAAAAATTTAAAAAATTTAAAAAAAAACAACTAAAGTGATAGGAAATTTGATATGGTGAATAAGATTAGTGATACGTGATGAATAAATTAGTGAAAAAAATGTATTAATAGAATTAATTGATTAATGAAAAACCTATTGACAATTAATTGGGGAAGTTTATTTAATAATTAATAATGTATCAATTACACAATAGCTTCCACGTAAGAAAGAAACACTAATTAATCCCTTGTGAAAAAATTAATTATAATTAAATAATTAAATATATTAATTAATGTGTGATTGTTGGTGAAAGAATTATGTACAAATAAGTGAAAAAATCCTAAACATTTTGTGAAGAATTATGTGAAAAAATTATTAGATTGTGATTTATAAGTCAATTTGATTAGTATATATATATCTATATTTTGCTACAAGTATTGATAATCTCAACATTTCACACTGAGTCAGGACCTTAAGCATTATTTACAAAAGCATTCACATCTGTCTCAATGTTCAACCCATAGGGAGTATGTCTTGAGCCTATGGATCCAGGCCATTTCTAGCTTGGATATTTCTCTCACCATTAGGCTCCACCTCCAATGGGCCTTATATTTATCAATACCCAAAAAGAGTGTGCCCGAGGGATCCCTATTGTGCTTTAGCAGGTAATGTTTGGATACTGAATGGTTCTTGAATCCCATTTTAATATTGGTAATGTGCTCGTTGAGGCGCACTCTAAGGGGTCGCTTAGTGCGCCCCACATATTGTATGCCACATGGACACTGTAGCATATAGACCACAGCCTCAGTGGCACATGTGATACATGGTTTAATTACATGTTGACCATGAGTGACAGTAGACGAGAAGCCTGTCCCTAGAGATATTGAATTGGCACACCCTACACCTCTTATATTTATAATACCCCAATAGCTGATCAAAAAAGCTATGGGGTTTAGCATTTGGATCTAAAACATTAGGGGCTAGTTGGTTCCTCAAATTAGGGACACCCCGAAAAATTATTTTAGGTCTTACAGGTAGAACCTCCTTCAGAATGGCATCATTTGTAGCTATATGCCAATGTTTATTGATAAGGTCCTTGATGGTCCTATGTTGCAGAGAATAAGAGGTGATAAAAGGGACCCCCATAGAATCACGGGCGTCATCATGAACCACTTCTATCTATCAGTAAGGACTCTCTCCCAGTGGCTTTAACTCCATCTAGGACTTCATTTAGAAAATCCTTCTGATACCCCTTCTCCAAGAATCTCTGAGTCAGGACCCCCAGCTTGCGATAGGAACTGCTGTGGATCAGAACAGTTCCTCCGCAGTCTAAGGTACTGACTCTTAGGGACCCCTTTAAACCAGGGTTCATGATGACAGCTCCCCATCGGAATAAAGGAGTTCCTGTCCGTCTCCTTAAAGAAGGTTGACGTTACAGAAGAGTTATCCCCAATTTCAATTAGTAGATCTAAGTAATGTACCTTAGCCTGGCTGGCCTCATACTGAAGAAGGATACCCCTCTGATTAGAATTGAGGCCATCCATAAATAAGACAAGATCCTGATAATGGCCATCCCACAGGAGAAGGATGTCATCAATGTACCTGGCCCAAAAGACCAATTGTGGCACATTCCCACCATAGATGACATCCTCCTCCCACTTGGCCATGAACAGGTTGGCCAGACTGGGGGCATACTTGGCCCCCATAGCAACCCCTGTATCCTGTCGATAGAACTTCTGGTCAAACCAGAAATAGTTTGAGGATGCAGCGAATCGCAAAAGCAACATAATGAAATCCACCTGTTTTTGTGGAAGCCCAGAGTCCCTTTCAAGGAACTACTGGACTGCATCCAAGCCTAATTCATGGGGGATGATGGTGTAAAGGGATGCCACATCAACAGTCACCATCCAGATTTCCTTCTTTGGAGTGATCCCAGACAACAAATTGATGATGTGTCTGGAATCCTTCACAAAGGAAGGCATCTTCCGTACTAAAGGTTGCAAATAAAAATCAATATATCTGCCCACCCGGGATGTTATAGAGTCAATCCCACGTACTATGGGACGACCCGGGGGGCAGATTGGATCTTTATGCAATTTGGGGAGATAGTATATAGTGGGGGTCCGAGGAGCTCTAGGGATCAAATATAACCTTTCTCTAGGGGTAAGTATCCCTTCATAAAAACCCTTAGCGACCAAACACTCCAAATCCCTAATGTACTTGATTTTGGGATCAGCTGGTAATACCGTGTACGTGTTTGAATCTTCAACGATATTCAGCATTTCGGTCATATAGTCTGCCCTGTCTAGGACTACTATCCCCCCCCCCCTTATCAGCTGGCCTGATGACCAGATTTTTATTGCTGCATAAGGAATCAACCCCACCTTGTAGTACTTTATTCATTTTGGCCTTTTTAAACATGTAAGGTATCTAAATCCCTAATGAGCACATCCCTAAATACCCTTAAGGATGGTGCAAGAGCCCCAGGGGGGTTAAAAAGGGATGCGTTAGCCAACCCTGAATGAACAAAACTGGTGTGTCCTACCTCAACTCTGGGTGTAGTCCCCAACATATATCTTTTAATATTAAGTTTGTGCACAAATTTGTGAATGTCCATAAAGGTATGGAACTTATCCAAACCCTTAGGAGGCGCAAACTTGAGTCCTTTATCCAGAACCACTTTCTCAGCTTCTGTTAAAGTTTGTTTACTAAGATTAAAAATACCTTGTCCTTTTACATTGGCAGTCGCTTTAACTGCTCGTGCCCTCTGGTTCCTCTCCTCTTTCTCACGACCTTTTTGTGCCTTGGGTAGGCCTGTGAAAACCCCAACTCCCTTGATTATTGGGATTGGATGAGGTAGGTGATAACCTGGGTGGAGGGGTCCTACCTGGCCCCTGATTGGCTGGGTGATTAGTTCTCTCACCTTGTTGATAGTAATTTGAACCCCCTGGCCATAGATCCTCAACCAAACCTTCTCTATCCCTAAGGGGAAAGAAGGAATTATTGGCTAGGGTACTATCATCCCACACATCTAGTTGGTAACCCGAAGGGGACCAGGGGTCCCAATCAGTACCTGGACCCTGTCTCCATCCATCTGGGACGTCCCTGATAATTGGTTGAACCCCATCCTCTCCCACGGAAAGGTTGTCCTCTATGATTGGGAGGTGGGCCTAAATAATAAGGGGGAGCTTGCTCCAAGATCCCTCTCTGATTCGAATAAGATGGGCCAGAAGAACGAGACGGTCCTGATTGAAAGGAACCCCCTCTGTTCCCACTTCGACCTCTCCTAGGTGATTGATATGCGTTTTGGCTACCACCCTTATTGGGTTTGGTACTGGGAGCAGTACGTTTTAATGTGCTTGGCTGAGTAGATGGTTGGTTTAGAGTAGACATGGATGGTCCACTAGGAGGGACAGTAATCTCCATCTCACCTCCATTTAACTTAGCCTGCTCCTCTAATAATTTCTTTTGCCATAAAAACACAATATTTCCATGGTAGTCACCTAGGTCTCTATTATACTTTTTTTTTCCTCCCTTTCGAGAGTTTTGAGAAGATTTGAGGATTTTTCTTTATAGTCCTCACTTTCTCTCACGGGGTTAAGCTTATCCTTTATAAGCCTAATCTCCTCATCCAGTATCCAGTTTTGTTCATTTCAAAGTTTTCCGTTCGACCAAGAACTTAAGAAAAGAGACACCAGCCTGGATGAAATACTTAAACCAATTTTCAAGGTCAGTATCTCCTTTTTGGGGTGCCACATCCCACCTCAAACTCCTGGGGACCATACAGTGCCCAATGTAAGTTTCGAGGTAGGCAATGTCCCATTAGGTGTGGGTCTCTGAAATCATCAGAGTCTGGTGAAAATCCCACTCAGGTCACCCTCATCATCTTTATATGTTTCAAAGACCCCATCAATATTCATTACTTTTGAGGCCCTAAAATCAAAGACATCCATAACTAGAAAAAGCTGCAGTAATAGTATAAACACTGCAAACAAAAGAAAAAAACTGCGCTAAGGATTAAATAAACTCAAAGGCAGCAATAATGGTGGTATAAACCCAAAACAACAGACAGAAAAAATTGCGCCAATAATAATTAATGAACAAATAAATGAAGAAATGTCCAGGGGCTGGGTTGTGTAAAGCACTCACAATCCACCAATTCCCGGCCCTTCCCAACTGGATAGGACACAGAGAATATGGTCCGCTGTTGGCTAAATCACACCAAAACCCAGACTAATTTACAAATATAAAAACATGTATATGGCTAAAGCATATTCCTAAGTGGGGTTGACCACACAGGTGATAATAATTGCAGTTGAGCAGGAAAATATTCGCCAATACTCTAAGAATATTACACCAATGTAAATGTCCAGGGGCTGATTTGTTTAAAACACCCACACAGCGCACTTGATCTCAGCCTTTGACAGGACCCAAACAATGAGATATGCAGTCTGTGATTAACTGTAGGTCAGGTTATGTTAACAGTTCTATATCTGGCTAGTGGATCTCCGAAGATTTAAGCACGCAGATGGAAATGCCACGCGCACTGCAGCAGCGACGGCCGGGTCACATATGAGAGGTCGATCCGCCGACAGGCTGGGATCCATGGCCTCCAGGCCTGCCTTCGCCTGGAGGGCTGATGACGCCGATGACGCCGGCCAATGAGGACAGATCGGAGGGTGAGGCATCCGAATCGGAAGGGGAAGATTGCCAGGAGTGCTTGCCGTCGGTGGACGGCTGTGGGGGACGGGCCCGGTCGGCCTGGTAAGTCTAACCATGTGTCTTCTGCTGATTTGTCTGCTGCATTGTGTAAATTGTTGGGGGTGGGGGGTGGTGGTCCTGTGGGTTTGGGGGGGGGGGGGGGTAATGTGGCACAGACTGTGATTTTGCCTTCGGTTGGCCCTCGGGTGGCGGGCAGTTTGCCCGACACGCCTGGTACAACGGGTGATTGAAGAAAAAAATGATGATCTGGACAGCCGCACTCCAATCCAACGTGGCTTTATTCACAAAGTAAAATAGAAACAGGCACTACGTGTCACAGCAACAGAATTTTAGGGACAGCCAACGCGTTTCACACTTAGGAGTGCTTACTCATAGCTGGTGTTCATAAAAATACAATCCAACATATATAATATACTGGTTCAAACATGTGATCAAGAAACAGGTGATAATTGAAGCGTGATTAAGGGCTAGAGGAGCGCCTCAATCAGAGCCAATTGTGTCAAAATCAAGGAACAGCCTTTGTATAAAAGTTAAGCACAAGTATGCTATGTGTGTTGAATATATATATATATATATATATATATATATATATATATATATATAGAAAGAAAAGGTGCAAATAAACAGGCCCAAAATTTGCACTTCTCGGCGCCTATGTATTGGTATGCAATTCCTGTGGTTCAATAATTTGCCTATTTAGATGGGTAAATAATGGGAAAATAGACGATATACTCAGCTCGGAAATAAATATATCAGAGTAATTAAACTATGGTATAAATTATATAAAAGGAGCAGCTGTTTAAATTTATATAAAATGAGAACCTCATAAATATAAAACAGAATAAATAAAATAAATATCATATATAAAAACTTAAATTCGTAAAGTCCATATGATAAAACAGCGCTAAATAAGGATAAATGTCCAAAAACATGTAAAAAGCACTTGAGTGATGACTTTGCAACAGTCAAACTAGTAGTGGTATATCTTCTCTGGATACGATATGTAGTGCACCCTACACCAATCCCAAATCTTCACCACAAGTGAGGCACGCTCCCCCTCTGGGGTACAAACTCACCACAAAGATGAAAAAGATAGGCCTTTTTTTTAGTCTGTAGGTAGTCTCACTCCAACATCCGTCATCACCACCAGGGTAGTATGGGTTAAAATCCTCAAGCAAACATATAAGGACATAAAGGCACTAATAGTGTAATATTGCTTTAATTAAGAAATCCCCAATACTAAAACCCTGTTTCAAATGCACGTACAATTAAATCACTTGTAAAACAGCACATAAAGTATAGAGTGTAATCACCGCTATCCTGTCCCAAGAGGGCGCCTGTGTTGCATTCGTAACGCGGCGGTCTTTTGTTCCGGATTTGCGACAGCTGCCGTGATATTCGCTCTGTACTTCCTAGTTACAGAGACGCTGCGGTATCTGGGCCCAGAAGATTTGGGATTGGTGTAGGGTGCACTACATATCGTATCCAGAGAAGATATACCACTACTAGTTTGACTGTTGCAAAGTCATCACTCAAGTGCTTTTTACATGTTTTTGGACATTTATCCTTATTTAGCGCTGTTTTATCATATGGACTTTACGAATTTAAGTTTTTATATATGATATTTATTTTATATATATATATATATATATATATATACATGAATCACATAAACAGACAATCTATAATAGTAATGTAGCGATACCTTCAACTAAGAGGGCCGCAGATTTCGTTTGGGCCCTGAAGACAGCTCCGCCAACCCCCGGCAATTTACTCGACCCCCTACTGGCACAGTTAGTCTAGGGTAATATGTGTATATCTTATGCTCTATGATTAAATTCAAACACCAAGACAGTGATAGGAGAATAACGAATTTACTTTCTATGGCAAATGGAAATCAACAGTGATAACAGATAATAAGAATCTATCTGCAGAGCCCTGCAGCAATAGTCACACTATAACTATAGAGATATGGCGCACACGCGCCACGTGTAACAGTTCTTCACTATGCGCCCTGTGGCGCAGCAACTAAATAAACTACCTAGATGGCCAGGCCTGACCATATACTGTACAGTAACTCAGTCTCTAGGAAGGGGTAAAATTCTTTGCATGCAAGTCTTTAAACGGTGGTGCACATTCAGGAACACATTTGTAATTCGGGGGGGGGGTAAAAACACCAACACAGTACACTCCACTAAAGATCCGTTCAACTCAGTTCTGCTTTGGATCTCGAATGGAGAAAAGAACTCAAATAGGAACTAGTGGGCCACGGCAGTCTGTAGGCCTAACAATGATATAAAGTATTTGTGGATTGAGCAAGTGCAAGCTCACCCCTCCGGACGCGATCCCAGTCCGGGAACTTCCACCTGCTGTGTCTCCACACACAGCGTCTGCAGCGGTCTGGTCTCCGGCTCAGCAGCGGTTGAAGAAAACCGAGTCATGTCGCGTACACACGATCATTTTTCCCATCGGGGAAAAATGACATTTTTTCCTTTGGACGAGAAAAACGATCGTCTGTGGGCTTTTTGCCGTTTTTCCCGACCGGGAAAAACGGCCTTAATCACGATGAGAAAAATTAGAACATGTTCTAATTTTTCTCGTCGTTTTTCCTGACATTTCTTCCGCGGCAGTGTTTCCCATAGGGAAACACTGCCGCGGAGCCCATAGACGATCGTTTTTTCTCGTCATTTTAAAAAATGACGAGAAAAATGACCGTGTGTGGGGAACAAGCTGTTCCCTCGTTTAAAATGTCATTATTCACGGCGGCTTTTAAACCGCCGTGAATAATGATCGTGTGTACGCGGCATCAGATGCCACCGAGGCTCGCGATGGGGTGGAAGGCTCTTTTGGGTAACAGCGCAAGGCCCCAGGCTTCAGGCGTTGCACCACAGCGGATCCGCACAGGAAGGTCTCTCTCCCTTGAAGTCTCGTGTCCCAAAGAGGCCGAGCCCCGCCTCGCCTCCTCCTTTTATAACCCCTCCCATGAGTCTCTGGGGTGGGAACATTGCCGAAAGGGATTCTGGGTAAGTGAGTCCTGGGAGTCTTAAAGGGGACCCTGCTACAGTAATAATAATGACAATAAAGGAAACACCACCCAACGAAAAATGCAGTGAAAACCTGTGTGTGTAATATATATATATATGTGTGTGATGTGAAAACACCATTGGGAAAGTGGGGGTATGTGTGCATTGAAAATGAGGTACGACTCACCCCTCCTCTTTTGTGTGATATGATAAAAAGTGAATCTAAAATAAAGATAAAAATCTGAAAGTGGACAAATAGTGACATTATAAATAACCAACATATTTATCTTTGGGTGTGTGCATTTATGTGTATTTATCTTTGTGCGTGAAAACGTGTGGCAAAGGCCATTAACATATGATAAAGTGATTGTACCAGCTAATCTGGCGAATGCAACCAATAAAGAATGTAATATATATATAAAGTATGAATAATATAAATAAATATGTGTATAGAAATAGACATCATAATATAAATAAGTGAAATGAATATAAGTATGAAAAAACATGTGCATATATATGGTATCCATATGTGTAAATATGTATTGATACCATTTATATAGTATTATTTTTTATGTCAATTTCTATTTTTATTGTTATTTGTGTTCTTATATTTTTTCTTTTTTTTTTTCTTTCTCTTTCTTTTTTTTTTTTTTTTTTTTTTCTATTATCTATCTGTCAATATCTTGTCTATAGTCAGCGACCACAGACAATCAAATTTAAAATATAATTTTTTTTTTTTATGTGTTATTGTTATTTTTATTTTTCATTTTTATTTTATATTTTATATTTTTCATTTATTATTTCTCAGCTTTAAAGTGGTTGTAAACGCACTTTTTCAACTTGCACCTACAGGTAAGCCTAGATTAAGGCTTACCTGTAGGTGCAAGAAATATCTCCTAA
Source organism: Rana muscosa (assembly GCA_029206835.1). Taxonomy (NCBI): domain Eukaryota; kingdom Metazoa; phylum Chordata; class Amphibia; order Anura; family Ranidae; genus Rana; species Rana muscosa. The sequence goes on from CM055118.1 coordinate 386,200,839, forward strand.
ACCTACACAGTTTAGGAGATATTTACTAAAAATGACATTGCTCCGTGTCTACGGTGCATGCGTGCCGTAGATAACGGCGCATTCATCCCATTGACAAAATCGGCTACTTCCCAGCAATCGCTGGGCGTAGCCGAATGTGACGGCTCTCGCGCGCATGCGCAGAGTGACGTCTCCGCCGCTCCGGCCAATCACAGCGCCGGAGCGGCGCTGTGATTGGCTGGTGCGGCGATACCCGGAAGTAACCTTCCGGCTATCGCCGCAGCGATGGATGCGGCTGAAGAGGGAGACGAGGGCGGCTTCGGGGGCCCCGATCTAAGGTAAGTGATGCATAATGAGCTAGTATGCTAGTCATATTAGCTCATTATGCCTTTCTCTTACAGGAGGTTGTGAAAAAAAAAAAAAAAATATCGGGTTTACAACCACTTTAAGTTCCATAGTTAGATTTAAATTTAAATTTCGAGGATAACGGTTATGATGGCCCGTAATAAGGAGATATATATATGTAGCGGCCTCACCCCCTACTCCCTTGGTATAGAATGATATAACTGGCTTCTGTCTAGGGGTTGAGGGAGGAAGGTGAGGTACGCCACCACCAGCTCTCACCTTGTGTGTGGGTGAGGTTTGAGCTAAGTCCAAGTTTACCTTCGGGCCTGTGTAGTCTACGGAGCCTCTGCTTCTCCTGTGGAGGTTGGTTGCCACCGTTGGAATAGGAGTAGGTTGCTGCCAGTGAAAGAGTTCCACACCATGAAAAGTCCAACACTTATTTATTATCTTGAGCACGTGAAGCAGGACTGGTTGACTTTTAAAAGAACAGACAAGGGTGTGGGTACGAGTAGGTCCAGGCACAAGCTTTCTCTCCTATCCCTTTGCAAGCAAATAGGCTTGGCGCACAACCCCTGCCACCAGTTGTGAAATTGGTTCCTGCCACAAACCTTGATGAACGTTGAGGTCCCTGCCACAGACCTGAGTATAGGTCTCTGCCACCGACCTGGGTTGAGTTGGGCCACTGCCACCGACCATAAGCACATGAACTTATCTTCCTAGAGAGAAGCAACCCGTGTCGGGGAAGACATCCATCCAGACGGTCTCCAGAGACCTGCCCGTCACCGGCAATATGCTGCACCGGGTCTTCGGGGGGGACACATCCCTGGTCCCTTACGCCCTGGATTCAGGCACCCGTACCTGGGGCACCTTAAGCATGTTCCTCCCTCGCGGGTCCCAGTGGAAGGTACTGGGCCCCAGGCCTTCCATAAAGTACCTCACCCCAGACTGAAGGTGCCTGGGGTGGAACCCAAACTCCACGTTTCCAGGCCAAGGGCGCCTGGACACCGACCGCAGCCCACAGGCTGAAGGTGCCTGGGACTCCCTCGACCCACCGGCCAGACGACGACAACCCCGTGCGCAAGATGTCCGCCCCCTTTATACCCTCTCCCAGCAAGCACAGCGGGTTCCCCGCCCCCGCTGTACCGCTGCCGCGAGAGGTCGCAAAGGGTACAGCACTGCAGTGGTGGTTCAACCCCGGCCCAAGGCGACAGCGCCACCCGCTTGGCCCGCAGGGAACTGGACACCACTGATGTCTTGCACACCTAAATAACGGCCATTTCCTACAAATTAGTGCATCTGGGTCATGCTACCACCCAATTGCGACCCCTAAATAGTATATACCCGCTACACACACATATATATATATATATGGCCTAATTATGTGGGAAGAAATTGTATGTCAAAATTTGTGCCTATATATCTAGATATCCTGGTATGCATATGGTTCTGTGCTGGCAGGATTAGTCGTGGAACATGACTAATGTATAACAGATGTACTTACTGCTTACCCCCAGTTTGCTCCAACTTCTTACCCATAATCCTAAATTAACGAGACCACACCGAAATTGGAGTAAAACATAGGCCGTAGCAGCCTTATTTATTAAATAAATATATTTCCAAAATAATATCAAAATCCTAGCGTTAGTCTTTTGCGGGAACCTCCATAACCATCTGATAAAATATTGCACTGCGGTACCTCTCATATGCTTATAGGCCTCAAGCCGACCGGCTGGCTCAGAGACAACCACGGACCGCAGTGCACCCGTTACCAACACATTTTAGCTAAACCTCCGTTAGCTGAAATCCAACCATCAGGACCCATACCAACGATAGGTCCTGAACTCATTCCTTCCAAGGTATCTTCCTTCATCCGCAAAGACCAACACCCGCTACTGCCACGACATCCAGAACACATCATACCTGTTAATAGAAAGAACAACAACACAAACCAGACCATACGGACATAACCAGGGGAGGGTGGGCGGGAACTTTCCTTCACACTGTGGTGACCTGGGGGAGGGGACAACTCCTTTTCCTACTTACTCCCCCTCCCACTAAACTTCCTACCCAATCCTAATACTTCTAACATCCTGTACCCTGTTTCCCTAGTCATGCCAGCCCTCCGCTCATTTCTTTTCTATCATTTTTCTTTCTAGTTAGAGATTGTATATATCATGATTGGATGATGTGTATCCAAAATATATGTAGAATTGAATTACACAATATGAATGAGTAATACACATCCGTAAGGTTTTGAAATCCTCAGGCTGATGAGCTTCCTATGCATTTTAGGGAGCCCGGCCTGAAAAGAATGGTAGATAGCTGCAACTTGATACTGCACTCCAATGGGTGTGCATGCTATATACAAAGACCAATATCCAAATATACATGTCCCTAAATGTGTATGGCCAAAGGTATGCTGCAACATGAACAATGATAATAGCCACATCGGAAATGGAAATAAAAATATATATAAAACCATTGGCACAATTAAAGTGCGGTAGCTAAAACCCCGACAATATCATACATGTTTTGAAGAAATAATTTAGGAGTTAGCATGAAACCCCTTTTCAAATTTTGAAAGTACAAACCAAAACATACCGTATATACTCGAGTATAAGCCGAGATTTTCAGCACATTTCTTTGTACTGAAAATGCCCCCCTCAGCTTATGCTCGAGTCACCTTTTTGCGCCTGATCTCCCGAACTTTGGGGACCCGGCACTGGCCGGCCATAGGTCCCCCGGACTCCAAACTTGGCACACATGTAGCCTCACTCTCCCTCTATAACTGTGCAATGTTTGTTGTCCGGGGAACCTACGGTCAGGGAGCACAGATTTTTCAAACCCGCGCACCCCTTCCATAGACTCCCATGTTAAACAGTAATTTCTCCTGTGATTTTGGGGACCCTGTACTGGCCGGTCGTAAGTCCCCTAGACCCGAAACTTGGCACACATGTAGCCCTATTACTCCTGTACAAGTGTGCAAAGTATGTTGTCTAGGGGACCTAGGGCCGGGGAGCACCGATTTTTCAAATCTGGGAAACACTTCCATAGACTCCAATGTTAAACGTCAGTCTAGTCATGGGCACAGTGTGGCATGGGCATGGACACAGTGAGGCACAATGAGGCATGCAGATGGACACCCTAGGCTTATACTCGAGTCAATACGTTTTCCCATTTTTTTGTGGTAAAATTAGGTGCCTCGGCTTATATTCGGGTCGGCTTATACTCGAGTATATACAGTATACAAAATCCAAATGAAGTTAAAACCAATCTAAAAAACTTTGGCATTACTACATGCATACCTCCCAACCCGTCCGGATTCTGCGGGTTTCTCCCGCAGGGACATCATCTTCCCGCGTACCCGTGCGGGACACTGTTTTCCCGCACAGTCCTTCCGAGCCCCCCCCCCCCCCCCCATCATCACGTCACACTTCCGCGACGAACCTCCAGCGCGCCAGAGCGGCAGCGAAAAGCAGGTGAGTTGGGCGGGCTTGTGTGTTGTATTATTCGCGAAACCCCCCCCTGCTCAACAACTTCGCGAAACCCCCCCCCCCCCCCTGCTCAACAACTTTGCGAAACCCCCCCCCCCCCGCTCAACAACTTCAATGAGAGGGGGAAAAAATTAAAGTCCTGCAGTGGACAATGTGAAAGTTGGGAGGTATGCTACATGGCTATAGTGGAACACAACGGATCGGCAAGGGCACGCAAGTGTCAGGACCTACATGTGATCGTCAGTCCATATCGTGCCATGTGTGTGTGTGTGTAAAAGATGTCTAAATAACATATCAGAGAACCACATAAATCATCCACAAAATGACCATCACATGTCCTGACATAATGGATGCACCCGAAAATCTACCCAAATACCGAAGCTGGAAACAAAAAACAAACCAAAAAGAGGAAGAAAGAATAGGGGAGAAAAACGAGAAAATGTTAATGAACTTCGCAAATAAACAGGTGAAGAATAAATGGCAAAAATCATTTGCCAAACTGAAATTATTATGCAAGTATGTTCCTCCCCCAAAAAAACGGTCTCCTATGGGCAGAGCCATAAACATAGGCTCTTATGGATAAGAGTTCTATTATCTGCACAAAAAAAAAATATGTGTAGCGGGGTGTCATATTTACGGTGGGGTATCTGAGTGGTAATTAGGCTCAGATACACTAATTGGTAGGTTTCATGGACTATTTTAGCTTGTGGAGGATATCATTGGTGTCCAGTTCCCTGTGGCCTACAGGTGGCGCTGTCGCCATAGGCCAGGGTTGAACCACCATTGTAGGGCTGTGCCTTTTTGTGTCCCCTCGCTGCAGTAGTACAGCGGGGCGGGGAACCTGCTGTGCCTGCCGGGAGAGAATATAAAAGGGGGAGACATCTTCCGTTCGAGGTCCACTTCCCCGCCCATGGGGGTTCTGCGTCCACGCCCAGGCACCTTCGGCCTCGGTGTGAGTGAGGGTCGTGTCCGGGTGCCCTAGGCCCGGAGACGGAGCTGCTGTTCCATCCCAGACACCTTAAGTCTGGGGTGAGGTACTATAAAGAAGGCCCGGGGCCCAACAGCCTTCGGCTGGGGTCCGCTAGGGATCGAGAGCTCCCAGGGATCTGCCTTGCGAGGGGACCCGTATCCAGGATTTGAGGAGGCCAGGGAGGTGACCCTTTCTGAAGACCCAGCGCAGAGTCGTGGTGACAGAGGGGGCCTCTGGTAACTCACTGGAGGGATGTTTTTCTCCTTGACATGGGCCAAGTCATCTGAAGAAGGAAGTGCATGTTCCGTAGGTCATAGTGGCAGTGACCCTACGCACACCAGGTCAGTGGCAGTGTCCAAATAGGGCAAGGCCATATTCACCAGGTCAGTGGCAGTGACCAGCTCCTATAAGTCAGTGGCAGTGACTTTTACTTTTCACCCGATCAGTGACAGTGACAACCTTCACGGTCTGTGGCAGAGACCGTGCGCCAAACCTGTTCGTGCAAACCAGAACAGTGACAGAAGCTAAATTGAGTCTGTGCCTGGACTTCCTACCACCTTATCTGACCCGTGTCTCGTCCCAACCTGTCTGCTCTCATAGAGACTATTTATTGTTCTTTGAAATAAATACAGAAGTTGGACTTTCAGTTGGTGTGGACAGTGGCTTTACTGGGGAGAACTAAGGACTTGTTTCTGGCTACTGCAGAAACGAGTTCAGCTCTGGGAGGATTCTGACACTAGCCGCAGGCAGGCCCGAGAAAACTAACACCGCTCAACCTCCCCATCCAGGAGGGTACGGGCTTGTGGTGCAGTGTGCCTCACTCTTTCCCGCAGAGGAGCCATATAATGAAAAGCAGGTAAAGGATGGGGTGGGTGCGCTACACATATAAAAAAATATATATATATATGTAGCGGGTATACACTTTTCTGTGTATTTAAAACTGGCAGAGACACCAGTGATGTGCAGTTCCCTGCAGCCCCGCGGGTGGCGCTGTCGCCTTGGGTTGGGGTTGAACCATTGATGTGTGCTGTGCTCCCTTTTTGTCCTCCCTCGGCAGCGGTATGGTGGGGCGGGGAACCCGCCGTGCTTGCTGGGAGAGGGTATAAAGGGGCGGGCCATCTTTGTCACGGGGTCGAGTCCCAGGCACCTTCAGCCTGTGGGCGGTGGTTCGTGTCGGTCCTCTAGGCGACGTTCGGAGGTCGTGTTCCATCCCAGGCACCTTTAGCCTGGGGTGAGGTACTCGGATGGAGGTCTGGAGCTCAGTGCCCACCACTGAGTTCCGCGAGGGAAGGAGGTCCTAGGGAACCCTGGGATTGGGTACCCGAATCCGGAGGGCGTAATGGACCGGTGGGAGACACTTGCTTGAAGACCCGGTGCAGCATATTGCCGGTGACAGGTGAGCCTCCCATCGGAGACTGCCTGGAAGGAAAATCCCCCTTCGCTGGGAGACCGCAACCCACTTTCAGGAAGGAAAGTGGAGAGTTCATTGTGTCTGGGCTACTCGCATCCACACCTCCTTGTCTGTTCTGTTCTCTAAGGGGTCCAACTGATTGTGTTCATTTTTGTATTGAGAAGAATAAAGGAGTGTTGGACTTTAATGGTGTGGGGCTCGTTCTCTGGCAGACATTGTTCAAGGTAACTCTCAGTGGAGGCTCCAGGTGCAGAACACCGACCCGAAGGTAAAATAAGAACTTTGCTTACACCACACAAACATCTGCGGTGATGGCTTGGCGTGGTGACCCCGCTCTCTCTCCTCTAAGGTACCCCTAGACAAGAGACAGACGAGCTGATGAGAAAGAGGGGAGAGAGGAGGCCGCTACATTATATATATATATATATATATATATATATATATATATAACACAAATAACAATAAAAATAGAAATTGACATAAAAAAATAATACTATATAAATGGTATCAATACATATTTACACATATGGATACCATATATATGCACATGTTTTTTCACACTTATATTCATTTCACTTATTTATATTATGATGTCTATTTCTATACACATATTTATTTATATTATTCATACTTTATATATATATATATATATATATATATATATATATATATATTTTTTTTTATTTTTTTATTTTTTTTACATTCTTTATTGGTTGCATTCGCCAGATTAGCTGGTACAATCACTTTATCATATGTTAATGGGCTTTGCCACACGTTTTCACGCACAAAGATAAATACACATAAATGCACACACCCAAAGATAAATATGTTGGTTATTTATAATGTCACTATTTGTCCACTTTCAGATTTTTATCTTTATTTTAGATTCACTTTTTATCATATCACACAAAAGAGGAGGGGTGAGTCGTACCTCATTTTCAATGCACACATACCCCCACTTTCCCAATGGTGTTTTCACATCACACACATATATATATATATATTACACACACAGGTTTTCACTGCATTTTTCGTTGGGTGGTGTTTCCTTTATTGTCATTATTATTACTGTAGCAGGGTCCCCTTTAAGACTCCCAGGACTCACTTACCCAGAATCCCTTTCGGCAATGTTCCCACCCCAGAGACTCATGGGAGGGGTTATAAAAGGAGGAGGCGAGGCGGGGCTATTACACACACATATATATATATTAGGGCTGTTACTGATTAAAATTTTCCTGTTCGATTAATCGTTTTTTTTTTTTTTAATCGATTAATTGACTAATTTCGATTAATTATAACGCACATACAGATCCAACTAATTTTAGCTGATCTCCTTGCAGGCCGATTCCCAGTGCAGCTACCAACCACTGGAAAAATCGATAGCAGGATACAAAAAAACACACAAAGGCAGCGCTCGATGGGAATAGCATTAAAACTTTTATAGTCTTCAAGTAGGTAACAAAATAAATATTGCACTGGAGATAAAATCGATGTAGCTACATAAACTGTAAAAACGGTGCGAGTAATACCAAACGGTAACAAAAGCAGTCATAAAAACATGTAGCTAAGTATGATACTGGTATAAAAATGTGTACAACAACACCACTGCTGAATCCAGATGAGAAGGGGTTAACATCAGTCCGTCGGTATGTAGATGTCCCGTGAAGGGAACTATCACAACTCCCAGTGCATGGCTGTAGAATTCCAGGTTGATAGAGGGAAGTGATAGAGGGAAGTGATAGAGGGAAGTGATAGAGGGAAGTGATAGAGGGAAGTGATAGAGGGAAGTGATAGAGGGAAGTGATAGAGGGAAGTGATAGAGGGAAGTGATAGAGGGAAGTGATAGAGGGAAGTGATAGAGGGAAGTGATAGAGAGAAGTGATAGAGGGAAGTGATAGAGAGAAGTGATAGAGGGAAGTGATAGAGGGAAGTGATAGAGGGAAGTGATAGAGGGAAGTGATAGAGGGAAGTGATAGAGGGAAGTGATAGAGGGAAGTGATAGAGGGAAGTGATAGAGAGAAGTGATAGAGGGAAGTGATAGAGAGAAGTGATAGAGGGAAGTGATAGAGGGAAGTGATAGAGGGAAGTGATAGAGGGAAGTGATAGAGGGAAGTGATAGAGAGAAGTGATAGAGGGAAGTGATAGAGAGAAGTGATAGAGGGAAGTGATAGAGGGAAGTGATAGAGGGAAGTGATAGAGGGAAGTGATAGAGGGAAGTGATAGAGGGAAGTGATAGAGGGAAGTGATAGAGGGAAGTGATAGAGAGAAGTGATAGAGGGAAGTGATAGAGGGAAGTGATAGAGGGAAGTGATAGAGGGAAGTGATAGAGGGAAGTGATAGAGGGAAGTGATAGAGGGAAGTGATAGAGGGAAGTGATAGAGGGAAGTGATAGAGGGAAGTGATAGAGGGAAGTGATAGAGGGAAGTGATAGAGGGAAGTGATAGAGGGAAGTGATAGAGAGAAGTGATAGAGGGAAGTGATAGAGAGAAGTGATAGAGGGAAGTGATAGAGGGAAGTGATAGAGGGAAGTGATAGAGGGAAGTGATAGAGGGAAGTGATAGAGGGAAGTGATAGAGGGAAGTGATAGAGGGAAGTGATAGAGAGAAGTGATAGAGGGAAGTGATAGAGAGAAGTGATAGAGGGAAGTGATAGAGGGAAGTGATAGAGGGAAGTGATAGAGGGAAGTGATAGAGGGAAGTGATAGAGGGAAGTGATAGAGGGAAGTGATAGAGGGAAGTGATAGAGAGAAGTGATAGAGGGAAGTGATAGAGAGAAGTGATAGAGGGAAGTGATAGAGGGAAGTGATAGAGGGAAGTGATAGAGGGAAGTGATAGAGGGAAGTGATAGAGGGAAGTGATAGAGGGAAGTGATAGAGAGAAGTGATAGAGGGAAGTGATAGAGAGAAGTGATAGAGGGAAGTGATAGAGGGAAGTGATAGAGGGAAGTGATAGAGGGAAGTGATAGAGGGAAGTGATAGAGAGAAGTGATAGAGGGAAGTGATAGAGAGAAGTGATAGAGGGAAGTGATAGAGGGAAGTGATAGAGGGAAGTGATAGAGGGAAGTGATAGAGGGAAGTGATAGAGGGAAGTGATAGAGGGAAGTGATAGAGGGAAGTGATAGAGAGAAGTGATAGAGGGAAGTGATAGAGAGAAGTGATAGAGGGAAGTGATAGAGGGAAGTGATAGAGGGAAGTGATAGAGGGAAGTGATAGAGGGAAGTGATAGAGGGAAGTGATAGAGGGAAGTGATAGAGGGAAGTGATAGAGGGAAGTGATAGAGGGAAGTGATAGAGGGAAGTGATAGAGGGAAGTGATAGAGAGAAGTGATAGAGGGAAGTGATAGAGGGAAGTGATAGAGGGAAGTGATAGAGGGAAGTGATAGAGGGAAGTGATAGAGGGAAGTGATAGAGGGAAGTGATAGAGGGAAGTGATAGAGGGAAGTGATAGAGAGAAGTGATAGAGGGAAGTGATAGAGGGAAGTGATAGAGGGAAGTGATAGAGGGAAGTGATAGAGGGAAGTGATAGAGGGAAGTGATAGAGGGAAGTGATAGAGAGAAGTGATAGAGGGAAGTGATAGAGAGAAGTGATAGAGGGAAGTGATAGAGGGAAGTGATAGAGGGAAGTGATAGAGGGAAGTGATAGAGGGAAGTGATAGAGGGAAGTGATAGAGGAAAGTGATAGAGGGAAGTGATAGAGGGAAGTGATAGAGGGAAGTGATAGAGGGAAGTGATAGAGGGAAGTGATAGAGAGAAGTGATAGAGGGAAGTGATAGAGAGAAGTGATAGAGGGAAGTGATAGAGGGAAGTGATAGAGGGAAGTGATAGAGGGAAGTGATAGAGGGAAGTGATAGAGGGAAGTGATAGAGGGAAGTGATAGAGGGAAGTGATAGAGGGAAGTGTAGCAGCCCTTGCGTGTGGCAGATAGTAAGGTCCCGCCGGCATGCAGATATGAAGGCACAGCAAAGGGGCCCTTCAGAAGGACACGACAAGCCCCGCCGGTGTCTGTGGCGTCACCGGATTTCCGACGGAACTCCCCTGAAGACCCAGAATTTTGATCGATCAAAAAACTTAATCGATTAATCGAGGAATTAATAGTTAATTTACACAGCCCTAATATATAATATATATATATTACACACAGGTTTTCACTGCATTTTTCGTTGGGTGGTGTTTCCTTTATTGTCATTATTATTACTATTATAGATTGTCTGTTTATGTGATTCATGTGTAGCGGGGTATTCCCCTTTAATAACCAGAGACTACAAGAGCCTGAAGCCTGGGCATTTTCTTCCAAAGAGCCCTCCGCCAGCTTAGCGGAACCTGAGAGACATCTTTTCATCCTTGCTGTGCTGCACCAGAAGGACCGAAGACCCGGATGTCGATGGATCCATGTGCCTAGACGCATCGGCGGAGGAGACGGACTTGGACTGGTCCGGGTGGTGAGAGAGCACTTGCTCGCACACAAATACTGTATCTCTACTACCCTGTTGGATTACAAAGTTTGTTCATCGAGTGCACCACCGAGTTTTGCTAGTGAAGATTCCTTTACAGAACTTCCATTTAGTTCAGTCAGGCCTGACTGCATAGGTAGACATTGCTGGGCGCAGTCTGCCCACGAGGGGAAGTAGCTGTAAAAGGGCAGCGTTAGAGTTGCATAGCAATACATGTCTATTTTACTTATTTGAATACTGTTTATTGCAGGGAGCTGCAAATAGCTATATATACTCTTGTTTAACAGTCTTGAACACCTTGCAGTATTGCTAAGTGTTACATCATTGCAGGGCTCTGCATGTGTTATTGTATGCTGTGCTTTTATCATACCTTTATTTACAGTAAAAGCCTTATAGTTAAGCATATTGGTGTCTGTGTCAATTACTGTGCTGCTTTATCACTGTGTGCCTTATTTTGGTAGTGTGTCATAGAGAATTACAGAGGGATTGTGATTTCATCATCCCCTAGACTAACTGTGCCAATAAAAAAAAAACAAAAAAAAAAAAACCCTGATACTGGACATTTCTCCAATAGTGGGGATTGGGATGGAGAAGCAGGCTGCTGTGACCAGGAAGTTGTTTACAGGAGAAAAGCGCACGAATATTCAGGGATCCTAATCCTGGCCTGGATTACTGGACAGAACAGAAATCATGTACAAGTACATGCTTGTGGAGCCATAGAAAGACTGACAGATTCTTTACTACTTTTCAAGAAAACGTATTTACTATTTTATTTGTGGAACTATTAGAGACTTTATCGCTCCATAATTATTTTTGAATATTTTTATTATTTTAACAGTGGACATTACAGGGGAAGATCTGGATATTACAGTGGGGGAGATCTGGATATTACAGTGGGGGAGATGTGGACATTACAGGGGGAGATGATCTGGATATTACAGTGGGGGAGATGATGTGGACATTACAGTGGGGGAGATGATGTGGACATTACAGTGGGGGAGATGATGTGGACATTACAGTGGGGTAGATGATGTGGACATTACAGTGGGGGAGATGATGTGGACATTACAGTGGGGGAGATGATGTGGACATTACAGTGGGGGAGATGATGTGGACATTACAGTGGGGGAGATGATGTGGACATTACAGTGGGGGAGATGATGTGGATATTACAGTGCGGAGTCCCCCTGTCCATCCCACAGTCCCCCTGTCCACCCCACTGTCCATAAACAGTCCTAAGCAGCATCTTAATGTTAATGTGAGTGTGTATGTGTTTTAAGTATGTTGGATTATATGCAACAGCAGCATTTGCAGTGTAAACCTTTTTTATTTATATAAAGTGTGGGTGAGCTTAAACTGTATCGCTATGCTGTGGTTCCTGTAGGCTTTGCGTGAGTGCGCGGGGGGCCTCCATGTCCATTTTGCTTGGGGCCCCCACATTCCTTCAAACGGCCCTGGTGCCGGGGAGCCTGCGAACAAGAGCCCTAGGATAGGGCTGTGGCCAGGTTGTTGGCCTCAGGGTTTTCTGAAGGTTTTGTCATACCGTGTTCTTTGACAGAGGTGCCTCCTCTGGCGAAAAACTTACGGTCGGCTTTGGAGAACCCAGGGGTGGTTTCCGAGAAATTGGCCAAGGAGGTGGCACTGGGACGTATGGGGGGACCATTTAAGGACAAGTCGTTGCGATATTTAGTGGTATCTCCCCTGGGGTGGTACCCAAGAAAGAACCTAATAAGTTTCGCCTTATTCACCACCTTTCCTTTCCTAAAGGGGGATCGGTGAATGATGCTATAGATCCGGAGGCATGTACAGTGTCTTACACATCATTTTACGCCGCAGTGCGTTGGGTGTGGCATTATGGGCAGGGGGCGCTCATGGCGAAATCTGATATTGTGTCTGCGTTTTGCCTGTTGCCGGTATACCCAGACAGCTTTCGGCTGTTGGGCTGCTGTTGGCAGGAGGAATTTTATGTGGATCAGTGTTTGCCCATGGGTTGCTCCATTTCGTGCGCCATGTTTGAGACATTCAGTTCCTTTTTGGAATGGGTGGTGAGGGATGTTTTGGGGGTTGGATTCGGTTATCCATTATTTGGATGACTATTTGTGTGTGGGGTCTCCTGCCTCTAATGTGTGTGCGATTCTGCTTGCGACGTTGCCGCACATTACTGGTAGATTCGGCGTGCCTTTGGCAGCTGACAAGATGGAGGGCCCAACCTTGGAGCTTAGTTTTTTGGGGATAGTGATTGATTCTGTGGCAGTGGAATGCAGGCTGCCTGGGGACAAGGTGGAGAATCTGCGGCTGGAGATAAGGGGGTTGTTGGGACGCAGCAAGGTACAGCTCAGGGCCTTACAATCCCTGTTAGGTAAGTTGAATTTTGCCTGTAGAATCATTCCCATGGGTAGGGTGTTCTGCCGACGGCTGTTGGCTGCTACGTTAGGGGTTAGGGCCCCGATCCATTTCATCAGGCTGTCTAGGGAGCTTAAAGAGGGACTTGCAGGTGTGGCACACATTTTTGGAGGCGTATAACGGACGTTCGCTTTGGATGGAAGGGCCAGTGAGTAACTTTGATTTAGATTTGGTCACGGACGCGGCTGGGTCCACGGGTTATGGGGCTTTCTTCCAGGGGCAATGGAGCGCCAGAGCATGGCCCAGCTTCTGGGTTGAGGCGGGTTTGAACGGAACCTGGTATTGCTGGAGCTCTTTCCGGTGGTATTGGCTGTGGAGCTGTAGGGTGAGTCATGTACGAATTTGAAAATCAGGCTGAACTGTGATAACATGGGGGTGGTCCAAGTCATCAACCGTATTTCCGCGTCTTCAATGCCGGTGGTTCGGTTGCTGCGCCACCTAGTTTTACGCTGTTTGCAGTTCAACATCTTTCTGTATGCTGTGCATATTCCGGGTGTTGACAACAGGCTCGCTGATTCATTATCTCGGTTTCAGTGGGACAAGTTCAGAGAGCTGGCCCCACATGCAGACAAAGACGGGGTACCTTGCCCGGGGTGAATGTGGGAGATTGCATTGGAGTCGCTGCGGGGTGGATCAGGAGTTGGGTGAGTGGGCCGACATGGGCGGCGTACGCCAAGGTATGGGATGAATGGTCTGAGTTCATACGGCTAGCGGATGCCGAGCTGGGGGAGGCTGAGACAGGATGGTTGGTTGTGTATTTCATTGACAGACACATGGAGGGTGGTGGGTCTGTATCGGCTATTGATAAGAAGTTGGCGGGTTTGGCATTTTTGTTCAAGCTACAAGGCAGAACTGATTTCACAAAGGGCTTTTGGGTGAAGCAAGCGGTAAAGGGTTACCGCAAGTGCCACTCATGCAAGGATACCCGCAGGCCTGTTTCCTTCTATTTGTGGGACCCTGGGTTTGGTGTGTTCATCGGGGTATGAGATGTTTTTGTTTAGAACGGCTTTTTCAGTGGCATTTTTTGGGGCATTTCGGGTGGGTGAGCTAGTGAGCCCATCTAGGAAGGTGGCAGGGGGTCTGATGTTGGGGGATGTTGGGGCTATGGAGCAGAAGGTGGTGTTCAGGCTGCGCCAGTCTAAAACGGATCAGCAAGGAAAAGGGGTGAGTGTGGTGCTGTATTCCCTGCCGGGTTCGGGGGTTTGCCCGGTGGATGTGGTGAGGGAGTTCTTGGAGGTGCGTCCAGCGGGGGGTGGACCGTTATTAGTACATAGGGACGGGTCATTTGTTTCTAGGTTCCAGTTCGTGGCGATGTTCAGAAAATGTCTGCGTGCGACAGGGTTGGATGACAGACAATTTTCCTCGCACTCCTTCTGCATCGGGGCGGCCACAGAGGCAGCCCGGTGCGGGTTTGATGAGGTGGCGGTTAAGAGGATTGGGCGTTGGGAATCCAGGAGATTCCGTTCTTATGTTCGTCCACACCTGTTGTGAGATTTAATTTGGGGGAGATGCACGGTATGGGATGTGGGGTGCAATGTGTTGCTTGGTTTTCCTGATGTGATGTGGTAGGTTGGTGCTTATTATCACTGTTGTTTGTTTTCATTTCAGATGGAGGTCAATAACGCCTCGTCTGGATTTTAGGACATTCATATGTCTTTTGGGGGGCCAAGAGAGCTGATGTGAGGCCGGATGGTAAACAGCTGGGCATATCACGGAGGGAGGCACGGATTAGGTGGATGGGCATACCAGAGATGGGGTGGAGCAGGGTGCTGCCAGAGGTGTAGCGCTACGCTCGGCTCGACAGACCACCGGACATTTTGGTGCTTCACGTGGGGGGGAATGATTTGGGGGTGAGGCCTATCGGGACCCGATTGCGGCCGTTAAGGCGGACTTCTTAACGCTCCGTTCGGCTTTTCCGGCCATGTTGCTGGTATGGTCGGACATAATTGCTCGGACCACTTGGCGCATGGCGAGGTCGGTGGCTAGGCTTAACAAGGCTAGGGTCAAAGTGAATAAAGTTGTGGGTAGATTTGTGGCCAGGAATGGGGGTTTGGTTATTCGGCACACAGAGTTGGAGGTTAATGTGGGAATGTACCTGCGAGAAGATGGTGTTCACCTTTCCGAGGTGGGTATAGATCTGTGGGCATTGGGTCTCCAAGACGGAATTCAGCGGGCCCTGCGGGTGTGGAGGGGTCCTTAAGGGTAAGGTGTTATCCCTGCGGGCTGCGGCAGTGTCCTTGGTCTTTGATGGTGGCAGATAACATATGTGATGGAAGTGGTGGGGGGCTCATCTGTGGTATGGGCCCCTCTGGGGTTATTCCAGTGGAACGGTGTCTGCTGGAATACGGTTATGGTTGCACTGTGGGAAACAGGGGTTATACGGCTGGAGGCCTGGTACGGGAAAATTGTCCAGGCATGTGTAATAGTGAAAAAAGGTTAAGCCGGGAAGCAGTCAAAGACCAACAGGCTGGTGCTAAAGAAGTTGTTTTGGTTAAAAAATGTTATTTAAAAAGTATTGTAAATTATTTAATAATTTAATTATGCAATTATTTTAATAAATAGGCTGTTATGGCCATTTATACTCCAAAATCTGTGTGTCTCGTCATTGGTAATGGTTAAGGGGTAAAAGGTATGTGTAAAAGGTTATAAGGAAAAGGTTGGGTTATCTGGACTACACTAGTCATGTTCCTTGGCCTTCATGATGCTGTTTGTTCACTAAGGTTCTCTAACAAACCTCTGAGGGCTTCACAGAACAGCTGTATTTATGCTGAGATTAAATGACACACAGGTGGACTCTATTTACTAATTAGGTGACTTCTGAAGGCAATTGGTTCCACTAGATTTTAGTTAGGGGTATCAGAGTAAAGGGGGCTGAATACAAATTGATACCACACTTTCCACATATTTATTTGAAAAAAAAATTTGAAGACCATTTATCATTTTCCTTTTCACTTCACAGTTATGTGCCACTTTGTGTGGGTCTATCACATAAAATCTCAATAAAACACATTTACGTTTTTGGTTGTAACAAAATGTGGAAAATGTCATGGGGTATGAATACTTTTTCAAGGCACTGTATCTGATTTTCTGGGTTCCGGAATTGAGTGAACTTTTACAGATCAGGTGTTTTATTTGGTTGAACATTTCCTTTTTTTTTCTGGAAGTTTCAGCTGACGTATAGGGAGGGGCTTCAGGTGGTGTCACTGGCTGGGACTGAACCATGATTTGGTGATGTCTGAAGGAAAACACAAGAGGACTGACCAAGACATTCGCCGTATTTCTTCATTGAAGCGAGCGTGAGCGCAAGAGCGTGCGTTTTGCACAACGGTTCTCCAACGTCTATTTTACACCGACTGATCATTTCCTCGAACGTTTCACCGATGTTGGAGGTAACTGCTGACATTTGGAATGTGAAAACATTAAATTTGCCGTTTTTTTAATAACTTCTCACACCAACCTTCTACTTATCTTCAGTATAAGTAAAAATATAATAATACATTTCCAGAAGAAAAGATGCTTTAACCACTTGCCGCCCTATTACAGAATGATGGCGGCAAAGTGGTTTCAATATCCTGACTGGACGTCATATAACGTGATCAGGATATTGAGCCGCTGCGCACCCCCGGGGGCGCGCATTGCGGCGATCGTTTTTGCGGGGTGTCAGTCTGACACCCCACAACACCGATCTAGGTAAAGAGTCTCTGACGGAGACTCTTTACCACGTGATCAGCTGTGTCTAATCACGGCTGATCACGATGTAAACAAGAAGAGCCGGTGATCGGCTTTTCCTCACTCGCGTCTGTCAGAAGTAGTGATGAGCCGAACACCCCCGGGTTCGGTTCGCACCAGAACCCGCGAACGGACCGAAAGTTCGTACGAACATTAGAACCCTATTAAATACAATGGATGCGAACGTTCGAATTCTAAAGTGCTAATTATAACGACTATTATGCATGTTATTGTCCTAAAAAGGGTTTGGGAACCCGGGTTCTGCACCAGGGGACATGTATCAATGCAAAAAGAAGTTTTAAAAACGGTCGTTTTTCGGGAGCAGTCATTTTAATGATGCATAAAGTGAAAAAAAAAAAGTCAAATATTCCTTTAAATATCGTACCTGGGGGGTGTCTAAAGTATGCCTGTGAAGTGCCACGTGTTTCCCGTGTTTAGAACTGTCCCTGCACAAAATGACATTTCTAAAGGAAAAAAAAGCCATTTAAAACTGCTTGTGGCTTTAATGTAATGTCTGGTCCCGGTAATATGGATGAAAATCTTTAGGAAAAATGGCATAGCTACCCCATGACCCCCCCCCCCACCCCAGCCCATTACCAGCCCCTTTGGGTCTTGTATGGATATTAAGGGGAACCCCGCACACAAAATAAAAAAGCCCCTATATACTCTGAACAGCCGTATACAGGCGGTGCATACAAGACAGGGACTGTAGGTTTGTTCTTATGTAGAATCTGTTTGTAATTTTGAACAGGTACATTGTTTAAGTGTAGCTCCATGCCAAATTCCTTTTTTTTAGCTTTTTGGAAAACATAGGTAAGGGTTATCACCCCTGTCACATTTTTTTTGCTGTCTGTGCCCCTGTTCAGAACATTTCACCTCACTTTGCGTCCCAATGACAACTGTTTTTGAAATGTGGTGTTTGTATTGAAACAAGGATTGGTGATAAAGCATCAGTAGAGAGGAGACACCTTTCTCCCATATTAATTCTTACAGGAGAGAATTTTCCTTCCTAGTGGTAGATTTCCTCTCACTTCCTGTTGTCTTCTTCCGTTTGCAAGTAGTAGTCGTTTGTAAGTTGGATGTTTGAAAGTAGGGACCTTCCGTATATACTCTGCAGAAATTGGCCCCTTAGTTGTTGGTGTTGGCACAACACTGAAAGCACTCACAGTTATTCTTGGTGGGTGCTGGAACGCCCTGCTGTCAAGTATAATATCAGGAATTGTAATAACATATAATTGTTGATCAGTGGTAGTAAAAATTGGGCCTTTGATGGTGGTGCTGGTGCCACAACACTGTAAGGCCTGACAGTTACTCTTGGTGGGCGCAGCAATGGGCCCTGCTGTGAATTATTAGATCAATAATTATAATTGCATGCCCCTGTTGAACAGGGGCTGAAAAATTGGGCCTTAGGTGGTGGTGGTGGTGGTGATGGTGGTGCTGGTGCCACAACACTGTAAGGCCTGACAGTTACTCTTGGTGGGCGCAGCAATGGGCCCTGCTGTGAATTATTAGATCAATAATTATAATTGCATGCCCCTGTTGAACAGGGGCTGAAAAATTGGGCCTTAGGCACTGGTGGCACAACACTGCAACCCCTCACAGATACTGTACTTGGAGCACAGCAATGAGGCCTGTTGCAAAGTATTGCATCAAAAATTTTAATTACACGCCCCTGTTAAACAGGGGCTGAAAAATTGGGCCTTAGCCACTGGTGGCGTCACCCATAAACCAAAATCATCTTCCAAGCTATCATCATTAATCGTATCATTGAGGAGGAGGAGGAGGATAGCCAGTCAACATAACAGCACAGGCACTCAGCATCAGCATCAGTCTTGAAGGGATGTGACATTTTAAAATCAATTAGTCTGTTATATCAGCATCTGGTGTGTGGTAGCTGGTGGTGATCCAAGACTGGTTCATCTTGATGAAAGTCAGTCGATCAACCGAGTCGGTGGACAGGCACACCCTGTGATCCGTGACAAATCCTCCAGCAGCACTGAATGTGCGTTCTGAAAGAACGCTGGATGCAGGACAGGCCAGTAGCTCAATTGCATACTGTGCAAGCTCTGGCCAGTGATCCATCCTCAAGACCCAGTAAGCCAGAGGATTTTCGGTGGGGAAGGTGTCCAAGTCTGACCTTGCCCCTAGGTATTCCTGGACCATGTATATCAGACGCTGGCGATGGTTGCTGGAACCGATCATACTTTGGGGCTGCGGACTAAAGAATTGTCTGAACGCATCGGTCAGACGGCCACCTTCCCCACCGCTCCTTCTTTGACTGCCCGAAGCCTCAGCAACTCGTTGTCCAGGACCAGGAGTTTGTAACCTCCCAGTCTCTGGGAACGCGTTGCACAGACCTTTCTGCAAGGCCTCCCGGAGTTGTCTCATCCTCTGCTCCCTCTGCAATGGTAAGATAAGGTCCGCAACCTTACCCTTGTACCGTGGATCAAGGAGAGTGGCCAGCCAGTAATGGTCCCTCTCCTTGATCCGAAGAATACGAGGATCCTTCTGCAGACTTTGCAGGATCAGGGAGGCCATGCAGCGTAGGTTAGCTGAGGCATTCAGTCCGGAGTCCTCTGGGTCACTAAGGACGACATGATCCGCAGCCACCTCCTCCCAGCCACGTACAAGTCCACTGGTTTCTTGGGACTGTAAATCATCCCTAAAAGACTGCTGCTGATGATGCTGAGTGCCAGCCTCCACCTCCATGCTGACACAATCCTCCTCCTCCTCCTCCTCCTCTTCCTGTGCGATGGGTGGGACAGAAGGAACACTGTCTGGGTAAAGGGGGCCTTGAGAGGCAAGGAAGTCCTCCTCTTCCTGCCTCTGTTCTGCCTCAAGTGCCCTGTCCATTATTCCACGCAGTGTGTGCTCCAACAGGTGGACAAGAGGTACAGTGTCACTGATGCATGCACTGTCACTGCTCACCATCCTCGTGGCCTCCTCAAATGGTGCCAGGACAGTGCATGCATCCCTGATCATGCCCCACTGGCGTGGTGAAAAAAACCCGAGCTCCCCTGACCCTGTCCTGGTGTGCAGCCGCTGCAGCATGGCCAACGTTGAGTTCCACCTGGTGGGCATGTCACATATAAGGCGGTTCTTGGGCAGGTTCAACTCCTTTTGCAGCTCAGCCAGGCGAGCACTGGCATTATAAGATCTGCGGAAATGCACACAGACTTTCCTGGCCTGCCTCAGGATATCCTGTAAGCCGGGGTACCTGCCCAAGAACCGCTGCACCACCAGGTTAAGGACGTGAGCCATACAGGGCACATGGGTCAGTTGTCCCTGTTGGAGGGCGGAGAGGAGGTTGGTGCCATTGTCGCAAACCACCATTCCTGGCTTAAGCTGGCGTGGCGTCAACCACCTCTCGGCCTGCCCCTGCAGAGCAGACAGGACCTCTGCCCCAGTGTGGCTCCTGTCCCCCAAACACACCAGCGCAAGCACGGCATGGCATCTTTTTGCCTGCGTACTTGCGTAGCCCCTTGAACGCATACGGAGTACCGCTGGTTCCGAGGACAAACCACAGGAAGAGGCCATGGAGGAAGAAGAAGAGGAGGGGGTGGAGGAGAGAGGTGTGTCACAACCAGTAGTAGCATTTTGGAGGCGTGGCGGTGGAACAACCTCCAACACTACTGCACCTTGTCCTGCATCCTTCCCAGCTGCCAAAAGAGTGACCCAATGGGCCGTGAAAGAAAGGTAACGTCCCTGTCCATGCCTGCTGGACCATGAGTCAGCGGTAATATGCACCTTACCGCTGACCGCCCTGTCTAGCGAGGCCAAGACATTGCCTTCCACATGCCTGTAGAGAGCCGGAATAGCCTTCCGTGCGAAAAAGTGGCGTTTGGGAACCTGCCACTGAGGAACCGCACATTGCACAAACTCACGGAAGGGGGCCGAGTCTACCAACTGAAAAGGCAGCAGTTGAAGCGCTAGCAATTTAGCCAAGCTAGCATTCAACCGCTGGGCATGTGGATGGCTGGGAGTGAACTTCTTTCGACGGTCCAGCAGCTGGGGCAGGGAAATTTGCCTGCTAGAATCGGACGTCGGTGTACTGCTAGCAGAGTGCCCGCAAGTACTTGCCTGTGACACACCTAATTCTACACCTTCATTCCTCTCAGAGCAGGTTTCAGAGAGGAGTGAAGGTATAGTGGGGTTGGAGATCCCAGCTGATGCGGTGCAAGAAGAGGTCAGCTTTGTTCTTTGGTGTGGGTCTTTAAGGTAGGCTTGCCAACGAGCTGCATGGCAGGTCAACATATGTCTGATCAAGCATGTGGTGCCCAAGCGGCTGATGTTTTGGCCACGCGATATACGCTTGAGACATATGTTGCAAACAGCAGCTGTGCGATCTGATGCACTCGCCTCAAAAAAGGCCCACACCAAAGAACTTTTTGAATGACGGGCAGAGGCAGCGCCCTTCACAGGCGGAGCTCTGCGGTGTGATTCCGTCGGTGTGCTGCCCATACGCTGGCCACTCAAGGGCATCCTGCCTCGTTGGAGATGTGCCTCCTCCTCATCCTCCTCCTCCTCTCTCCTATTAGGCACCCACGTGGAGTCAGTGACCTCATCATCCCCTCCCTCCTCATCACTGGAGCCAATCTGGCAGTATGCTGCAGCTGCTGGAGCATGACTGCCAGATTGGTGTCCTTCTTGAGCATCCCCTCTCTCTGCTCTCACGCTGCTGCCTTCCTGTAGCTGGGTATCATCATCAGATCCTTCGAAACGCTGGGCATCCTCCTGGAGCATGTACCCAACACTGTGCTCAAACAGTTCGGGGGACTCCTCAGGAGGAGGACATGGTGGGTCTAGGGAAGGATTGACTAATGAAGATAATGATACCAGAGAAGAGGACGCTTTGGCAGCTGCTTTGCCAGTACCCTGAGCCTGGGTGAGAGAGGATGAGGAGGATGAGGTGGGCTTGGTCATCCACTCTACCAAGTCTTCGGCATGATGTGGCTCAACATGTCCAGCTGCCGAAAAGGACAAGCGTGTCCCATGGCCATGTGCTGATGACAATGCACCGCGTCCACGACCAGCACTGTTGCCCCCAGACACAGAGCATGCTTGCCCTCTTTTTTTGCCTCCTGACTGTCTGCCTCTCCTTGTTTGCCTTCCAGACATTTTAATGGATGGCCTGCAGGGAGATGGGAAAAAGAGCAATAAGGGCTACCTTCAGGTGTATACTGTGCAGGAGGCTTAGCAACAATGACACTGACACTGTCCCCTGCCTATCCTTCTCTGTCCCTAAACACAAGGATTGAAAATATGGTTCAGCAAAATTGGTTTAGAACAGAATAGCACACTGACACTTTCCCTCACTGTCCTACTCTGTCCCTCCCTACAAACAAGATTTAGCACAGAATAGCACACTGATAGTTTCCACGAGTGTCCTTCTCTGTCCCTAAACTCAAGGATTTGAAATATGGAACAGCAAAATTGGTTTAGAACAGAATAGCACACTGACACTTTCCCTCACTGTCCTACTCTGTCCCTCCCTACAAACAAGATTTAGCACAGAATAGCACACTGATAATTTCCACGAGTGTCCTTCTCTGTCCCTAAACTCAAGGATTGAAAATATGGAACAGCAAAATTGGTTTAGAACAGAATAGCACACTGACACTTTCCCTCACTGTCCTACTCTGTCCCTCCCTACAAACAAGATTTAGCACAGAATAGCACACTGATAATTTCCACGAGTGTCCTTCTCTGTCCCTAAACTCAAGGATTGAAAATATGGAACAGCAAAATTGGTTTAGAACAGAATAGCACACTGACACTTTCCCTCACTGTCCTACTCTGTCCCTCCCTACAAACAAGATTTAGCACAGAATAGCACACTGAAAATTGCCACGAGTGTCCTTCTCTGTCCCTAAACTCAAGGATTGAAAATATGGAACAGCAAAATTGGTTTAGAACAGAATAGCACACTGTCAGTTTCACTCACTGTACCTCTCTGTCCCTCCCTACAAACAAGATTTAGCACAGAATAGCACACTGACACTTTCCCCTCACTGTACCTCTCTGTCCCTAAACTCAAGGATTGAAAATATGGTTCAGCAAGATTGGTTTAGAACAGAATAGCACACTGACACTTTCCCTCACTGTACCTCTCTGTCCCTACAAACAAGGATTAGCACAGAATAGCACACTGACACTTTCCCTCACTGTACCTCTCTGTCCCTACAAACAAGGTTTAGCACAGAATAACACACTGTCACTGACACTCTCCCTACCTATCCTTATTTGTCCCTAAACACAAGGAATCCAGGATTAGTAAAGGAAAAATAATGACACTGTCCCTGCCTATGCTTCTCTTTCCCTACTCCGGAACACACTACACAAGGCCGCCGCGCTGGCGGCCTTTTATAGTGTGGGGCGTGTACTAAACCCCCTCAGCAATAATTGGCCACAGGCATCCTGCCTGTGGCCAATCATTGCTCTCCTCGCTGCCGGCACTGTGATTGGCCAAGCATGCGGGGTCACAGTGCATGCTTGGCCAATCACAGCGCCTGGATGACACTGCGATGGCGTAGTGCATTGTGGGCCGTTCGCTTCACTCGAATTTGGCGCGAACGGCCCAAATCGTTCGATCTTCGTCAAACGATCGAACAGCCGATGTTCGAGTCGAACGTATGTTCGACTCGAACACGAAGCTCATCCCTAGTCAGAAGCGAGTAGAGGAGAGCCGATCGGCTGCTCCTCTGACAGGGGGGGGTTTGTGCTGATCGATTATCAGCGTAGCCCCCCCCAGGATGCCCACACTGGACCACCAGGGATGCCACCAGACCAACAGGGATGCCCACCACCAGGTATGCCACCCTAGACCACCAGGGATGCCAATTAGTGCCCCTAATGGATGCCAATCAGTGCCCACAATGGGCATCACTGATTGGCAGGCATTACTGATTGGCATCCATTACAGTACATTCCTGCCACCTATCAGTGCCCATCGATGCCCATCCGTGCCACCTATCAGTGCCCATCGATGCCCATCCGTGCCACCTATCAGTGCCCATCGATGCCCATCCGTGCCACCTATCAGTGCCCATCCGTGCTGCCCATCTGTGCCGCCTATCAGTGCCCATCCGTGCTGCCCATCCATGTTGCCTATCAGTGCCCATCCGTGCCGCCCATCCATGTTGCCTATCAGTGCCCATCCGTGCCACCCATCCATGTTGCCTATCAGTGCCCATCCGTGCCGTCCATACATGTTGCCTATCAGTGCCCATCCGTGCCGCCCATCCATGTTGCCTATCAGTGCCCATCCGTGCCGCCCATCCATGTTGCCTATCAGTGCCCATCCGTGCCGCCCATCCATGTTGCCTATCCGTGCCCATCCATGCGGCCTATCAGTGCCACCTATCGTGCCCGTCAGTGCAGCCCCATCAGTGAAGGAGAAAACTTACTTATTTAAAAAGTTTTGTAACTGAAACAAAAAAAAATACTTTTTTTTTCAAAATTTTCTGTCTTTTTTCAATTTTTTTAGCAGAAAATAAAAATCGCAGAGGTTATCAAATACCACCAAAAGAAAGCTTTATTTGTGGGAACAAAATGATAAAAATGTAGTTTGGGTACAGTGTAGCATGACCGCGCAATTGTCATTCAAAGTGCAACAGCGCAGAAAGCTGAAAATTGGTCTGGGCAGGAAGGTGTATAAGTGCCCAGTATGGAAGGGGTTAATTGTGTGCTATCTGTTCCCGCTTACACAAAGGTCATTTTTATTTCAACCATAAAAAAAAATCAATAAAACGGACTAAAAAGTGATTTAAAGATTTGTCTAAAATTATTTTTAATCATATTAATCATGCGTTATATTAAACAGTGACACCCCCGCCCCCCCCCGTGTCTATCTCAGGGTCTCCTCGTTGGGTGGTGGACCCCCATTGAGAAGGTCGGCTTTGTCCCTCCACTAGTGCCCTGTGTTCACATTGTTCACGTTTAGAAAGTTTGTTGGTTGGGGTTGGTACGAGGGGACGGGGTACATGACGGTCTGCCCTGGCATCGTCACCGTGGTGGTCTGAGCCGTCATGATGGAAGCCGTTCGCTTGTATCTCTTGATCTCTCGAGCCATCTGGCACCAGGAACAGCACAAACACCAATAGACCATACAGCAGTCATCGCAGATCGATCCCTGGGGGGAGAGAGAGAGAGCACAAGGGGAAAGGAGAGGGGGGGGTGAGAGAGCAGAGAGAGCCAGATAGAGGAGAGAGAGGCGAGAGAGTGTAGAAAAGAGAGAGAGAGATTAGAGGGGAGAGGAGAGAGGGGTGGGAGAAAGTAGAAAAGAGAGAGAGTAGAGGGGAGAGACAGGGGAGAGGAGAAAGTGGGGAGAGGAGACAGAGGGGAGAGGAGGAAGAGGGGAGAGAGGAGAGTGAGGGGATAAAGGAAAGACAGAGAGAGTGAGGAAAGGAGAATTAGGGGTAGAGAGGAGTAAAGAGAGTGAGGGGAGAGGGGAGTGAGGGGAGAGAGAGGGAGCAGAGGAGAGTGAAGGGTAGAGGAGAGAGAGGGTAGAAAGAAGAGAGGTCAGAGAGGAGATTGAGGCATAGTGGAGAGAGGTGAGGGGAGAGAGAGGGAGCAGAGGAGAGTGAGGGGGGAGAGAGGGAGGATAGAAGAGTGAGGGTTGGAGGAGAGATATGAGAGAAAGTGAAGGAAGAGAGACGAGAGAGTAAGGAAAGGAGAGTGAGGGGTCGAGAATAGAAAAAGAGGATAAAGAAGGGAAAAAGGAGAGTGAGGAGAGAGAGTGAAGTGTGGGGGAGGGGGGGGAGGGAGGAGGGGAGAGTAAGGGGTAGAGGAAAGAATAGGAAGAGACAATAGAAGTGAGAGAGGAGAGTAATGGGTAGAGGAGAAATAGGGGAGAGAGAAGAGAGAGGAGAGTGAGTGGTAGATGAGAAAGAAGGGAGAGAGGAAAGAAAGGAGGGTGAAGAGAGGGAGGAGAGAGAAAGGGGAGAGAGGTGAATAGAAGAGAAAGTGGAGAGAGGATAGCAGTACAAGAGGAGGGAGGGGAGAGAGAGAAGAGAAGGGAAAGTGAGCGGAGAGAGCAGGAGAAGATTAGAGGGGGGAGAGGAGAGAGGGGATACAGGAGAGAGAGGGAGGAGAGAAGAGTGAGAAGTAGAAGAGAGGTAGGGAGGAGAAGAGATTGAGGGGTAGGGGAGAGAGAAGATAGGGGAGAAAGGAGAAGAGAGGGGAGAAAAGAGAGAGAGAGTAGAGAAATGAGAGAGAGAACAGAGGGGGGAAAGGAGAGTGAGGGGAGAGGGAGGATGGAGAGCGAAGGGAGAGAGGAGAGAGAAGGAGGGGGAGAGGAGAGGGGGATACATGAGAGAGAGGAAGGAGAGAAGAGGGAGAAGAGAGTGAGGGGTAGGGGAGGGAGAGGGGAAAGGAGAGTGAGGGGTAGAGGGAAGAGAAGAGATAAAAGAGGAAGTAGAGAGAGGGAAGAGGGGAAAGGAGAGTGAGGGGAGAGAGGAGAGAGGGGGAGGAGAGGAAAGTGAGGGGGTAGAGAGGTAGGAAGGAGAAGAGAGTAAGGGGTAGAGGAGAGAGAGGGCAAAGGAGAATGAGGGGTAGAGGGGGAAGAGGAGAGAGAGAGGGAAGATAAGAGATAAAAGAGGGAGTAGAGAGAGGGAAGAGGGGGAAGGAGAGTGAGGGGAGAGAGGAGAGAGCAGGAGGAGAGGAGAGAGAGGGAGGAGAGGAAAGTGAGGGGGTAGAGAGGTAGGGAGGAGAAGAGAGTGAGGGGTAGGGGAGAGAGAGGGCAAAGGAGAGTGAGGGGTAGAGGGGGAAGAGGAGAGAGACAGGGAAGATAAGAGATAAAAGAGGGAGTAGAGAGAGGGAAGAGGGGGAAGGAGAGTGAGGGGAGAGAGGAGAGAGCAGGAGGAGAGGAGAGAGAGGGAGGAGAGGAAAGTGAGGGGGTAGAGAGGTAGGGAGGAGAAGAGAGTGAGGGGTAGGGGAGAGAGAGGGCAAAGGAGAGTGAGGGGTAGAGGGGGAAGAGGAGAGAGACAGGGAAGATAAGAGATAAAAGAGGGAGTAGAGAGAGGGAAGAGGGGGAAGGAGAGTGAGGGGAGAGAGGAGAGAGCAGGAGGAGAGGAGAGAGAGGGAGGAGAGAAAAGTGAGGGGGTAGAGAGGTAGGGAGGAGAAGAGAGTGAGGGGTAGGGGAGAGAGAGGGCAAAGGAGAGTGAGGGGTAGAGGGGGAAGAGGAGAGAGACAGGGAAGATAAGAGATAAAAGAGGGAGTAGAGAGAGGGAAGAGGGGGAAGGAGAGTGAGGGGAGAGAGGAGAGAGCAGGAGGAGAGGAGAGAGAGGGAGGAGAGGAAAGTGAGGGGGGAGAGAGGTAGGAAGGAAAAGAGAGTGAGGGGCAGGGAAGAGAGAGGGCAAAGGAGAGTGAGGGGTAGAGGGGGAAGAGGAGAGAGAGAGGGAAGATAAGAGATAAAAGAGGGAGTAGAGAGGGGGAATGGGAAGACACGATAGAAGTGAGAGAGGAGAGTAATGGGTAGAGGAGAAATAGGGGAGAGAGGAGAGTGAGGATAGTGAGTGGTAGACGAGAGAGAAGGGAGAGAGGAAAGAAAGGAGGGTGAGGGGAGAGAGAGGGAGGAGAGGAAAGTGAGGGAAAGAGAGGTAGGGAGGAGAAGAGAGTGAGGGGCAGGGAAGAGAGAGGGGAAAGGAGAGTTAGGGGAGAGAGATGGAAGAGAAGAGAGAGAGAGGAGAGGAGAGGGAAGGAGGAGAGAAGAGAATAGTACAGAGAGGAGTGTAGAGGAGATAGAGTGAAGAGAAAAGGGTAAAAGAGAAAGTGAGCAGAGGTGGGAGAAAGGAGGGAGAGGAGAGAGAGGGGGGGGGGGGAGATGATGGGGAGAAGAGTTATTCAGTCTCCAGGCCTTCTTCCATTGAAGGACAATACAATATACATGTAGCAGTGATAATAAATGAGTCTTTTCCTCCACTTCCAGAAGGGGGTGTATTTAGAAGAGGCGGAGTCTCTTGCGGAGCATACCATGTACTTTACTATTAGGTACAATCTGTCTTTAGGATGACATTGATATGATAGCAGTGTTATACCCTCTAAGCCCCGGGCACACCTATTACATGAGGAATCATTTCCAGCTGTGTGCCTGGAGCCTCCTGGGCCATACACAGCTGCCTTGAAGTGGTTGTAAACCCTTCCATCTACCTTCTCTTCTCTACATCCATTCAGTGCTGAATTATAAAGCTTGTCTGAGCGCTCAGAAAAAAGGAGGCAGAGAGCTTAAGCAACGCTCAGCAAAACACAGTGAGAAGAGCTCTGAGAGCTAATTGGAGGGAAGAGACACCCCCCCTTTCACATAGCACACAGGAACAAAGCTAAGGCTGTCAATCACAGACTGTGTGCTGGAGGTCCCTCCCCTGTCACCTTTTATCTCTTGGTGTCAGGAAAACTTGTCAGAAATGCCTCATGCAGATAGCAGAGGAAGGAAGCAGCAGACAGAAATGACACTTAGTGCTCCGGATTGAGACAAGTATAGTCTAAAGAGAGATATGCTTTGTTCATATTTCATGTCTGAGGTTTAGAGGGCCGAACCCCCCCCCCCCCCCCCTGTTCGGTTTGCAGCAGAACTGCTGAACAGGAGAAATCTTCTAACTAGAACGGCGAACCCCATTGAAGTCTATGGGAGCCAAACAGGAAAAATCAAAAGAGTCAATTTTGAAGGCTTATATGCAAGTAATTGGCCATAATGGGGGTCTGGGTACTGCCCTGGGGGACGTGTATCAATGCAAAAAGTATTTTTTAAAACAATTGTTTTTTCAGGAGCAGTGATTTTAATGATGCTTACAGTGCAACAATACAAATGAATACAAATTCCTTTAAATATAGTGCCTGGGGGGTCCCCTTAGTGTACCTGTAAAGTGGCACATCTGTAACATGTATAGAACCTGCTGCAGCAAAAATTACATTTATAAAGAAATAAAAAGGAGTCAAATTCCATTCTTGGTGTGGATTTTAAAGGAACCCCATGCCCAAAAAAAAAATGGCGTGCCCCCCCCCCCCAAATCCATACTAGACTCTTACCTGGGCATGCAGCCTGGCAGGTCAGGAAAAGGGGGGGGAGCGAGCGAGCCCCCCCTTCCTGAACAATACCGGGCCGCATGCTCCCAACATGGAGGGGTGGGTGCTTTTTGGTTGGGGGGCTTTGCCCCTCCCACCCCAAAGCACCTTGTCCCCACATTGTTAAAGGGGACTTCCAGAGTCCAATAAGCCCCCCGCCCACAAACAACCACAGCACAGGGTTGTCGGGAAGAGACCCTTGTCTCCATCAACATGGGGACAAGCTTTGTCCAAAGCACCCACCCCCTCAAGTTGAGGGCATGTGGCCTGGTATGGTTTGGGGGGGGGCGCTAGCTCGTCCCCACACCCCCTTTCCTGACCTGCCAGGCTCCATGCCCGGGGTAAGGGTCTGGTATGTTGTTGTTTTTTTTAATTGCCATTATTCCTTCCCCACTGTAAGGGGCAACACTGCAGACTCTGATGTAAAGGGGAACACAGATGTAAAGGGCACTGCTGCAGACCATGATGTAAGGGGGGCTCTGCTGACCAGAGACCCCCTTACATCATAGTCTCCCTTTATACCATGGTCTGCAGAGTCCCTCTTTACATCAGGGTCTGCAGAGTCCCTCTTTACATCAGGGTCTGCAGAGTCCCTCTTTACATCAGGGTCTGCAGAGTTCCCCCATTGCACTCTAAGGGGCAACCCTGCAGACACTGATATAAAGGGGAACTCAGTGGAGTCTGATGTAAAGGAAAACTTTATGGAATGTTATGTGCAGGAGAACTCTGTTGAGTCTGATGTAAGGGAGAACTTTATGGAATGTGATGTAAAGAAGAACTCTGTGGAGTCTGATGTAAAGGGGAACTCTGTTGAGTCCGATGTAAAGGGGAACTCTGTGGAGTCTGATGTAAAGGAGAACTTTGTGGAGTCTGATGTACAGGGGGAACTCTGTGGAGTCTGATGCAAAGGAGAATTCTGGGGAGTCTGATGTATGGGAGAACTTTATGGAATGTGATGTACAGGAGAACTCTGTGGAGTCTGATGTAAAGGGGAACTCTGTTGAGTCCGATGTAAAGGGGAACTCTGTGGAGTCTGATGTAAGGGAGAACTCTGGGGAGTCTGATGTAAGGGAGAACTTTATGGAATGTGATGTACAGGAGAACTCTGTGGAGTCTGATGTAAAGGGCAACTCTGTGGAGTCTGATGTACAGGGGAACTCTGTGGAGTCTGATGTAAAGGAGAGCTCTGTGGAGTCTGATGTAAAGGAGAGCTTTGTGGAGTCTGATGTACAGGGGGAACTCTGTGGAGTCTGATGTAAAGGGGAACTCTGTGGAGTCTGATGTAAAGGGGAACTCTGTTGAGTCTAATGTAAGGGAAAACTTTATGGAATGTGATGTAAAGGGGAACTCTGTGGAGTCTGTTGTGAGGGAGAACTTTGTAGACTCTGATGTAGGAGAGAATTTGTGGAGTCTGGTGTAAAGGGGAACTCTGTGGAGTCTGATGTAAGGGAGAACTTTATGGAATGTGATGTAAAGGAGAACTCTGTGGAGTCTGATGTAAAGGGGAAATCTGTGGAGCCTGATGTAAGGGAGAAATTTGTGGAGTCTGATGTAAAGGGGAACTCTGTGGAGTCTGATGTAAAGGGGAACTCTGTGGAGTCTGATATAAGGGAGAAACTTTGTGCACTGTGATGTAAAGGAGAACTCTGTGTAGTCTGATGTAAAGGGGAACTCTGTGGAGTCTGATGTAAAGGGGAACTCCGTGGAGTCCGATGTAAAGGGAAACTCTGTGGTGTCTGATGTAAAGGAACACTCTGTGGAGTCTGATGTAAAGGGAAACTCTGTGGAGTCTGATGTAAAGGGGAACTCTGTGGAGTCCGATGTAAAGGGGAACTCTGTGGAGTCCGATGTAAAGGGGAACTCTGTGGAGTCTGATGTAAAGGGGAACTCTGTGGAGTCTGATGTAAAGGGGAACTCTGTGGAGTCTGATGTAAAGGGGAACTCTGTGGAGTCTGATGTAAAGGGGAACTCTGTGGAGTCTGATGTAAAAGGGAACTCTGTGGAGTCTGATGTAAAGGGAAACTCTGTGGAGTCTGATGTAAAGGGGAACTCTGTGGAGTCTGATGTAAAGGGGCACTTTGTGGAGTCTGATGTGAAGGGAAACTCTGTGGAGTCTGATATAAGGGAGAAACTTTGTGGACTGTGATGTAAAGGGGAACTCTGTGGAGTCTGATGTAAAGGGGAACTCTGTGGAGTCTGATGTACAAGGGGCACTTTGTGGAGTCTGATGTGAAGGGGAACTCTGTGGAGTCTGATGTAAAGGGGAATCTGTGGAGTCTGATATAAGGGAGAAACTTTGTGGACTGTGATGTAAAGGGGAATCTGTGGAGTCTGATATAAGGGAGAAACTTTGTGGACTGTGATGTAAAGGGGAACTCTGTGGAGTCTGATATAAGGGAGAACTTTGTGCACTGTGATGTAAAGGGGAACTCTGTGGAGTCCAATGTAAAGGATAACTCTGAGGACTCTGTCGAGAAGAGACCCTTGTCTCCATCAACATGTAAGGGGAAACTCTGGGGACTGTTGTGTAAGGGGGGAGGGGGCTCTGGTGACCAAATACCCCCTTACATCAGAGTTTCCCTTTATGCAAGAATCCAACTTCTAATTTTATTCAAGTTCCTCTTTAAGGTTGGCTCAGCTAGTCAGTCCTTTTTGTCTGCATGAAAGCAATAGAAACGTTGAATTTTTAATAAAATATCCTTTGTCCTGAGGTTTATCTGTGTCTGTGGGGCTGTCAGTTGTGGTACAGTAATTAGGAATATTCTGCGGGTACAAGGACTGTTATATGTGTGCAGTGTATATAGCAACTAGGCACAGATTCTGTTTAATGATCCCCCTTTAAGCCCCCCCACCCCCACTCTTAGCCAAATTCTGGCTATGCATAGTAATCGTTTCATCCCAGGGTTTCTCCGGTCTTTCATCATCATCCTAGTCATACTTCGGCCCCAGCCAGGTACTTACAGGAATTTTGTACCGCTCCCGGACCGATGCCCGCATTGCCAGAGATATAGGGGGACAAGCTGGAGACCAGCCCGCGCATCCTGTGTCCAGCAGGGGGAGGCACAGACACTCGCCGTGTTCGCTGACCGTCGCGCACTGGAAGCAGGGGAAGAGCCAATAGGCAAAACAACCTGAGAAGAGACGGGAGAAACTCCATTATATCATGGAAAGTCATATCTAGTAGAGAATGAGATTTTAGTCAGTTGTACACAGGCTGCCTGCAAGCAGGCAGTCAGTGCTGGACTTACTTTTAGGAAAGCCTAGCATGTTTGCACACGGGGTATTGAGGCCACACGTTGTGATAAATATGTATCTATAAGATGTTCTAGAAATTAATCAAATAAGGAGCCATTATACTTCCTTTTAAAGAGCTTTTTGTATACTAAGTCCCGCCCCTGTGGAACCAGAGACAATTGTAGAATTAGGGGAAGATTTGCACCGCCTGCCTGCTCTGCCCAGGGCTGGTGCAGCCTTACCCATCTACAGTGCTCCTAGAATGCTCTGCAATCCAGTGCTTACTTGGCCACAAAGAATTATGGGATGGCTGTTTTTTTCTCAAAACTTCTCTGGCCCTGGGCAGGCTGGTCAATGCTAAATGCAGATATCAGCTATGTGGTTCCAGGATGTTGTGTGAAAGGTTTTCCTGAGCTCTTCACTTGCCTTATGCTGCACGGGAATGCTTCTTATTGCCAGTCATGCCTAGTTTAGCTCTAAGCAACCTCAGGAGTGCCAGTGGGGAAGTATAAAGAGCTTTTTTTTGTATGCTAAGTCCCGCCCCTGCGGAACCAGAGAAAATTGTAGAATCAGGAATTAGGGGAAGATTTGCACCGCTTGCACTGCCCAGGACTGGTGCAGCCTTACCCATCTACAGTGCTCCCAGCATGCTCTGCAATCCCGTGCCTACTTGGCCACAAGGAATTGTGGGATGGCTGTTATTCTCAAAACTTTACTGGCCCTGGGCAGGCTGGTCTACTGCAGACATCTGCCCATGTGGTTCCAGGATGTTGTGTGAAAGTTTTTTCCTGAGCGCTCCACTTGCCTGGTGCATCCAGAGGAATGCTTCTTATTGCCAATCATGTCTAGTTCAGCTCTAAACAGGGAAGTATAAAGAACTTTTTTTTTACACTAAGTCCCACCCCTGCGGAACCAGGGACAATTGTTAACTCGGGAATTAGGGGAAGATTTGCATATCCCTGTATTTAAAAAGCTGTATGAACCCCACAGACGGTGTTGGGAATTTTTTTTTTTCTAATTGTCCTAGGTGAAAAAAAAAGGAAACATTCAGATGAGAGTGACACTTACATGTGCCCATGTCTTCGCAGCAGTCGCAGATTCCGGAACTCCAGCCATTCGGTGGGGCTTGTGTTACCATCGTTGTGTGGGAGACCATCGAAGGTGGCTGTACTGAGATGGGATACATTGTCTGCAAGGGACAACCAATAAAAAAAAAACAGTGATTCCATATGTTACCACGCCCCCACAAAAGGACAACCAATGACAACTTGGCGACCCCATATGCTATCACTCCCTGAAAGGGATAGCCAATGACAACTTGGTGGCCCCCCATACACAGTGACAGGGTCATTGTTCTGAAAAGCTCCACCTTTTTTCATAAAAAGGGATGTTCCTCAGCTCCAGTGACTTTGCCTAGGCTGAGATGATGTCATCAGTCTGCTGCAGGCTGGAGGAAGCATTTCCTCAGTCTCCAGCCCCCCAGTGATCAGACTGTACAGTGTAACTTTGTAGAAGGAGGAGGAGACATTAACTCAGTCTCCTCCCCCAGTGATCAGACTGTACATTGTAACTTTGTAGAAGGAGGAGGAAGCAATTTCCTCAGTCTCCCCTCCCCCAGTGATCAGACCGTACATTGTAACTTTGTAGAAGGAGGAGGAAGCGATTTCCTCAGTCTCCCCTCCCCCCAGTGACAAGGTGAGCAAGGGTCACACTGACACATTACCCAGCATGCTGTTCTTCTATTTCTTCTATATGTGGGATATATCTGAGGACAGGTCCTCCTATAGATTAAATGGGAAATGTATAGAGTGCAATGATCCCGGATATTCAATCAGCACATTCCTTCCCCGACTCTGTCTGTGTCAAGACCCGACCTTTTCTTACCAGTAAAGATCTGTATTTTTTTGGCTAGAAAATTACTTAGAACCTCCAAACATTTTTTTTTTTTTTTTTATACAGAAACCCTAGAGAATAAAATGGCGGTCGTTGCAAATTTAAGGTCACACAGTATTTGCACAGCGTTTTTATTTTTTTTCACACAATATTTTGGGAAAAAATAAAATTTAATGAATTATAATGCAGACGAACACAATATAATACTCAATTGTTTTTGTATAATATAAAATATGATGTTACGCCGAGTAAATAGATACCAAACATGTCACGTTTTAAAAAATGCGCACACTCGTGGAATGGCGACAAACTACAAAAAAAACAAAAACGAAAGTTACTACTTAAAATTCTCCATAGGCTACGCTTTAAAAACCTTTACAGTCTAGCAGTATAGAGTTAAAAAGGAGGTCTAGCGCTAGAATTATTGCTCTCGCTCTAACGTTTACGGGGCGATACCTCCTATGTGTGGTGCGACCGCCGTTAACGTATGCGTGCGGGACAATGCATGCGTTCGCCTTTGCGTGCTAGCACAGGGCGAACAGGATACCTTTTTATTTATTTATTTTCATTTATTTTTTACACTGTTTCTTTAATTCTCTTTTATTTTTTATTTTTTTACACTGCTTAATTGCTTTTAATTTAACTGCTTTGATTGTTATTACATTTTTTTTCCATACTTTCTTTAATAATTTTTTTATTTATGAATTTTATTTTCTATACTGTTTCTTTACCATTTTTTTTATTATTATTTATTTTTTTACACTGTTTCTTTTTTTATAATTTTTTTTTGGATCACCTTTCTTGGTTGTCCCCCAAGCACTGCCTTCCGCACTCTCCCGAGACCTGCCTTTCGCACACTCCTAAGCCCTGCCTTCTACTCTCTCTGGAGCCCTGCCTTCCGCACCCTCACGAGCCCTGCCTTCCGCACACTCCTAAGCCCTGCCTTCTACTCTCTCCCGAGCCCTGCCTTTTGCACTCTCCCGAGCCCTGCCTTCCGCACTCTCCCGAGCCCTGCCTTCCGCACTCTCCCGAGCCCTGCTTTCCGCACTCTCCCGAGCCCTGCCTTTCACACCCTCCCGAGGCCTGCCTTCTGCACTCTCCCGAGCCCCGCCTTTCGCACACTCCTAAGCCCTGCCTTCTACTCTCTCCCGAGCCCTGCCTTTTGAACTCTCCCAAGCCCTGCCTTTCGCACACTCCCGAGTCCTGCTTTCGGCACCCTTCCAAGCCCTGCCTTCCACTCTCTCCCTAGCCCTTCCTTCCGCACCCTCCCGAGCCCTGCCTTCCGCACCCTCCCGAGCCCTGCCTTCCGCACCCTCCCGAGCCCTGCCTTCCACTCTCTCCCGAGCCCTGCCCTCTGCACTTTCCCGAGCCCTGCCCTCCGCTCTCTCCCGAGCCCTACCTTCTGCTCTCTCCCGAGCGATGCCTTCCGCCCTCACGCGCCCTGCCTTCCGCTCTCTCCCGAGCCCTGCCTTCCGCTCTCTCCCGAGCCCTGCCTTCCGCACTCTCCCGAGCCCTGCCCTCCGCTCTCTCCCAAGCCCTTCCTTACGCTCTCTCCCGAGCGCTGCCTTTTGCACACTCCCGAGCCCTGCCTTCCGCACTCTCTCGAGCCCTGCCTTCCGCACTCTCCCGAGCCCTGCCCTCCGCTCTCTCCCGAGCCCTTCCTTCCGCTCTCTCCCGAGCGCTGCCTTTCGCACACTCCCGAGCCCTGCCTTCCGCACCCTCCCAAGCCCTGCCTTCCGCACCCTCCCGAGCCCCGCCTTCCGCTCTCTCCCGAGCCCTGCCTTCTGCTCTCTCCCAAGCCCTGCCTTCTGCACCCTCCCGAGCCCTGCCTTCCGCACTCTCCCGAGCTCCGCCTTCCGCTCTCTCCCGAGCCCTGCCTTCCACTCTCTCCCGAGCCCTGCCTTCCGCTCTCTCCCGAGCCCTTCCTTCCGCTCTCTCCCGAGCGCTGCCTTTCGCACACTCCCGAGCCCTGCCTTCCGCACCCTCCCGAGCCCCGCCTTCCGCTCTCTCCCGAGCCCTGCCTTCTGCTCTCTCCCAAGCCCTGCCTTCTGCACCCTCCCGAGCCCTGCCTTCCGCACTCTCCCGAGCTCCGCCTTCCGCTCTCTCCCGAGCCCTGCCTTCCGCTCTCTCCCGAGCCCTGCCTTCCGCTCTCTCCCGAGCCCCGCCTTCCGCTCTCTCCCGAGCCCCGCCTTCCGCTCTCTCCCGAGCCCTGCCTCCCGCACCCTCCCGAGCCCTGCCTTCCGCACCCTCCCGAGCCCTGCCTTCCGCACTCTCCCGAGCCCTGCCTTCCGCACTCTCCCGAGCCCTGCCTTCCGCTCTCTCCCGAGCCCCGCCTTCCGCTCTCTCCCGAGCCCCGCCTTCCGCTTTCTCCCGAGCCCTGCCTTCCGCACTCTCCCGAGCCCTGCTTGTTGGTGCTATATAAATCCTGTATAATAATAATAATAATAATAAACAAGCAACATCTGCACTGAGACACCATATCAGGACCGGAATAAAGTGCAATTCCCCTGTATGGATGATAGGTGAGTTACATTTGATGCCATGTACATCAATGTATATCATTCTGCAATTATGTAACAAACATTCTTCTACTAATTATGTCTGCCAATGACACTTTTGCTACCGTTTTTACCATTTAAGTTTCAGGTCGGCGTTGCCCATTGACATCTTTCTTTCTCCCCTCCCCTTCCTGGTGTGGGTGGGACTAACACGCAGTTGGCCCAATATAAGGAGGAGGAGGGGTCAGGCACACCACTTCTGCTCTAAAGAAGGGGGGCTTGTCCCCCCCCCCCCTAGAAATGTGTCAGCTACTTGTTGAACTTAAGGAGTTCCATGATGGGCTTGCATCTGATCCCTGGCTTTTAAAACACGACTTTATTCACATTGGTAATGTGAGTATATTTTATATCTTTTTATCCTTCAATTAGATGCTGTAGCGCATGGGTGCTCAACCTGTGTCCCTCCAGCTGTTGCAGAACTACATGTCCCATCATGCCTCTGTCTTTGGGAGTCATGCTTGTAACTGTCAGCCATGCAATGCATCATGGGACTTGTAGTTCCGCAACAGCTGGAGGGCCACAGGTTGAGCACCCCATGCTGTAGCGAATGCGCTAGGCGTTTGCCCTCTTTGTTTTTTTGTTGTTGTCTTTATGTATACAGGATCAGATATCACTGTGTGCTGAAGTTTTATTACCATTACACCTGTACTCAGCGTGTAATTGTATGTACATAGGGGGGGGGGGGGGGGGGGGGGGGGGCATTATTTGATTATTTTTTGTTCAGACTGTGCTGCCTGTATAGTGATTGTGATTACAGATAAAGCCTTAAAAATAATATATTTTGTTATATATCTATATATATATCAATTTTTTATTATTATTTTTATTTATATAGTTTTTATATATATACATATTTTTTATTATTTATAATGCATATATACATACACATATATACTGTATATAGACAGTAAAAAAGAAAAATAAATATATATATATATATATATATATATATATATATATATATATATATATATATATTCCTTTTTATACACAGTATAAACTGTATATAAGCAGTACAAAAGAAAGAAAAAAAATATATATATCTAGATAGAGAGAAAGATAGATAGAATAAATATTTATTTATTTATTTTCTATCTCTGTTTATATTTCTAGCTGAGTGGTCGGTCAGTTCTCAGCAGGCGGTTGGCTGTCATTGGCCGGGACGGTCAGAGTCTGGCACGCGGTAGTAGGAGGTGAATACGCTGACACAGCACAGAGCGGTGACATCTGTCAATCACCGAGCGCCATTGTCTGTAGGTCACCTCTATACGGCCGTCTGAGCGGAGCCCGAGACCCACATCACTAAATACTCTGCACTCCTTCCTCTATAACTCTCCTCTCCTGAAATACTCTGCTCTGCTGGAGGACTCTGCTCCTTCCTCTATAACTCTCCTCTCCTGAAATACTCTGCTCTGCTGGAGGACTCTGTTCCTTCCTCTATAACTCTCCTCTCCTGAAATACTCTGCTCTGCTGGAGGACTCTGCTCCTTCCTCTATAACTCTCCTCTCCTGAAATACTCTGCACTGCTGGAGGACTCTGCTCCTTCCTCTATAACTCTCCTCTCCTGAAATACTCTGCACTGCTGGAGGACTCTGTTCCTTCCTCTATAACTCTCCTCTCCTGAAATACTCTGCTCTGCTGGAGGACTCTGCTCCTTCCTCTATAACTCTCCTCTCCTGAAATACTCTGCTCTGCTGGAGGACTCTGCTCCTTCCTCTATAACTCTCCTCTCCTGAAATACTCTGCTCTGCTGGAGGACTCTGCTCCTTCCTCTATAACTCTCCTCTCCTGAAATACTCTGCTCTGCTGGAAGACTCTGCTCCTTCCTCTATAACTCTCCTCTCCTGAAATACTCTGCTCTGCTGGAGGACTCTGCTCCTTCCTCTATAACTCTCCTCTTCTGAAATACTCTGCACTGCTGGAGGACTCTGCTCCTTCCTCTATAACTCTCCTCTCCTGAGATACTCTGCTCTGCTGGAGGACTCTGCTCCTTCCTCTATAACTCTCCTCTCCTGAAATACTCTGCACTGCTGGAGGACTCTGCTCCTTCCTCTATAACTCTCCTCTCCTGAAATACTCTGCACTGCTGGAGGACTCTGCTCCTTCCTCTATAACTCTCCTCTTCTGAAATACTCTGCTCTGCTGGAGGACTCTGCTCCTTCCTCTATAACTCTCCTCTCCTGAAATACTCTGCTCTGCTGGAGGACTCTGCTCCTTCCTCTATAACTCTCCTCTCCTGAAATACTCTGCTCTGCTGGAGGACTCTGCTCCTTCCTCTATAACTCTCCTCTTCTGAAATACTCTGCACTGCTGGAGGACTCTGCTCCTTCCTCTATAACTCTCCTCTCCTGAGATACTCTGCTCTGCTGGAGGACTCTGCTCCTTCCTCTATAACTCTCCTCTCCTGAAATACTCTGCACTGCTGGAGGACTCTGCTCCTTCCTCTATAACTCTCCTCTCCTGAAATACTCTGCACTGCTG
This sequence comes from Rana muscosa, assembly GCA_029206835.1. NCBI lineage: Eukaryota > Metazoa > Chordata > Amphibia > Anura > Ranidae > Rana > Rana muscosa. The sequence goes on from CM055118.1 coordinate 386,239,845, forward strand.
GAGGACTCTGTTCCTTCCTCTATAACTCTCCTCTCCTGAAATACTCTGCTCTGCTGGAGGACTCTGCTCCTTCCTCTATAACTCTCCTCTCCTGAAATACTCTGCTCTGCTGGAGGACTCTGCTCCTTCCTCTATAACTCTCCTCTCCTGAAATACTCTGCTCTGCTGGAGGACTCTGCTCCTTCCCTTCCTCTATAACTCTCCTCTCCTGAAATACTCTGCACTGCTGGAGGACTCTGTTCCTTCCTCTATAACTCTCCTCTCCTGAAATACTCTGCTCTGCTGGAGGACTCTGTTCCTTCCTCTATAACTCTCCTCTCCTGAGATACTCTGCTCTGCTGGAGGACTCTGTTCCTTCCTCTATAACTCTCCTCTCCTGAGATACTCTGCTCTGCTGGAGGACTCTGCTCCTTCCTCTATAACTCTCCTCTCCTGAAATATCTGCACTGCTGGAGGACTCTGCTTCTTCCTCTATAACTCTCCTCTCCTGAGATACTCTGCTCTGCTGGAGGACTCTGCTCCTTCCTCTATAACTCTCCTCTCCTGAAATACTCTGCACTGCTGGAGGACTCTGCTCCTTCCTCTATAACTCTCCTCTCCTGAAATACTCTGCTCTGCTGGAGGACTCTGCTCCTCCCTCTATATCTCTCCTCTCCTGAAATACTCTGCACTGCTGCAGGACTCTGCTCCTTCCTCTATAACTCTCCTCTCCTGAAATACTCTGTACTGCTGGAGGACTCTGCTCCTTCCTCTATAACTCTCCTCTCCTGAAATACTCTGTACTGCTGGAGGACTCTGCTCCTTCCTCTATAACTCTCCTCTCCTGAAATACTCTGCTCTGCTGGAGGACTCTGCTCCTTCCTCTATAACTCTCCTCTCCTGAAATACTCTGCACTGCTGGAGGACTCTGTTCCTTCCTCTATAACTCTCCTCTCCTGAAATACTCTGCTCTGCTGGAGGACTCTGCTCCTTCCTCTATAACTCTCCTCTCCTGAAATACTCTGCTCTGCTGGAGGACTCTGCTCCTTCCTCTATAACTCTCCTCTCCTGAAATACTCTGCACTGCTGGAGGACTCTGCTCCTTCCTCTATAACTCTCCTCTCCTGAAATACTCTGCACTGCTGGAGGACTCTGTTCCTTCCTCTATAACTCTCCTCTCCTGAAATACTCTGCTCTGCTGGAGGACTCTGCTCCTTCCTCTATAACTCTCCTCTCCTGAAATACTCTGCTCTGCTGGAGGACTCTGCTCCTTCCTCTATAACTCTCCTCTCCTGAAATACTCTGCTCTGCTGGAGGACTCTGCTCCTTCCTCTATAACTCTCCTCTCCTGAAATACTCTGCTCTGCTGGAAGACTCTGCTCCTTCCTCTATAACTCTCCTCTCCTGAAATACTCTGCTCTGCTGGAGGACTCTGCTCCTTCCTCTATAACTCTCCTCTTCTGAAATACTCTGCACTGCTGGAGGACTCTGCTCCTTCCTCTATAACTCTCCTCTCCTGAGATACTCTGCTCTGCTGGAGGACTCTGCTCCTTCCTCTATAACTCTCCTCTCCTGAAATACTCTGCACTGCTGGAGGACTCTGCTCCTTCCTCTATAACTCTCCTCTCCTGAAATACTCTGCACTGCTGGAGGACTCTGCTCCTTCCTCTATAACTCTCCTCTTCTGAAATACTCTGCTCTGCTGGAGGACTCTGCTCCTTCCTCTATAACTCTCCTCTCCTGAAATACTCTGCTCTGCTGGAGGACTCTGCTCCTTCCTCTATAACTCTCCTCTCCTGAAATACTCTGCTCTGCTGGAGGACTCTGCTCCTTCCTCTATAACTCTCCTCTTCTGAAATACTCTGCACTGCTGGAGGACTCTGCTCCTTCCTCTATAACTCTCCTCTCCTGAGATACTCTGCTCTGCTGGAGGACTCTGCTCCTTCCTCTATAACTCTCCTCTCCTGAAATACTCTGCACTGCTGGAGGACTCTGCTCCTTCCTCTATAACTCTCCTCTCCTGAAATACTCTGCACTGCTGGAGGACTCTGTTCCTTCCTCTATAACTCTCCTCTCCTGAAATACTCTGCTCTGCTGGAGGACTCTGCTCCTTCCTCTATAACTCTCCTCTCCTGAAATACTCTGCTCTGCTGGAGGACTCTGCTCCTTCCTCTATAACTCTCCTCTCCTGAAATACTCTGCTCTGCTGGAGGACTCTGCTCCTTCCTCTATAACTCTCCTCTCCTGAAATACTCTGCACTGCTGGAGGACTCTGTTCCTTCCTCTATAACTCTCCTCTCCTGAAATACTCTGCTCTGCTGGAGGACTCTGTTCCTTCCTCTATAACTCTCCTCTCCTGAGATACTCTGCTCTGCTGGAGGACTCTGTTCCTTCCTCTATAACTCTCCTCTCCTGAGATACTCTGCTCTGCTGGAGGACTCTGCTCCTTCCTCTATAACTCTCCTCTCCTGAAATATCTGCACTGCTGGAGGACTCTGCTTCTTCCTCTATAACTCTCCTCTCCTGAGATACTCTGCTCTGCTGGAGGACTCTGCTCCTTCCTCTATAACTCTCCTCTCCTGAAATACTCTGCACTGCTGGAGGACTCTGCTCCTTCCTCTATAACTCTCCTCTCCTGAAATACTCTGCTCTGCTGGAGGACTCTGCTCCTCCCTCTATATCTCTCCTCTCCTGAAATACTCTGCACTGCTGCAGGACTCTGCTCCTTCCTCTATAACTCTCCTCTCCTGAAATACTCTGTACTGCTGGAGGACTCTGCTCCTTCCTCTATAACTCTCCTCTCCTGAAATACTCTGTACTGCTGGAGGACTCTGCTCCTTCCTCTATAACTCTCCTCTCCTGAAATACTCTGCTCTGCTGGAGGACTCTGCTCCTTCCTCTATAACTCTCCTCTCCTGAAATACTCTGCACTGCTGGAGGACTCTGCTCCTTCCTCTATAACTCTCCTCTCCTGAAATACTCTGCACTGCTGGAGGACTCTGCTCCTTCCTCTATAACTCTCCTCTCCTGAAATACTCTGCTCTGCTGGAGGACTCTGCTCCTTCCTCTATAACTCTCCTCTCCTGAAATACTCTGCTCTGCTGGAGGACTCTGCTCCTTCCTCTATAACTCTCCTCTCCTGAAATACTCTGCACTGCTGGAGGACTCTGTTCCTTCCTCTATAACTCTCCTCTCCTGAAATACTCTGCTCTGCTGGAGGACTCTGCTCCTTCCTCTATAACTCTCCTCTCCTGAAATACTCTGCTCTGCTGGAGGACTCTGCTCCTTCCTCTATAACTCTCCTCTCCTGAAATACTCTGCACTGCTGGAGGACTCTGTTCCTTCCTCTATAACTCTCCTCTCCTGAAATACTCTGCTCTGCTGGAGGACTCTGTTCCTTCCTCTATAACTCTCCTCTCCTGAAATACTCTGCTCTGCTGGAGGACTCTGTTCCTTCCTCTATAACTCTCCTCTCCTGAAATACTCTGCTCTGCTGGAGGACTCTGCTCCTTCCTCTATAACTCTCCTCTCCTGAAATACTCTGCTCTGCTGGAGGACTCTGCTCCTTCCTCTATAACTCTCCTCTCCTGAAATACTCTGCTCTGCTGGAGGACTCTGCTCCTTCCTCTATAACTCTCCTCTCCTGAAATACTCTGCTCTGCTGGAGGACTCTGCTCCTTCCTCTATAACTCTCCTCTCCTGAAATATCTGCACTGCTGGAGGACTCTGCTTCTTCCTCTATAACTCTCCTCTCCTGAGATACTCTGCTCTGCTGGAGGACTCTGCTCCTTCCTCTATAACTCTCCTCTCCTGAAATACTCTGCACTGCTGGAGGACTCTGCTCCTTCCTCTATAACTCTCCTCTCCTGAAATACTCTGCTCTGCTGGAGGACTCTGCTCCTCCCTCTATATCTCTCCTCTCCTGAAATACTCTGCACTGCTGGAGGACTCTGCTCCTTCCTCTATAACTCTCCTCTCCTGAAATACTCTGCTCTGCTGGAGGACTCTGCTCCTTCCTCTATAACTCTCCTCTCCTGAAATACTCTGCTCTGCTGGAGGACTCTGCTCCTTCCTCTATAACTCTCCTCTCCTGAAATACTCTGCTCTGCTGGAGGACTCTGCTCCTTCCTCTATAACTCTCCTCTCCTGATATACTCTGCTCTGCTGGAGGACTCTGTTCCTTCCTCTATAACTCTCCTCTCCTGAAATACTCTGCTCTGCTGGAGGACTCTGCTCCTTCCTCTATAACTCTCCTCTCCTGAAATACTCTGTACTGCTGGAGGACTCTGCTCCTTCCTCTATAACTCTCCTCTCCTGAAATACTCTGCTCTGCTGGAGGACTCTGCTCCTTCCTCTATAACTCTCCTCTCCTGAAATACTCTGCTCTGCTGGAGGACTCTGCTCCTTCCTCTATAACTCTCCTCTCCTGAAATACTCTGCTCTGCTGGAGGACTCTGCTCCTTCCTCTATAACTCTCCTCTCCTGATATACTCTGCTCTGCTGGAGGACTCTGTTCCTTCCTCTATAACTCTCCTCTCCTGAAATACTCTGCTCTGCTGGAGGACTCTGCTCCTTCCTCTATAACTCTCCTCTCCTGAAATACTCTGTACTGCTGGAGGACTCTGCTCCTTCCTCTATAACTCTCCTCTCCTGAAATACTCTGCTCTGCTGGAGGACTCTGCTCCTTCCTCTATAACTCTCCTCTCCTGAAATACTCTGCACTGCTGGAGGACTCTGTTCCTTCCTCTATAACTCTCCTCTCCTGAAATACTCTGCTCTGCTGGAGGACTCTGTTCCTTCCTCTATAACTCTCCTCTCCTGAAATACTCTGCTCTGCTGGAGGACTCTGCTCCTTCCTCTATAACTCTCCTCTCCTGAAATACTCTGCACTGCTGGAGGACTCTGCTCCTTCCTCTATAACTCTCCTCTCCTGAAATACTCTGCTCTGCTGGAGGACTCTGCTCCTCCCTCTATATCTCTCCTCTCCTGAAATACTCTGCACTGCTGGAGGACTCTGCTCCTTCCTCTATAACTTTCCTCTCCTGAAATACTCTGCTCTGCTGGAGGACTCTGCTCCTTCCTCTATAACTCTCCTCTCCTGAAATACTCTGTACTGCTGGAGGACTCTGCTCCTTCCTCTATAACTCTCCTCTCCTGAAATACTCTGCTCTGCTGGAGGACTCTGCTCCTTCCTCTATAACTCTCCTCTCCTGAAATACTCTGCACTGCTGGAGGACTCTGTTCCTTCCTCTATAACTCTCCTCTCCTGAAATACTCTGCTCTGCTGGAGGACTCTGTTCCTTCCTCTATAACTCTCCTCTCCTGAAATACTCTGCTCTGCTGGAGGACTCTGTTCCTTCCTCTATAACTCTCCTCTCCTGAAATACTCTGCTCTGCTGGAGGACTCTGCTCCTTCCTCTATAACTCTCCTCTCCTGAAATACTCTGCACTGCTGGAGGACTCTGCTCCTTCCACTATAACTCTCCTCTCCTGAAATACTCTGCACTGCTGGAGGACTCTGCTCCTTTCTCTATAACTCTCCTCTCCTGAAATACTCTGCTCTGCTGGAGGACTCTGCACCTTCCTCTATAACTCTCCTCTCCTGAAATACTCTGCTCTGCTGGAGGACTCTGCTCCTTCCACTATAACTCTCCTCTCCTGGAATACTCTGCACTGCTGGAGGACTCTGCTCCTTCCTCTATAACTCTCCTCTCCTGAAATACTCTGCACTGCTGGAGGACTCTGCTCCTTCCTCTATAACTCTCCTCTCCTAAAATACTCTGCTCTGCTGGAGGACTCTGCTCCTTCCACTATAACTCTCCTCTCCTGGAATACTCTGCACTGCTGGAGGACTCTGCTCCTTTCTCTATAACTCTCCTCTCCTGAAATACTCTGCTCTGCTGGAGGACTCTGCACCTTCCTCTATAACTCTCCTCTCCTGAAATACTCTGCTCTGCTGGAGGACTCTGCTCCTTCCACTATAACTCTCCTCTCCTGGAATACTCTGCACTGCTGGAGGACTCTGCTCCTCCCTCTATATCTCTCCTCTCCTAAAATACTCTGCTCTGCTGGAGGACTCTGCTCCTTCCTCTATAACTCTCCTCTCCTGAAATACTCTGCTCTGCTGGAGGACTCTGCTCCTTCCTCTATAACTCTCCTCTCCTGAAATACTCTGCTCTGCTGGAGGACTCTGCTCCTTCCACTATAACTCTCCTCTCCTGAAATACTCTGCACTGCTGGAGGACTCTGCTCCTTCCTCTATAACTCTCCTCTCCTGGAATACTCTGCACTGCTGGAGGACTCTGCTCCTTCCTCTATAACTCTCCTCTCCTGAAATACTCTGCTGGAGGACTCTGCTCCTTCCTCTATAACTCTCCTCTCCTGAAATACTCTGTACTGCTGGAGGACTCTGCTCCTCCCTCTATATCTCTCCTCTCCTGAAATACTCTGCTCTGCTGGAGGACTCTGCTCCTTCCTCTATAACTCTCCTCTCCTGAAATACTCTGCTCTGCTGGAGGACTCTGCTCCTTCCTCTATAACTCTCCTCTCCTGATATACTCTGCTCTGCTGGAGGACTCTGCTCCTTCCTCTATAACTCTCCTCTCCTGAAATACTCTGCTCTGCTGGAGGACTCTGCTCCTTCCACTATAACTCTCCTCTCCTGAAATACTCTGCACTGCTGGAGGACTCTGCTCCTTCCACTATAACTCTCCTCTCCTGAAATACTCTGTACTGCTGGAGGACTCTGCTCCTCCCTCTATATCTCTCCTCTCCTAAAATACTCTGCTCTGCTGGAGGACTCTGCTCCTTCCTCTATAACTCTCCTCTCCTGAAATACTCTGCTCTGCTGGAGGACTCTGCTCCTTCCTCTATAACTCTCCTCTCCTGAAATACTCTGCTCTGCTGGAGGACTCTGCTCCTTCCACTATAACTCTCCTCTCCTGAAATACTCTGCACTGCTGGAGGACTCTGCTCCTTCCTCTATAACTCTCCTCTCCTGAAATACTCTGTACTGCTGGAGGACTCTGCTCCTCCCTCTATATCTCTCCTCTCCTGAAATACTCTGCTCTGCTGGAGGACTCTGCTCCTTCCTCTATAACTCTCCTCTCCTGAAATACTCTGCTCTGCTGGAGGACTCTGCTCCTTCCTCTATAACTCTCCTCTCCTGATATACTCTGCTCTGCTGGAGGACTCTGCTCCTTCCTCTATAACTCTCCTCTCCTGAAATACTCTGCTCTGCTGGAGGACTCTGCTCCTTCCACTATAACTCTCCTCTCCTGAAATACTCTGCACTGCTGGAGAACTCTGCTCCTTCCTCTATAACTCTCCTCTCCTGAAATACTCTGCTCTGCTGGAGGACTCTGCTCCTCCCTCTATATCTCTCCTCTCCTGAAATACTCTGCACTGCTGGAGGACTCTGCTCCTTCCTCTATAACTCTCCTCTCCTGAAATACTCTGCTCTGCTGGAGGACTCTGCTCCTTCCTCTATAACTCTCCTCTCCTGAAATACTCTGTACTGCTGGAGGACTCTGCTCCTTCCTCTATAACTCTCCTCTCCTGAAATACTCTGCACTTGTGGAGGACTCTGCTCCTTCCTCTATAACTCTCCTCTCCTGAAATATTCTGCACTGCTGGAGGACTCTGCTCCTTCCTCTATAACTCTCCTCTCCTGAAATACTCTGCTCTGCTGGAGGACTCTGCTCCTCCCTCTATATCTCTCCTCTCCTGAAATACTCTGCTCTGCTGGAGGACTCTGCTCCTTCCTCTATAACTCTCCTCTCCTGAAATACTCTGCTCTGCTGGAGGACTCTGCTCCTTCCTCTATAACTCTCCTCTCCTGAAATACTCTGCTCTGCTGGAGGACTCTGCTCCTCCCTCTATATCTCTCCTTTCCTGAAATACTCTGCTCTGCTGGAGGACTCTGCTCCTTCCTCTATAACTCTCCTCTCCTGAAATACTCTGCTCTGCTGGAGGACTCTGCTCCTCCCTCTATATCTCTCCTTTCCTGAAATACTCTGCTCTGCTGGAGGACTCTGCTCCTTCCTCTATAACTCTCCTCTCCTGAAATACTCTGTACTGCTGGAGGACTCTGCTCCTTCCTCTATAACTCTCCTCTCCTGAAATACTCTGCTCTGCTGGAGGACTCTGCTCCTTCCTCTATAACTCTCCTCTCCTGAAATACTCTGCTCTGCTGGAGGACTCTGCTCCTCCCTCTATATCTCTCCTTTCCTGAAATACTCTGCTCTGCTGGAGAGCTCTGCTCCTTCCTCTATAACTCTCCTCTCCTGAAATACTCTGTACTGCTGGAGGACTCTGCTCCTTCCTCTATAACTCTCCTCTCCTGAAATACTCTGCTCTGCTGGAAGACTCTGCTCCTTCCTCTATAACTCTCCTCTCCTGAAATACTCTGCTCTGCTGGAGGACTCTGCTCCTTCCTCTATAACTCTCCTCTTCTGAAATACTCTGCACTGCTGGAGGACTCTGCTCCTTCCTCTATAACTCTCCTCTCCTGAGATACTCTGCTCTGCTGGAGGACTCTGCTCCTTCCTCTATAACTCTCCTCTCCTGAAATACTCTGCTCTGCTGGAGGACTCTGCTCCTTCCTCTATAACTCTCCTCTCCTGAAATACTCTGCACTGCTGGAGGACTCTGTTCCTTCCTCTATAACTCTCCTCTCCTGAAATACTCTGCTCTGCTGGAGGACTCTGCTCCTTCCTCTATAACTCTCCTCTCCTGAAATACTCTGCTCTGCTGGAGGACTCTGCTCCTTCCTCTATAACTCTCCTCTCCTGAAATACTCTGCTCTGCTGGAGGACTCTGCTCCTTCCTCTATAACTCTCCTCTCCTGAAATACTCTGCACTGCTGGAGGACTCTGTTCCTTCCTCTATAACTCTCCTCTCCTGAAATACTCTGCTCTGCTGGAGGACTCTGTTCCTTCCTCTATAACTCTCCTCTCCTGAGATACTCTGCTCTGCTGGAGGACTCTGTTCCTTCCTCTATAACTCTCCTCTCCTGAGATACTCTGCTCTGCTGGAGGACTCTGCTCCTTCCTCTATAACTCTCCTCTCCTGAAATATCTGCACTGCTGGAGGACTCTGCTTCTTCCTCTATAACTCTCCTCTCCTGAGATACTCTGCTCTGCTGGAGGACTCTGCTCCTTCCTCTATAACTCTCCTCTCCTGAAATACTCTGCACTGCTGGAGGACTCTGCTCCTTCCTCTATAACTCTCCTCTCCTGAAATACTCTGCTCTGCTGGAGGACTCTGCTCCTCCCTCTATATCTCTCCTCTCCTGAAATACTCTGCACTGCTGGAGGACTCTGCTCCTTCCTCTATAACTCTCCTCTCCTGAAATACTCTGTACTGCTGGAGGACTCTGCTCCTTCCTCTATAACTCTCCTCTCCTGAAATACTCTGTACTGCTGGAGGACTCTGCTCCTTCCTCTATAACTCTCCTCTCCTGAAATACTCTGCTCTGCTGGAGGACTCTGCTCCTTCCTCTATAACTCTCCTCTCCTGAAATACTCTGCACTGCTGGAGGACTCTGTTCCTTCCTCTATAACTCTCCTCTCCTGAAATACTCTGCTCTTCTGGAGGACTCTGCTCCTTCCTCTATAACTCTCCTCTCCTGAAATACTCTGCTCTGCTGGAGGACTCTGCTCCTTCCTCTATAACTCTCCTCTCCTGAAATACTCTGCACTGCTGGAGGACTCTGTTCCTTCCTCTATAACTCTCCTCTCCTGAAATACTCTGCTCTGCTGGAGGACTCTGTTCCTTCCTCTATAACTCTCCTCTCCTGAAATACTCTGCTCTGCTGGAGGACTCTGTTCCTTCCTCTATAACTCTCCTCTCCTGAAATACTCTGCTCTGCTGGAGGACTCTGCTCCTTCCTCTATAACTCTCCTCTCCTGAAATACTCTGCTCTGCTGGAGGACTCTGCTCCTTCCTCTATAACTCTCCTCTCCTGAAATACTCTGCTCTGCTGGAGGACTCTGCTCCTTCCTCTATAACTCTCCTCTCCTGAAATACTCTGCTCTGCTGGAGGACTCTGCTCCTTCCTCTATAACTCTCCTCTCCTGAAATATCTGCACTGCTGGAGGACTCTGCTTCTTCCTCTATAACTCTCCTCTCCTGAGATACTCTGCTCTGCTGGAGGACTCTGCTCCTTCCTCTATAACTCTCCTCTCCTGAAATACTCTGCACTGCTGGAGGACTCTGCTCCTTCCTCTATAACTCTCCTCTCCTGAAATACTCTGCTCTGCTGGAGGACTCTGCTCCTCCCTCTATATCTCTCCTCTCCTGAAATACTCTGCACTGCTGGAGGACTCTGCTCCTTCCTCTATAACTCTCCTCTCCTGAAATACTCTGCTCTGCTGGAGGACTCTGCTCCTTCCTCTATAACTCTCCTCTCCTGAAATACTCTGCTCTGCTGGAGGACTCTGCTCCTTCCTCTATAACTCTCCTCTCCTGAAATACTCTGCTCTGCTGGAGGACTCTGCTCCTTCCTCTATAACTCTCCTCTCCTGATATACTCTGCTCTGCTGGAGGACTCTGTTCCTTCCTCTATAACTCTCCTCTCCTGAAATACTCTGCTCTGCTGGAGGACTCTGCTCCTTCCTCTATAACTCTCCTCTCCTGAAATACTCTGTACTGCTGGAGGACTCTGCTCCTTCCTCTATAACTCTCCTCTCCTGAAATACTCTGCTCTGCTGGAGGACTCTGCTCCTTCCTCTATAACTCTCCTCTCCTGAAATACTCTGCACTGCTGGAGGACTCTGTTCCTTCCTCTATAACTCTCCTCTCCTGAAATACTCTGCTCTGCTGGAGGACTCTGTTCCTTCCTCTATAACTCTCCTCTCCTGAAATACTCTGCTCTGCTGGAGGACTCTGTTCCTTCCTCTATAACTCTCCTCTCCTGAAATACTCTGCTCTGCTGGAGGACTCTGCTCCTTCCTCTATAACTCTCCTCTCCTGAAATACTCTGCACTGCTGGAGGACTCTGCTCCTTCCTCTATAACTCTCCTCTCCTGAAATACTCTGCTCTGCTGGAGGACTCTGCTCCTCCCTCTATATCTCTCCTCTCCTGAAATACTCTGCACTGCTGGAGGACTCTGCTCCTTCCTCTATAACTCTCCTCTCCTGAAATACTCTGCTCTGCTGGAGGACTCTGCTCCTTCCACTATAACTCTCCTCTCCTGAAATACTCTGCACTGCTGGAGAACTCTGCTCCTTCCTCTATAACTCTCCTCTCCTGAAATACTCTGCTCTGCTGGAGGACTCTGCTCCTCCCTCTATATCTCTCCTCTCCTGAAATACTCTGCACTGCTGGAGGACTCTGCTCCTTCCTCTATAACTCTCCTCTCCTGAAATACTCTGCTCTGCTGGAGGACTCTGCTCCTTCCTCTATAACTCTCCTCTCCTGAAATACTCTGTACTGCTGGAGAACTCTGCTCCTTCCTCTATAACTCTCCTCTCCTGAAATACTCTGCACTTGTGGAGGACTCTGCTCCTTCCTCTATAACTCTCCTCTCCTGAAATACTCTGCACTGCTGGAGGACTCTGCTCCTTCCTCTATAACTCTCCTCTCCTGAAATACTCTGCTCTGCTGGAGGACTCTGCTCCTCCCTCTATATCTCTCCTCTCCTGAAATACTCTGCTCTGCTGGAGGACTCTGCTCCTTCCTCTATAACTCTCCTCTCCTGAAATACTCTGCTCTGCTGGAGGACTCTGCTCCTTCCTCTATAACTCTCCTCTCCTGAAATACTCTGCTCTGCTGGAGGACTCTGCTCCTCCCTCTATATCTCTCCTTTCCTGAAATACTCTGCTCTGCTGGAGGACTCTGCTCCTTCCTCTATAACTCTCCTCTCCTGAAATACTCTGCTCTGCTGGAGGACTCTGCTCCTCCCTCTATATCTCTCCTTTCCTGAAATACTCTGCTCTGCTGGAGGACTCTGCTCCTTCCTCTATAACTCTCCTCTCCTGAAATACTCTGTACTGCTGGAGGACTCTGCTCCTTCCTCTATAACTCTCCTCTCCTGAAATACTCTGCTCTGCTGGAGGACTCTGCTCCTTCCTCTATAACTCTCCTCTCCTGAAATACTCTGCTCTGCTGGAGGACTCTGCTCCTTCAACTATAACTCTCCTCTCCTGAAATACTCTGCTGGAGGACTCTGCTCCTTCCTCTATAACTCTCCTCTCCTGAAATACTCTGTACTGCTGGAGGACTCTGCTCCTCCCTCTATATCTCTCCTCTCCTGAAATACTCTGCTCTGCTGGAGGACTCTGCTCCTTCCTCTATAACTCTCCTCTCCTGAAATACTCTGCTCTGCTGGAGGACTCTGCTCCTTCCTCTATAACTCTCCTCTCCTGATATACTCTGCTCTGCTGGAGGACTCTGCTCCTTCCTCTATAACTCTCCTCTCCTGAAATACTCTGCTCTGCTGGAGGACTCTGCTCCTTCCTCTATAACTCTCCTCTCCTGATATACTCTGCTCTGCTGGAGGACTCTGCTCCTTCCTCTATAACTCTCCTCTCCTGAAATACTCTGCTCTGCTGGAGGACTCTGCTCCTTCCACTATAACTCTCCTCTCCTGAAATACTCTGCACTGCTGGAGGACTCTGCTCCTTCCACTATAACTCTCCTCTCCTGAAATACTCTGCACTGCTGGAGGACTCTGCTCCTTCCTCTATAACTCTCCTCTCCTGAAATACTCTGCACTGCTGGAGGACTCTGCTCCTCCCTCTATATCTCTCCTCTCCTAAAATACTCTGCTCTGCTGGAGGACTCTGCTCCTTCCTCTATAACTCTCCTCTCCTGAAATACTCTGCTCTGCTGGAGGACTCTGCTCCTTCCTCTATAACTCTCCTCTCCTGAAATACTCTGCTCTGCTGGAGGACTCTGCTCCTTCCACTATAACTCTCCTCTCCTGAAATACTCTGCACTGCTGGAGGACTCTGCTCCTTCTTCTATAACTCTCCTCTCCTGAAATACTCTGTACTGCTGGAGGACTCTGCTCCTCCCTCTATATCTCTCCTCTCCTGAAATACTCTGCTCTGCTGGAGGACTCTGCTCCTTCCTCTATAACTCTCCTCTCCTGAAATACTCTGCTCTGCTGGAGGACTCTGCTCCTTCCTCTATAACTCTCCTCTCCTGATATACTCTGCTCTGCTGGAGGACTCTGCTCCTTCCTCTATAACTCTCCTCTCCTGAAATACTCTGCTCTGCTGGAGGACTCTGCTCCTTCCACTATAACTCTCCTCTCCTGAAATACTCTGCACTGCTGGAGAACTCTGCTCCTTCCTCTATAACTCTCCTCTCCTGAAATACTCTGCTCTGCTGGAGGACTCTGCTCCTCCCTCTATATCTCTCCTCTCCTGAAATACTCTGCACTGCTGGAGGACTCTGCTCCTTCCTCTATAACTCTCCTCTCCTGAAATACTCTGCTCTGCTGGAGGACTCTGCTCCTTCCTCTATAACTCTCCTCTCCTGAAATACTCTGTACTGCTGGAGGACTCTGCTCCTTCCTCTATAACTCTCCTCTCCTGAAATACTCTGCACTTGTGGAGGACTCTGCTCCTTCCTCTATAACTCTCCTCTCCTGAAATACTCTGCACTGCTGGAGGACTCTGCTCCTTCCTCTATAACTCTCCTCTCCTGAAATACTCTGCTCTGCTGGAGGACTCTGCTCCTCCCTCTATATCTCTCCTCTCCTGAAATACTCTGCTCTGCTGGAGGACTCTGCTCCTTCCTCTATAACTCTCCTCTCCTGAAATACTCTGCTCTGCTGGAGGACTCTGCTCCTTCCTCTATAACTCTCCTCTCCTGAAATACTCTGCTCTGCTGGAGGACTCTGCTCCTCCCTCTATATCTCTCCTTTCCTGAAATACTCTGCTCTGCTGGAGGACTCTGCTCCTTCCTCTATAACTCTCCTCTCCTGAAATACTCTGTACTGCTGGAGGACTCTGCTCCTTCCTCTATAACTCTCCTCTCCTGAAATATCTGCACTGCTGGAGGACTCTGCTTCTTCCTCTATAACTCTCCTCTCCTGAGATACTCTGCTCTGCTGGAGGACTCTGCTCCTTCCTCTATAACTCTCCTCTCCTGAAATACTCTGCACTGCTGGAGGACTCTGCTCCTTCCTCTATAACTCTCCTCTCCTGAAATACTCTGCTCTGCTGGAGGACTCTGCTCCTCCCTCTATATCTCTCCTCTCCTGAAATACTCTGCACTGCTGGAGGACTCTGCTCCTTCCTCTATAACTCTCCTCTCCTGAAATACTCTGTACTGCTGGAGGACTCTGCTCCTTCCTCTATAACTCTCCTCTCCTGAAATACTCTGTACTGCTGGAGGACTCTGCTCCTTCCTCTATAACTCTCCTCTCCTGAAATACTCTGCTCTGCTGGAGGACTCTGCTCCTTCCTCTATAACTCTCCTCTCCTGAAATACTCTGCACTGCTGGAGGACTCTGTTCCTTCCTCTATAACTCTCCTCTCCTGAAATACTCTGCTCTTCTGGAGGACTCTGCTCCTTCCTCTATAACTCTCCTCTCCTGAAATACTCTGCTCTGCTGGAGGACTCTGCTCCTTCCTCTATAACTCTCCTCTCCTGAAATACTCTGCACTGCTGGAGGACTCTGTTCCTTCCTCTATAACTCTCCTCTCCTGAAATACTCTGCTCTGCTGGAGGACTCTGTTCCTTCCTCTATAACTCTCCTCTCCTGAAATACTCTGCTCTGCTGGAGGACTCTGTTCCTTCCTCTATAACTCTCCTCTCCTGAAATACTCTGCTCTGCTGGAGGACTCTGCTCCTTCCTCTATAACTCTCCTCTCCTGAAATACTCTGCTCTGCTGGAGGACTCTGCTCCTTCCTCTATAACTCTCCTCTCCTGAAATACTCTGCTCTGCTGGAGGACTCTGCTCCTTCCTCTATAACTCTCCTCTCCTGAAATACTCTGCTCTGCTGGAGGACTCTGCTCCTTCCTCTATAACTCTCCTCTCCTGAAATATCTGCACTGCTGGAGGACTCTGCTTCTTCCTCTATAACTCTCCTCTCCTGAGATACTCTGCTCTGCTGGAGGACTCTGCTCCTTCCTCTATAACTCTCCTCTCCTGAAATACTCTGCACTGCTGGAGGACTCTGCTCCTTCCTCTATAACTCTCCTCTCCTGAAATACTCTGCTCTGCTGGAGGACTCTGCTCCTCCCTCTATATCTCTCCTCTCCTGAAATACTCTGCACTGCTGGAGGACTCTGCTCCTTCCTCTATAACTCTCCTCTCCTGAAATACTCTGCTCTGCTGGAGGACTCTGCTCCTTCCTCTATAACTCTCCTCTCCTGAAATACTCTGCTCTGCTGGAGGACTCTGCTCCTTCCTCTATAACTCTCCTCTCCTGAAATACTCTGCTCTGCTGGAGGACTCTGCTCCTTCCTCTATAACTCTCCTCTCCTGATATACTCTGCTCTGCTGGAGGACTCTGCTCCTTCCTCTATAACTCTCCTCTCCTGAAATACTCTGCTCTGCTGGAGGACTCTGTTCCTTCCTCTATAACTCTCCTCTCCTGAAATACTCTGCTCTGCTGGAGGACTCTGTTCCTTCCTCTATAACTCTCCTCTCCTGAAATACTCTGCTCTGCTGGAGGACTCTGCTCCTTCCTCTATAACTCTCCTCTCCTGAAATACTCTGCACTGCTGGAGGACTCTGCTCCTTCCTCTATAACTCTCCTCTCCTGAAATACTCTGCTCTGCTGGAGGACTCTGCTCCTCCCTCTATATCTCTCCTCTCCTGAAATACTCTGCACTGCTGGAGGACTCTGCTCCTTCCTCTATAACTTTCCTCTCCTGAAATACTCTGCTCTGCTGGAGGACTCTGCTCCTTCCTCTATAACTCTCCTCTCCTGAAATACTCTGTACTGCTGGAGGACTCTGCTCCTTCCTCTATAACTCTCCTCTCCTGAAATACTCTGCACTGCTGGAGGACTCTGCTCCTTCCACTATAACTCTCCTCTCCTGAAATACTCTGCACTGCTGGAGGACTCTGCTCCTTCCTCTATAACTCTCCTCTCCTGAAATACTCTGCACTGCTGGAGGACTCTGCTCCTTCCTCTATAACTCTCCTCTCCTAAAATACTCTGCTCTGCTGGAGGACTCTGCTCCTTCCACTATAACTCTCCTCTCCTGGAATACTCTGCACTGCTGGAGGACTCTGCTCCTTTCTCTATAACTCTCCTCTCCTGAAATACTCTGCTCTGCTGGAGGACTCTGCACCTTCCTCTATAACTCTCCTCTCCTGAAATACTCTGCTCTGCTGGAGGACTCTGCTCCTTCCACTATAACTCTCCTCTCCTGGAATACTCTGCACTGCTGGAGGACTCTGCTCCTCCCTCTATATCTCTCCTCTCCTAAAATACTCTGCTCTGCTGGAGGACTCTGCTCCTTCCTCTATAACTCTCCTCTCCTGAAATACTCTGCTCTGCTGGAGGACTCTGCTCCTTCCTCTATAACTCTCCTCTCCTGAAATACTCTGCTCTGCTGGAGGACTCTGCTCCTTCCACTATAACTCTCCTCTCCTGAAATACTCTGCACTGCTGGAGGACTCTGCTCCTTCCTCTATAACTCTCCTCTCCTGAAATACTCTGCACTGCTGGAGGACTCTGCTCCTTCCTCTATAACTCTCCTCTCCTGAAATACTCTGCTGGAGGACTCTGCTCCTTCCTCTATAACTCTCCTCTCCTGAAATACTCTGTACTGCTGGAGGACTCTGCTCCTCCCTCTATATCTCTCCTCTCCTGAAATACTCTGCTCTGCTGGAGGACTCTGCTCCTTCCTCTATAACTCTCCTCTCCTGAAATACTCTGCTCTGCTGGAGGACTCTGCTCCTTCCTCTATAACTCTCCTCTCCTGAAATACTCTGTACTGCTGGAGGACTCTGCTCCTTCCTCTATAACTCTCCTCTCCTGAAATACTCTGCTCTGCTGGAGGACTCTGCTCCTTCCACTATAACTCTCCTCTCCTGAAATACTCTGCACTGCTGGAGGACTCTGCTCCTTCCACTATAACTCTCCTCTCCTGAAATACTCTGTACTGCTGGAGGACTCTGCTCCTCCCTCTATATCTCTCCTCTCCTAAAATACTCTGCTCTGCTGGAGGACTCTGCTCCTTCCTCTATAACTCTCCTCTCCTGAAATACTCTGCTCTGCTGGAGGACTCTGCTCCTTCCTCTATAACTCTCCTCTCCTGAAATACTCTGCTCTGCTGGAGGACTCTGCTCCTTCCACTATAACTCTCCTCTCCTGAAATACTCTGCACTGCTGGAGGACTCTGCTCCTTCCTCTATAACTCTCCTCTCCTGAAATACTCTGTACTGCTGGAGGACTCTGCTCCTCCCTCTATATCTCTCCTCTCCTGAAATACTCTGCTCTGCTGGAGGACTCTGCTCCTTCCTCTATAACTCTCCTCTCCTGAAATACTCTGCTCTGCTGGAGGACTCTGCTCCTTCCTCTATAACTCTCCTCTCCTGATATACTCTGCTCTGCTGGAGGACTCTGCTCCTTCCTCTATAACTCTCCTCTCCTGAAATACTCTGCTCTGCTGGAGGACTCTGCTCCTTCCACTATAACTCTCCTCTCCTGAAATACTCTGCACTGCTGGAGAACTCTGCTCCTTCCTCTATAACTCTCCTCTCCTGAAATACTCTGCTCTGCTGGAGGACTCTGCTCCTCCCTCTATATCTCTCCTCTCCTGAAATACTCTGCACTGCTGGAGGACTCTGCTCCTTCCTCTATAACTCTCCTCTCCTGAAATACTCTGCTCTGCTGGAGGACTCTGCTCCTTCCTCTATAACTCTCCTCTCCTGAAATACTCTGTACTGCTGGAGGACTCTGCTCCTTCCTCTATAACTCTCCTCTCCTGAAATACTCTGCACTTGTGGAGGACTCTGCTCCTTCCTCTATAACTCTCCTCTCCTGAAATACTCTGCACTGCTGGAGGACTCTGCTCCTTCCTCTATAACTCTCCTCTCCTGAAATACTCTGCTCTGCTGGAGGACTCTGCTCCTCCCTCTATATCTCTCCTCTCCTGAAATACTCTGCTCTGCTGGAGGACTCTGCTCCTTCCTCTATAACTCTCCTCTCCTGAAATACTCTGCTCTGCTGGAGGACTCTGCTCCTTCCTCTATAACTCTCCTCTCCTGAAATACTCTGCTCTGCTGGAGGACTCTGCTCCTCCCTCTATATCTCTCCTTTCCTGAAATACTCTGCTCTGCTGGAGGACTCTGCTCCTTCCTCTATAACTCTCCTCTCCTGAAATACTCTGCTCTGCTGGAGGACTCTGCTCCTCCCTCTATATCTCTCCTTTCCTGAAATACTCTGCTCTGCTGGAGGACTCTGCTCCTTCCTCTATAACTCTCCTCTCCTGAAATACTCTGTACTGCTGGAGGACTCTGCTCCTTCCTCTATAACTCTCCTCTCCTGAAATACTCTGCTCTGCTGGAGGACTCTGCTCCTTCCTCTATAACTCTCCTCTCCTGAAATACTCTGCTCTGCTGGAGGACTCTGCTCCTCCCTCTATATCTCTCCTTTCCTGAAATACTCTGCTCTGCTGGAGAGCTCTGCTCCTTCCTCTATAACTCTCCTCTCCTGAAATACTCTGTACTGCTGGAGGACTCTGCTCCTTCCTCTATAACTCTCCTCTCCTGAAATACTCTGCTCTGCTGGAAGACTCTGCTCCTTCCTCTATAACTCTCCTCTCCTGAAATACTCTGCTCTGCTGGAGGACTCTGCTCCTTCCTCTATAACTCTCCTCTTCTGAAATACTCTGCACTGCTGGAGGACTCTGCTCCTTCCTCTATAACTCTCCTCTCCTGAGATACTCTGCTCTGCTGGAGGACTCTGCTCCTTCCTCTATAACTCTCCTCTCCTGAAATACTCTGCTCTGCTGGAGGACTCTGCTCCTTCCTCTATAACTCTCCTCTCCTGAAATACTCTGCTCTGCTGGAGGACTCTGCTCCTTCCTCTATAACTCTCCTGAAATACTCTGCCCTGCTGGAGGACTCTGCTCCTTCCTCTATAACTCTCCTCTCCTGAAATACTCTGCTCTGCTGGAGGACTCTGTTCCTTCCTCTATAACTCTCCTCTCCTGAAATACTCTGCTCTGCTGGAGGACTCTGTTCCTTCCTCTATAACTCTCCTCTCTTGAAATACTCTGCTCTGCTGGAGGACTCTGCTCCTTCCTCTATAACTCTCCTCTCCTGAAATACTCTGCACTGCTGGAGGACTCTGCTCCTTCCTCTATAACTCTCCTCTCCTGAAATACTCTGCTCTGCTGGAGGACTCTGCTCCTTCCTCTATAACTCTCCTCTCCTGAAATACTCTGCACTGCTGGAGGACTCTGCTCCTTCCTCTATAACTCTCCTCTCCTGAAATACTCTGCTCTGCTGGAGGACTCTGCTCCTTCCTCTATAACTGTCCTCTCCTGAAATATCTGCTCTGCTGGAGGACTCTGCTCCTTCCTCTATAACTCTCCTCTCCTGAGATACTCTGCACTGCTGGAGGACTCTGCTTCTTCCTCTATAACTCTCCTCTCCTGAGATACTCTGCTCTGCTGGAGGACTCTGCTCCTTCCTCTATAACTCTCCTCTCCTGAAATACTCTGCACTGCTGGAGGACTCTGCTCCTTCCTCTATAACTCTCCTCTCCTGAAATACTCTGCTCTGCTGGAGGACTCTGCTCCTCCCTCTATATCTCTCCTCTCCTGAAATACTCTGCACTGCTGGAGGACTCTGCTCCTTCCTCTATAACTCTCCTCTCCTGAAATACTCTGCTCTGCTGGAGGACTCTGCTCCTCCCTCTATATCTCTCCTTTCCTGAAATACTCTGCTCTGCTGGAGGACTCTGCTCCTTCCTCTATAACTCTCCTCTCCTGAAATACTCTGTACTGCTGGAGGACTCTGCTCCTTCCTCTATAACTCTCCTCTCCTGAAATACTCTGCTCTGCTGGAGGACTCTGCTCCTTCCTCTATAACTCTCCTCTCCTGAAATACTCTGCTCTGCTGGAGGACTCTGCTCCTCCCTCTATATCTCTCCTCTCCTGAAATACTCTGCTCTGCTGGAGGACTCTGCTCCTTCCTCTATAACTGTCCTCTCCTGAAATACTCTGCTCTGCTGGAGGACTCTGCTCCTTCCTCTATAACTCTCCTCTCCTGAAATACTCTGCTCTGCTGGAGGGCTCTGCTCCTTCCTCTATAACTCTCCTCTCCTGAAATACTCTGTACTGCTGGAGGACTCTGCTCCTTCCTCTATAACTCTCCTCTCCTGAAATACTCTGCTCTGCTGGAGGACTCTGCTCCTTCCTCTATAACTCTCCTCTCCTGAAATACTCTGCTCTGCTGGAGGACTCTGCTCCTTCCTCTATAACTCTCCTCTTCTGAAATACTCTGCACTGCTGGAGGACTCTGCTCCTTCCTCTATAACTCTCCTCTCCTGAGATACTCTGCTCTGCTGGAGGACTCTGCTCCTTCCTCTATAACTCTCCTCTCCTGAAATTCTCTGCTCTGCTGGAGGACTCTGCTCCTTCCTCTATAACTCTCCTCTCCTGAAATACTCTGCTCTGCTGGAGGACTCTGCTCCTTCCTCTATAACTCTCCTGAAATACTCTGCCCTGCTGGAGGACTCTGCTCCTTCCTCTATAACTCTCCTCTCCTGAAATACTCTGCTCTGCTGGAGGACTCTGTTCCTTCCTCTATAACTCTCCTCTCCTGAAATACTCTGCACTGCTGGAGGACTCTGTTCCTTCCTCTATAACTCTCCTCTCCTGAAATACTCTGCTCTGCTGGAGGACTCTGTTCCTTCCTCTATAACTCTCCTCTCCTGAAATACTCTGCTCTGCTGGAGGACTCTGCTCCTTCCTCTATAACTCTCCTCTCCTGAAATACTCTGCACTGCTGGAGGACTCTGCTCCTTCCTCTATAACTCTCCTCTCCTGAAATACTCTGCTCTGCTGGAGGACTCTGCTCCTTCCTCTATAACTCTCCTCTCCTGAAATACTCTGCTCTGCTGGAGGACTCTGTTCCTTCCTCTATAACTCTCCTCTCCTGAAATACTCTGCTCTGCTGGAGGACTCTGCTCCTGCCTCTATAACTGTCCTCTCCTGAAATATCTGCACTGCTGGAGGACTCTGCTTTTTCCTCTATAACTCTCCTCTCCTGAGATACTCTGCTCTGCTGGAGGACTCTGCTCCTTCCTCTATAACTCTCCTCTCCTGAAATACTCTGCACTGCTGGAGGACTCTGCTCCTCCCTCTATATCTCTCCTCTCCTGAAATACTCTGCTCTGCTGGAGGACTCTGCTCCTCCCTCTATATCTCTCCTCTCCTGAAATACTCTGCACTGCTGGAGGACTCTGCTCCTTCCTCTATAACTCTCCTCTCCTGAAATACTCTGCTCTGCTGGAGGACTCTGCTCCTCCCTCTATATCTCTCCTCTCCTGAAATACTCTGCACTGCTGGAGGACTCTGCTCCTTCCTCTATAACTCTCCTCTCCTGAAATACTCTGCTCTGCTGGAGGACTCTGCTCCTTCCTCTATAACTCTCCTCTCCTGAAATACTCTGTACTGCTGGAGGACTCTGCTCCTTCCTCTATAACTCTCCTCTCCTGAAATACTCTGCACTGCTGGAGGACTCTGCTCCTTCCACTATAACTCTCCTCTCCTGAAATACTCTGCACTGCTGGAGGACTCTGCTCCTTTCTCTATAACTCTCCTCTCCTGAAATACTCTGCTCTGCTGGAGGACTCTGCTCCTTCCTCTATAACTCTCCTCTCCTGAAATACTCTGCTCTGCTGGAGGACTCTGCTCCTTCCACTATAACTCTCCTCTCCTGGAATACTCTGCACTGCTGGAGGACTCTGCTCCTTCCTCTATAACTCTCCTCTCCTGAAATACTCTGTACTGCTGGAGGACTCTGCTCCTCCCTCTATATCTCTCCTCTCCTAAAATACTCTGCTCTGCTGGAGGACTCTGCTCCTTCCTCTATAACTCTCCTCTCCTGAAATACTCTGCTCTGCTGGAGGACTCTGCTCCTTCCTCTATAACTCTCCTCTCCTGAAATACTCTGCTCTGCTGGAGGACTCTGCTCCTTCCACTATAACTCTCCTCTCCTGGAATACTCTGCACTGCTGGAGGACTCTGCTCCTTCCTCTATAACTCTCCTCTCCTGAAATACTCTGCTCTGCTGGAGGACTCTGCTCCTCCCTCTATATCTCTCCTCTCCTAAAATACTCTGCTCTGCTGGAGGACTCTGCTCCTTCCTCTATAACTCTCCTCTCCTGAAATACTCTGCTCTGCTGGAGGACTCTGCTCCTTCCTCTATAACTCTCCTCTCCTGAAATACTCTGCTCTGCTGGAGGACTCTGCTCCTTCCACTATAACTCTCCTCTCCTGAAATACTCTGCACTGCTGGAGGACTCTGCTCCTTCCTCTATAACTCTCCTCTCCTGAAATACTCTGTACTGCTGGAGGACTCTGCTCCTCCCTCTATATCTCTCCTCTCCTGAAATACTCTGCTCTGCTGGAGGACTCTGCTCCTTCCTCTATAACTCTCCTCTCCTGAAATACTCTGCTCTGCTGGAGGACTCTGCTCCTTCCTCTATAACTCTCCTCTCCTGATATACTCTGCTCTGCTGGAGGACTCTGCTCCTTCCACTATAACTCTCCTCTCCTGAAATACTCTGCACTGCTGGAGAACTCTGCTCCTTCCTCTATAACTCTCCTCTCCTGAAATACTCTGCTCTGCTGGAGGACTCTGCTCCTCCCTCTATATCTCTCCTCTCCTGAAATACTCTGCACTGCTGGAGGACTCTGCTCCTTCCTCTATAACTCTCCTCTCCTGAAATACTCTGCTCTGCTGGAGGACTCTGCTCCTTCCTCTATAACTCTCCTCTCCTGAAATACTCTGTACTGCTGGAGGACTCTGCTCCTTCCTCTATAACTCTCCTCTCCTGAAATACTCTGCACTTGTGGAGGACTCTGCTCCTTCCACTATAACTCTCCTCTCCTGAAATACTCTGCTCTGCTGGAGGACTCTACTCCTCCCTCTATAACTCTCCTCTCCTGAGATACTCTGCACTGCTGGAGGACTCTGCTCCTTCCTCTATAACTCTCCTCTCCTGAAATACTCTGCTCTGCTGGAGGACTCTGCTCCTTCCTCTATAACTCTCCTCTCCTGAAATACTCTGTACTGCTGGAGGACTCTGCTCCTTCCTCTATAACTCTCCTCTCCTGAAATACTCTGCACTTGTGGAGGACTCTGCTCCTTCCACTATAACTCTCCTCTCCTGAAATACTCTGCACTGCTGGAGGACTCTGCTCCTTCCTCTATAACTCTCCTCTCCTGAAATACTCTGCTCTGCTGGAGGAATCTGCTCCTTCCTCTATAACTCTCCTCTCCTGAAATACTCTGCTCTGCTGGAGGACTCTGCTCCTCCCTCTATATCTCTCCTTTCCTGAAATACTCTGCTCTGCTGGAGGACTCTGCTCCTTCCTCTATAACTCTCCTCTCCTGAAATACTCTGCTCTGCTGGAGGACTCTGCTCCTTCCTCTATAACTCTCCTCTCCTGAAATACTCTGCTCTGCTGGAGGACTCTGCTCCTTCCTCTATAACTCTCCTCTCCTGATATACTCTGCTCTGCTGGAGGACTCTGCTCCTTCCACTATAACTCTCCTCTCCTGAAATACTCTGCACTGCTGGAGAACTCTGCTCCTTCCTCTATAACTCTCCTCTCCTGAAATACTCTGCTCTGCTGGAGGACTCTGCTCCTCCCTCTATATCTCTCCTCTCCTGAAATACTCTGCACTGCTGGAGGACTCTGCTCCTTCCTCTATAACTCTCCTCTCCTGAAATACTCTGCTCTGCTGGAGGACTCTGCTCCTTCCTCTATAACTCTCCTCTCCTGAAATACTCTGCACTTGTGGAGGACTCTGCTCCTTCCACTATAACTCTCCTCTCCTGAAATACTCTGCTCTGCTGGAGGACTCTGCTCCTCCCTCTATATCTCTCCTCTCCTGAAATACTCTGCACTGCTGGAGGACTCTGCTCCTTCCTCTATAACTCTCCTCTCCTGAAATACTCTGCTCTGCTGGAGGACTCTGCTCCTTCCTCTATAACTCTCCTCTCCTGAAATACTCTGTACTGCTGGAGGACTCTGCTCCTTCCTCTATAACTCTCCTCTCCTGAAATACTCTGCACTTGTGGAGGACTCTGCTCCTTCCACTATAACTCTCCTCTCCTGAAATACTCTGCTCTGCTGGAGGACTCTACTCCTCCCTCTATAACTCTCCTCTCCTGAGATACTCTGCACTGCTGGAGGACTCTGCTCCTTCCTCTATAACTCTCCTCTCCTGAAATACTCTGCTCTGCTGGAGGACTCTGCTCCTTCCTCTATAACTCTCCTCTCCTGAAATACTCTGTACTGCTGGAGGACTCTGCTCCTTCCTCTATAACTCTCCTCTCCTGAAATACTCTGCACTTGTGGAGGACTCTGCTCCTTCCACTATAACTCTCCTCTCCTGAAATACTCTGCACTGCTGGAGGACTCTGCTCCTTCCTCTATAACTCTCCTCTCCTGAAATACTCTGCTCTGCTGGAGGACTCTGCTCCTTCCTCTATAACTCTCCTCTCCTGAAATACTCTGTACTGCTGGAGGACTCTGCTCCTTCCTCTATAACTCTCCTCTCCTGAAATACTCTGCACTTGTGGAGGACTCTGCTCCTTCCACTATAACTCTCCTCTCCTGAAATACTCTGCTCTGCTGGAGGACTCTACTCCTCCCTCTATAACTCTCCTCTCCTGAGATACTCTGCACTGCTGGAGGACTCTGCTCCTTCCTCTATAACTCTCCTCTCCTGAAATACTCTGCTCTGCTGGAGGACTCTGCTCCTTCCTCTATAACTCTCCTCTCCTGAAATACTCTGTACTGCTGGAGGACTCTGCTCCTTCCTCTATAACTCTCCTCTCCTGAAATACTCTGCACTTGTGGAGGACTCTGCTCCTTCCACTATAACTCTCCTCTCCTGAAATACTCTGCACTGCTGGAGGACTCTGCTCCTTCCTCTATAACTCTCCTCTCCTGAAATACTCTGCTCTGCTGGAGGAATCTGCTCCTTCCTCTATAACTCTCCTCTCCTGAAATACTCTGCTCTGCTGGAGGACTCTGCTCCTCCCTCTATATCTCTCCTTTCCTGAAATACTCTGCTCTGCTGGAGGACTCTGCTCCTTCCTCTATAACTCTCCTCTCCTGAAATACTCTGCTCTGCTGGAGGACTCTGCTCCTTCCTCTATAACTCTCCTCTCCTGAAATACTCTGCTCTGCTGGAGGACTCTGCTCCTTCCTCTATAACTCTCCTCTCCTGATATACTCTGCTCTGCTGGAGGACTCTGCTCCTTCCACTATAACTCTCCTCTCCTGAAATACTCTGCACTGCTGGAGAACTCTGCTCCTTCCTCTATAACTCTCCTCTCCTGAAATACTCTGCTCTGCTGGAGGACTCTGCTCCTCCCTCTATATCTCTCCTCTCCTGAAATACTCTGCACTGCTGGAGGACTCTGCTCCTTCCTCTATAACTCTCCTCTCCTGAAATACTCTGCTCTGCTGGAGGACTCTGCTCCTTCCTCTATAACTCTCCTCTCCTGAAATACTCTGTACTGCTGGAGGACTCTGCTCCTTCCTCTATAACTCTCCTCTCCTGAAATACTCTGCACTTGTGGAGGACTCTGCTCCTTCCACTATAACTCTCCTCTCCTGAAATACTCTGCTCTGCTGGAGGACTCTACTCCTCCCTCTATAACTCTCCTCTCCTGAGATACTCTGCACTGCTGGAGGACTCTGCTCCTTCCTCTATAACTCTCCTCTCCTGAAATACTCTGCTCTGCTGGAGGACTCTGCTCCTTCCTCTATAACTCTCCTCTCCTGAAATACTCTGTACTGCTGGAGGACTCTGCTCCTTCCTCTATAACTCTCCTCTCCTGAAATACTCTGCACTTGTGGAGGACTCTGCTCCTTCCACTATAACTCTCCTCTCCTGAAATACTCTGCACTGCTGGAGGACTCTGCTCCTTCCTCTATAACTCTCCTCTCCTGAAATACTCTGCTCTGCTGGAGGAATCTGCTCCTTCCTCTATAACTCTCCTCTCCTGAAATACTCTGCTCTGCTGGAGGACTCTGCTCCTCCCTCTATATCTCTCCTTTCCTGAAATACTCTGCTCTGCTGGAGGACTCTGCTCCTTCCTCTATAACTCTCCTCTCCTGAAATACTCTGCTCTGCTGGAGGACTCTGCTCCTCCCTCTATATCTCTCCTTTCCTGAAATACTCTGCTCTGCTGGAGGACTCTGCTCCTTCCTCTATAACTCTCCTCTCCTGAAATACTCTGCTCTGCTGGAGGACTCTGCTCCTTCCTCTATAACTCTCCTCTCCTGAAATACTCTGCTCTGTTGGAGGACTCTGCTCCTTCCTCTATAACTCTCCTCTCCTGAAATACTCTGTACTGCTGGAGGACTCTGTTCCTTCCTCTATAACTCTCCTCTCCTGAAATACTCTGCTCTGCTGGAGGACTCTGTTCCTTCCTCTATAACTCTCCTCTCCTGAAATACTCTGCTCTGCTGGAGGACTCTGCTCCTTCCTCTATAACTCTCCTCTCCTGAAATACTCTGCACTGCTGGAGGACTCTGCTCCTTCCTCTATAACTCTCCTCTCCTGAAATACTCTGCACTGCTGGAGGACTCTGTTCCTTCCTCTATAACTCTCCTCTCCTGAAATACTCTGCTCTGCTGGAGGACTCTGCTCCTTCCTCTATAACTCTCCTCTCCTGAAATACTCTGCTCTGCTGGAGGACTCTGCTCCTTCCTCTATAACTCTCCTCTCCTGAAATACTCTGCTCTGCTGGAGGACTCTGCTCCTTCCTCTATAACTCTCCTCTCCTGAAATACTCTGCTCTGCTGGAAGACTCTGCTCCTTCCTCTATAACTCTCCTCTCCTGAAATACTCTGCTCTGCTGGAGGACTCTGCTCCTTCCTCTATAACTCTCCTCTTCTGAAATACTCTGCACTGCTGGAGGACTCTGCTCCTTCCTCTATAACTCTCCTCTCCTGAGATACTCTGCTCTGCTGGAGGACTCTGCTCCTTCCTCTATAACTCTCCTCTCCTGAAATACTCTGCACTGCTGGAGGACTCTGCTCCTTCCTCTATAACTCTCCTCTCCTGAAATACTCTGCACTGCTGGAGGACTCTGTTCCTTCCTCTATAACTCTCCTCTCCTGAAATACTCTGCTCTGCTGGAGGACTCTGCTCCTTCCTCTATAACTCTCCTCTCCTGAAATACTCTGCTCTGCTGGAGGACTCTGCTCCTTCCTCTATAACTCTCCTCTCCTGAAATACTCTGCTCTGCTGGAGGACTCTGCTCCTTCCTCTATAACTCTCCTCTCCTGAAATACTCTGCACTGCTGGAGGACTCTGTTCCTTCCTCTATAACTCTCCTCTCCTGAAATACTCTGCTCTGCTGGAGGACTCTGTTCCTTCCTCTATAACTCTCCTCTCCTGAGATACTCTGCTCTGCTGGAGGACTCTGTTCCTTCCTCTATAACTCTCCTCTCCTGAGATACTCTGCTCTGCTGGAGGACTCTGGTCCTTCCTCTATAACTCTCCTCTCCTGAAATATCTGCACTGCTGGAGGACTCTGCTTCTTCCTCTATAACTCTCCTCTCCTGAGATACTCTGCTCTGCTGGAGGACTCTGCTCCTTCCTCTATAACTCTCCTCTCCTGAAATACTCTGCACTGCTGGAGGACTCTGCTCCTTCCTCTATAACTCTCCTCTCCTGAAATACTCTGCTCTGCTGGAGGACTCTGCTCCTCCCTCTATATCTCTCCTCTCCTGAAATACTCTGCACTGCTGGAGGACTCTGCTCCTTCCTCTATAACTCTCCTCTCCTGAAATACTCTGTACTGCTGGAGGACTCTGCTCCTTCCTCTATAACTCTCCTCTCCTGAAATACTCTGTACTGCTGGAGGACTCTGCTCCTTCCTCTATAACTCTCCTCTCCTGAAATACTCTGCTCTGCTGGAGGACTCTGCTCCTTCCTCTATAACTCTCCTCTCCTGAAATACTCTGCACTGCTGGAGGACTCTGTTCCTTCCTCTATAACTCTCCTCTCCTGAAATACTCTGCTCTGCTGGAGGACTCTGCTCCTTCCTCTATAACTCTCCTCTCCTGAAATACTCTGCTCTGCTGGAGGACTCTGCTCCTTCCTCTATAACTCTCCTCTCCTGAAATACTCTGCACTGCTGGAGGACTCTGTTCCTTCCTCTATAACTCTCCTCTCCTGAAATACTCTGCTCTGCTGGAGGACTCTGTTCCTTCCTCTATAACTCTCCTCTCCTGAAATACTCTGCTCTGCTGGAGGACTCTGTTCCTTCCTCTATAACTCTCCTCTCCTGAAATACTCTGCTCTGCTGGAGGACTCTGCTCCTTCCTCTATAACACTCCTCTCCTGAAATACTCTGCTCTGCTGGAGGACTCTGCTCCTTCCTCTATAACTCTCCTCTCCTGAAATACTCTGCTCTGCTGGAGGACTCTGCTCCTTCCTCTATAACTCTCCTCTCCTGAAATACTCTGCTCTGCTGGAGGACTCTGCTCCTTCCTCTATAACTCTCCTCTCCTGAAATATCTGCACTGCTGGAGGACTCTGCTTCTTCCTCTATAACTCTCCTCTCCTGAGATACTCTGCTCTGCTGGAGGACTCTGCTCCTTCCTCTATAACTCTCCTCTCCTGAAATACTCTGCACTGCTGGAGGACTCTGCTCCTTCCTCTATAACTCTCCTCTCCTGAAATACTCTGCTCTGCTGGAGGACTCTGCTCCTCCCTCTATATCTCTCCTCTCCTGAAATACTCTGCTCTGCTGGAGGACTCTGCTCCTTCCTCTATAACTCTCCTCTCCTGAAATACTCTGCTCTGCTGGAGGACTCTGCTCCTCCCTCTATATCTCTCCTTTCCTGAAATACTCTGCTCTGCTGGAGGACTCTGCTCCTTCCTCTATAACTCTCCTCTCCTGAAATACTCTGCTCTGCTGGAGGACTCTGCTCCTTCCTCTATAACTCTCCTCTCCTGAAATACTCTGCTCTGTTGGAGGACTCTGCTCCTTCCTCTATAACTCTCCTCTCCTGAAATACTCTGTACTGCTGGAGGACTCTGTTCCTTCCTCTATAACTCTCCTCTCCTGAAATACTCTGCTCTGCTGGAGGACTCTGTTCCTTCCTCTATAACTCTCCTCTCCTGAAATACTCTGCTCTGCTGGAGGACTCTGCTCCTTCCTCTATAACTCTCCTCTCCTGAAATACTCTGCACTGCTGGAGGACTCTGCTCCTTCCTCTATAACTCTCCTCTCCTGAAATACTCTGCACTGCTGGAGGACTCTGTTCCTTCCTCTATAACTCTCCTCTCCTGAAATACTCTGCTCTGCTGGAGGACTCTGCTCCTTCCTCTATAACTCTCCTCTCCTGAAATACTCTGCTCTGCTGGAGGACTCTGCTCCTTCCTCTATAACTCTCCTCTCCTGAAATACTCTGCTCTGCTGGAGGACTCTGCTCCTTCCTCTATAACTCTCCTCTCCTGAAATACTCTGCTCTGCTGGAAGACTCTGCTCCTTCCTCTATAACTCTCCTCTCCTGAAATACTCTGCTCTGCTGGAGGACTCTGCTCCTTCCTCTATAACTCTCCTCTTCTGAAATACTCTGCACTGCTGGAGGACTCTGCTCCTTCCTCTATAACTCTCCTCTCCTGAGATACTCTGCTCTGCTGGAGGACTCTGCTCCTTCCTCTATAACTCTCCTCTCCTGAAATACTCTGCACTGCTGGAGGACTCTGCTCCTTCCTCTATAACTCTCCTCTCCTGAAATACTCTGCACTGCTGGAGGACTCTGTTCCTTCCTCTATAACTCTCCTCTCCTGAAATACTCTGCTCTGCTGGAGGACTCTGCTCCTTCCTCTATAACTCTCCTCTCCTGAAATACTCTGCTCTGCTGGAGGACTCTGCTCCTTCCTCTATAACTCTCCTCTCCTGAAATACTCTGCTCTGCTGGAGGACTCTGCTCCTTCCTCTATAACTCTCCTCTCCTGAAATACTCTGCACTGCTGGAGGACTCTGTTCCTTCCTCTATAACTCTCCTCTCCTGAAATACTCTGCTCTGCTGGAGGACTCTGTTCCTTCCTCTATAACTCTCCTCTCCTGAGATACTCTGCTCTGCTGGAGGACTCTGTTCCTTCCTCTATAACTCTCCTCTCCTGAGATACTCTGCTCTGCTGGAGGACTCTGGTCCTTCCTCTATAACTCTCCTCTCCTGAAATATCTGCACTGCTGGAGGACTCTGCTTCTTCCTCTATAACTCTCCTCTCCTGAGATACTCTGCTCTGCTGGAGGACTCTGCTCCTTCCTCTATAACTCTCCTCTCCTGAAATACTCTGCACTGCTGGAGGACTCTGCTCCTTCCTCTATAACTCTCCTCTCCTGAAATACTCTGCTCTGCTGGAGGACTCTGCTCCTCCCTCTATATCTCTCCTCTCCTGAAATACTCTGCACTGCTGGAGGACTCTGCTCCTTCCTCTATAACTCTCCTCTCCTGAAATACTCTGTACTGCTGGAGGACTCTGCTCCTTCCTCTATAACTCTCCTCTCCTGAAATACTCTGTACTGCTGGAGGACTCTGCTCCTTCCTCTATAACTCTCCTCTCCTGAAATACTCTGCTCTGCTGGAGGACTCTGCTCCTTCCTCTATAACTCTCCTCTCCTGAAATACTCTGCACTGCTGGAGGACTCTGTTCCTTCCTCTATAACTCTCCTCTCCTGAAATACTCTGCTCTGCTGGAGGACTCTGCTCCTTCCTCTATAACTCTCCTCTCCTGAAATACTCTGCTCTGCTGGAGGACTCTGCTCCTTCCTCTATAACTCTCCTCTCCTGAAATACTCTGCACTGCTGGAGGACTCTGTTCCTTCCTCTATAACTCTCCTCTCCTGAAATACTCTGCTCTGCTGGAGGACTCTGTTCCTTCCTCTATAACTCTCCTCTCCTGAAATACTCTGCTCTGCTGGAGGACTCTGTTCCTTCCTCTATAACTCTCCTCTCCTGAAATACTCTGCTCTGCTGGAGGACTCTGCTCCTTCCTCTATAACACTCCTCTCCTGAAATACTCTGCTCTGCTGGAGGACTCTGCTCCTTCCTCTATAACTCTCCTCTCCTGAAATACTCTGCTCTGCTGGAGGACTCTGCTCCTTCCTCTATAACTCTCCTCTCCTGAAATACTCTGCTCTGCTGGAGGACTCTGCTCCTTCCTCTATAACTCTCCTCTCCTGAAATATCTGCACTGCTGGAGGACTCTGCTTCTTCCTCTATAACTCTCCTCTCCTGAGATACTCTGCTCTGCTGGAGGACTCTGCTCCTTCCTCTATAACTCTCCTCTCCTGAAATACTCTGCACTGCTGGAGGACTCTGCTCCTTCCTCTATAACTCTCCTCTCCTGAAATACTCTGCTCTGCTGGAGGACTCTGCTCCTCCCTCTATATCTCTCCTCTCCTGAAATACTCTGCACTGCTGGAGGACTCTGCTCCTTCCTCTATAACTCTCCTCTCCTGAAATACTCTGCTCTGCTGGAGGACTCTGCTCCTTCCTCTATAACTCTCCTCTCCTGAAATACTCTGCTCTGCTGGAGGACTCTGCTCCTTCCTCTATAACTCTCCTCTCCTGAAATACTCTGCTCTGCTGGAGGACTCTGCTCCTTCCT
The DNA here is from genome assembly GCA_029206835.1 of Rana muscosa. Classification (NCBI taxonomy): domain Eukaryota; kingdom Metazoa; phylum Chordata; class Amphibia; order Anura; family Ranidae; genus Rana; species Rana muscosa. The sequence goes on from CM055118.1 coordinate 386,271,639, forward strand.
CTATAACTCTCCTCTCCTGATATACTCTGCTCTGCTGGAGGACTCTGTTCCTTCCTCTATAACTCTCCTCTCCTGAAATACTCTGCTCTGCTGGAGGACTCTGCTCCTTCCTCTATAACTCTCCTCTCCTGAAATACTCTGTACTGCTGGAGGACTCTGCTCCTTCCTCTATAACTCTCCTCTCCTGAAATACTCTGCTCTGCTGGAGGACTCTGCTCCTTCCTCTATAACTCTCCTCTCCTGAAATACTCTGCACTGCTGGAGGACTCTGTTCCTTCCTCTATAACTCTCCTCTCCTGAAATACTCTGCTCTGCTGGAGGACTCTGTTCCTTCCTCTATAACTCTCCTGTCCTGAAATACTCTGCTCTGCTGGAGGACTCTGTTCCTTCCTCTATAACTCTCCTCTCCTGAAATACTCTGCTCTGCTGGAGGACTCTGCTCCTTCCTCTATAACTCTCCTCTCCTGAAATACTCTGTACTGCTGGAGGACTCTGCTCCTTCCTCTATAACTCTCCTCTCCTGAAATACTCTGCACTGCTGGAGGACTCTGCTCCTTCCACTATAACTCTCCTCTCCTGAAATACTCTGCACTGCTGGAGGACTCTGCTCCTTTCTCTATAACTCTCCTCTCCTGAAATACTCTGCTCTGCTGGAGGACTCTGCACCTTCCTCTATAACTCTCCTCTCCTGAAATACTCTGCTCTGCTGGAGGACTCTGCTCCTTCCACTATAACTCTCCTCTCCTGGAATACTCTGCACTGCTGGAGGACTCTGCTCCTTCCTCTATAACTCTCCTCTCCTGAAATACTCTGCACTGCTGGAGGACTCTGCTCCTTCCTCTATAACTCTCCTCTCCTAAAATACTCTGCTCTGCTGGAGGACTCTGCTCCTTCCACTATAACTCTCCTCTCCTGGAATACTCTGCACTGCTGGAGGACTCTGCTCCTTTCTCTATAACTCTCCTCTCCTGAAATACTCTGCTCTGCTGGAGGACTCTGCACCTTCCTCTATAACTCTCCTCTCCTGAAATACTCTGCTCTGCTGGAGGACTCTGCTCCTTCCACTATAACTCTCCTCTCCTGGAATACTCTGCACTGCTGGAGGACTCTGCTCCTCCCTCTATATCTCTCCTCTCCTAAAATACTCTGCACTGCTGGAGGACTCTGCACCTTCCTCTATAACTCTCCTCTCCTGAAATACTCTGCTCTGCTGGAGGACTCTGCTCCTTCCTCTATAACTCTCCTCTCCTGAAATACTCTGCTCTGCTGGAGGACTCTGCTCCTTCCTCTATAACTCTCCTCTCCTGAAATACTCTGCTCTGCTGGAGGACTCTGCTCCTTCCACTATAACTCTCCTCTCCTGAAATACTCTGCACTACTGGAGGACTCTGCTCCTTCCTCTATAACTCTCCTCTCCTGAAATACTCTGCACTGCTGGAGGACTCTGCTCCTTCCTCTATAACTCTCCTCTCCTGAAATACTCTGCTGGAGGACTCTGCTCCTTCCTCTATAACTCTCCTCTCCTGAAATACTCTGTACTGCTGGAGGACTCTGCTCCTCCCTCTATATCTCTCCTCTCCTGAAATACTCTGCTCTGCTGGAGGACTCTGCTCCTTCCTCTATAACTCTCCTCTCCTGAAATACTCTGCTCTGCTGGAGGACTCTGCTCCTCCCTCTATATCTCTCCTCTCCTGAAATACTCTGCACTGCTGGAGGACTCTGCTCCTTCCTCTATAACTCTCCTCTCCTGATATACTCTGCTCTGCTGGAGGACTCTGCTCCTTCCTCTATAACTCTCCTCTCCTGAAATACTCTGCTCTGCTGGAGGACTCTGCTCCTTCCACTATAACTCTCCTCTCCTGAAATACTCTGCACTGCTGGAGGACTCTGCTCCTTCCACTATAACTCTCCTCTCCTGAAATACTCTGTACTGCTGGAGGACTCTGCTCCTCCCTCTATATCTCTCCTCTCCTAAAATACTCTGCTCTGCTGGAGGACTCTGCTCCTTCCTCTATAACTCTCCTCTCCTGAAATACTCTGCTCTGCTGGAGGACTCTGCTCCTTCCTCTATAACTCTCCTCTCCTGAAATACTCTGCTCTGCTGGAGGACTCTGCTCCTTCCACTATAACTCTCCTCTCCTGAAATACTCTGCACTGCTGGAGGACTCTGCTCCTTCCTCTATAACTCTCCTCTCCTGAAATACTCTGTACTGCTGGAGGACTCTGCTCCTCCCTCTATATCTCTCCTCTCCTGAAATACTCTGCTCTGCTGGAGGACTCTGCTCCTTCCTCTATAACTCTCCTCTCCTGAAATACTCTGCTCTGCTGGAGGACTCTGCTCCTTCCTCTATAACTCTCCTCTCCTGATATACTCTGCTCTGCTGGAGGACTCTGCTCCTTCCTCTATAACTCTCCTCTCCTGAAATACTCTGCTCTGCTGGAGGACTCTGCTCCTTCCACTATAACTCTCCTCTCCTGAAATACTCTGCACTGCTGGAGAACTCTGCTCCTTCCTCTATAACTCTCCTCTCCTGAAATACTCTGCTCTGCTGGAGGACTCTGCTCCTCCCTCTATATCTCTCCTCTCCTGAAATACTCTGCACTGCTGGAGGACTCTGCTCCTTCCTCTATAACTCTCCTCTCCTGAAATACTCTGCTCTGCTGGAGGACTCTGCTCCTTCCTCTATAACTCTCCTCTCCTGAAATACTCTGTACTGCTGGAGGACTCTGCTCCTTCCTCTATAACTCTCCTCTCCTGAAATACTCTGCACTTGTGGAGGACTCTGCTCCTTCCTCGATAACTCTCCTCTCCTGAAATACTCTGCACTGCTGGAGGACTCTGCTCCTTCCTCTATAACTCTCCTCTCCTGAAATACTCTGCTCTGCTGGAGGACTCTGCTCCTCCCTCTATATCTCTCCTCTCCTGAAATACTCTGCTCTGCTGGAGGACTCTGCTCCTTCCTCTATAACTCTCCTCTCCTGAAATACTCTGCTCTGCTGGAGGACTCTGCTCCTTCCTCTATAACTCTCCTCTCCTGAAATACTCTGCTCTGCTGGAGGACTCTGCTCCTCCCTCTATATCTCTCCTTTCCTGAAATACTCTGCTCTGCTGGAGGACTCTGCTCCTTCCTCTATAACTCTCCTCTCCTGAAATACTCTGCTCTGCTGGAGGACTCTGCTCCTCCCTCTATATCTCTCCTTTCCTGAAATACTCTGCTCTGCTGGAGGACTCTGCTCCTTCCTCTATAACTCTCCTCTCCTGAAATACTCTGTACTGCTGGAGGACTCTGCTCCTTCCTCTATAACTCTCCTCTCCTGAAATACTCTGCTCTGCTGGAGGACTCTGCTCCTTCCTCTATAACTCTCCTCTCCTGAAATACTCTGCTCTGCTGGAGGACTCTGCTCCTCCCTCTATATCTCTCCTTTCCTGAAATACTCTGCTCTGCTGGAGAGCTCTGCTCCTTCCTCTATAACTCTCCTCTCCTGAAATACTCTGTACTGCTGGAGGACTCTGCTCCTTCCTCTATAACTCTCCTCTCCTGAAATACTCTGCTCTGCTGGAAGACTCTGCTCCTTCCTCTATAACTCTCCTCTCCTGAAATACTCTGCTCTGCTGGAGGACTCTGCTCCTTCCTCTATAACTCTCCTCTTCTGAAATACTCTGCACTGCTGGAGGACTCTGCTCCTTCCTCTATAACTCTCCTCTCCTGAGATACTCTGCTCTGCTGGAGGACTCTGCTCCTTCCTCTATAACTCTCCTCTCCTGAAATACTCTGCTCTGCTGGAGGACTCTGCTCCTTCCTCTATAACTCTCCTCTCCTGAAATACTCTGCACTGCTGGAGGACTCTGTTCCTTCCTCTATAACTCTCCTCTCCTGAAATACTCTGCTCTGCTGGAGGACTCTGCTCCTTCCTCTATAACTCTCCTCTCCTGAAATACTCTGCTCTGCTGGAGGACTCTGCTCCTTCCTCTATAACTCTCCTCTCCTGAAATACTCTGCTCTGCTGGAGGACTCTGCTCCTTCCTCTATAACTCTCCTCTCCTGAAATACTCTGCACTGCTGGAGGACTCTGTTCCTTCCTCTATAACTCTCCTCTCCTGAAATACTCTGCTCTGCTGGAGGACTCTGTTCCTTCCTCTATAACTCTCCTCTCCTGAGATACTCTGCTCTGCTGGAGGACTCTGTTCCTTCCTCTATAACTCTCCTCTCCTGAGATACTCTGCTCTGCTGGAGGACTCTGCTCCTTCCTCTATAACTCTCCTCTCCTGAAATATCTGCACTGCTGGAGGACTCTGCTTCTTCCTCTATAACTCTCCTCTCCTGAGATACTCTGCTCTGCTGGAGGACTCTGCTCCTTCCTCTATAACTCTCCTCTCCTGAAATACTCTGCACTGCTGGAGGACTCTGCTCCTTCCTCTATAACTCTCCTCTCCTGAAATACTCTGCTCTGCTGGAGGACTCTGCTCCTCCCTCTATATCTCTCCTCTCCTGAAATACTCTGCACTGCTGGAGGACTCTGCTCCTTCCTCTATAACTCTCCTCTCCTGAAATACTCTGTACTGCTGGAGGACTCTGCTCCTTCCTCTATAACTCTCCTCTCCTGAAATACTCTGTACTGCTGGAGGACTCTGCTCCTTCCTCTATAACTCTCCTCTCCTGAAATACTCTGCTCTGCTGGAGGACTCTGCTCCTTCCTCTATAACTCTCCTCTCCTGAAATACTCTGCACTGCTGGAGGACTCTGTTCCTTCCTCTATAACTCTCCTCTCCTGAAATACTCTGCTCTGCTGGAGGACTCTGCTCCTTCCTCTATAACTCTCCTCTCCTGAAATACTCTGCTCTGCTGGAGGACTCTGCTCCTTCCTCTATAACTCTCCTCTCCTGAAATACTCTGCACTGCTGGAGGACTCTGTTCCTTCCTCTATAACTCTCCTCTCCTGAAATACTCTGCTCTGCTGGAGGACTCTGTTCCTTCCTCTATAACTCTCCTCTCCTGAAATACTCTGCTCTGCTGGAGGACTCTGTTCCTTCCTCTATAACTCTCCTCTCCTGAAATACTCTGCTCTGCTGGAGGACTCTGCTCCTTCCTCTATAACTCTCCTCTCCTGAAATACTCTGCTCTGCTGGAGGACTCTGCTCCTTCCTCTATAACTCTCCTCTCCTGAAATACTCTGCTCTGCTGGAGGACTCTGCTCCTTCCTCTATAACTCTCCTCTCCTGAAATACTCTGCTCTGCTGGAGGACTCTGCTCCTTCCTCTATAACTCTCCTCTCCTGAAATATCTGCACTGCTGGAGGACTCTGCTTCTTCCTCTATAACTCTCCTCTCCTGAGATACTCTGCTCTGCTGGAGGACTCTGCTCCTTCCTCTATAACTCTCCTCTCCTGAAATACTCTGCACTGCTGGAGGACTCTGCTCCTTCCTCTATAACTCTCCTCTCCTGAAATACTCTGCTCTGCTGGAGGACTCTGCTCCTCCCTCTATATCTCTCCTCTCCTGAAATACTCTGCACTGCTGGAGGACTCTGCTCCTTCCTCTATAACTCTCCTCTCCTGAAATACTCTGCTCTGCTGGAGGACTCTGCTCCTTCCTCTATAACTCTCCTCTCCTGAAATACTCTGCTCTGCTGGAGGACTCTGCTCCTTCCTCTATAACTCTCCTCTCCTGAAATACTCTGCTCTGCTGGAGGACTCTGCTCCTTCCTCTATAACTCTCCTCTCCTGATATACTCTGCTCTGCTGGAGGACTCTGTTCCTTCCTCTATAACTCTCCTCTCCTGAAATACTCTGCTCTGCTGGAGGACTCTGCTCCTTCCTCTATAACTCTCCTCTCCTGAAATACTCTGTACTGCTGGAGGACTCTGCTCCTTCCTCTATAACTCTCCTCTCCTGAAATACTCTGCTCTGCTGGAGGACTCTGCTCCTTCCTCTATAACTCTCCTCTCCTGAAATACTCTGCACTGCTGGAGGACTCTGTTCCTTCCTCTATAACTCTCCTCTCCTGAAATACTCTGCTCTGCTGGAGGACTCTGTTCCTTCCTCTATAACTCTCCTCTCCTGAAATACTCTGCTCTGCTGGAGGACTCTGTTCCTTCCTCTATAACTCTCCTCTCCTGAAATACTCTGCTCTGCTGGAGGACTCTGCTCCTTCCTCTATAACTCTCCTCTCCTGAAATACTCTGCACTGCTGGAGGACTCTGCTCCTTCCTCTATAACTCTCCTCTCCTGAAATACTCTGCTCTGCTGGAGGACTCTGCTCCTCCCTCTATATCTCTCCTCTCCTGAAATACTCTGCACTGCTGGAGGACTCTGCTCCTTCCTCTATAACTTTCCTCTCCTGAAATACTCTGCTCTGCTGGAGGACTCTGCTCCTTCCTCTATAACTCTCCTCTCCTGAAATACTCTGTACTGCTGGAGGACTCTGCTCCTTCCTCTATAACTCTCCTCTCCTGAAATACTCTGCACTGCTGGAGGACTCTGCTCCTTCCACTATAACTCTCCTCTCCTGAAATACTCTGCACTGCTGGAGGACTCTGCTCCTTTCTCTATAACTCTCCTCTCCTGAAATACTCTGCTCTGCTGGAGGACTCTGCACCTTCCTCTATAACTCTCCTCTCCTGAAATACTCTGCTCTGCTGGAGGACTCTGCTCCTTCCACTATAACTCTCCTCTCCTGGAATACTCTGCACTGCTGGAGGACTCTGCTCCTTCCTCTATAACTCTCCTCTCCTGAAATACTCTGCACTGCTGGAGGACTCTGCTCCTTCCTCTATAACTCTCCTCTCCTAAAATACTCTGCTCTGCTGGAGGACTCTGCTCCTTCCACTATAACTCTCCTCTCCTGGAATACTCTGCACTGCTGGAGGACTCTGCTCCTTCCACTATAACTCTCCTCTCCTGAAATACTCTGCACTGCTGGAGGACTCTGCTCCTTTCTCTATAACTCTCCTCTCCTGAAATACTCTGCTCTGCTGGAGGACTCTGCACCTTCCTCTATAACTCTCCTCTCCTGAAATACTCTGCTCTGCTGGAGGACTCTGCTCCTCCCTCTATATCTCTCCTCTCCTGAAATACTCTGCACTGCTGGAGGACTCTGCTCCTTCCTCTATAACTCTCCTCTCCTGAAATACTCTGCACTGCTGGAGGACTCTGCTCCTTCCTCTATAACTCTCCTCTCCTGAAATACTCTGCACTGCTGGAGGACTCTGCTCCTTCCTCTATAACTCTCCTCTCCTGAAATACTCTGCACTGCTGGAGGACTCTGCTCCTCCCTCTATATCTCTCCTCTCCTGAAATACTCTGCACTGCTGGAGGACTCTGCTCCTTCCTCTATAACTCTCCTCTCCTGAAATACTCTGCACTGCTGGAGGACTCTGCTCCTTCCTCTATAACTCTCCTCTCCTGAAATACTCTGCACTGCTGGAGGACTCTGCTCCTTCCTCTATAACTCTCCTCTCCTGAAATACTCTGCACTGCTGGAGGACTCTGCTCCTTCCTCTATAACTCTCCTCTCCTGAAATACTCTGCTCTGCTGGAGGACTCTGCTCCTTCCTCTATAACTCTCCTCTCCTGAAATACTCTGCTCTGCTGGAGGACTCTGCTCCTTCCTCTATAACTCTCCTCTCCTGAAATACTCTGCTCTGCTGGAGGACTCTGCTCCTTCCTCTATAACTCTCCTCTCCTGATATACTCTGCTCTGCTGGAGGACTCTGTTCCTTCCTCTATAACTCTCCTCTCCTGAAATACTCTGCTCTGCTGGAGGACTCTGCTCCTTCCTCTATAACTCTCCTCTCCTGAAATACTCTGTACTGCTGGAGGACTCTGCTCCTTCCTCTATAACTCTCCTCTCCTGAAATACTCTGCTCTGCTGGAGGACTCTGCTCCTTCCTCTATAACTCTCCTCTCCTGAAATACTCTGCACTGCTGGAGGACTCTGTTCCTTCCTCTATAACTCTCCTCTCCTGAAATACTCTGCTCTGCTGGAGGACTCTGTTCCTTCCTCTATAACTCTCCTCTCCTGAAATACTCTGCTCTGCTGGAGGACTCTGTTCCTTCCTCTATAACTCTCCTCTCCTGAAATACTCTGCTCTGCTGGAGGACTCTGCTCCTTCCTCTATAACTCTCCTCTCCTGAAATACTCTGCACTGCTGGAGGACTCTGCTCCTTCCTCTATAACTCTCCTCTCCTGAAATACTCTGCTCTGCTGGAGGACTCTGCTCCTCCCTCTATATCTCTCCTCTCCTGAAATACTCTGCACTGCTGGAGGACTCTGCTCCTTCCTCTATAACTTTCCTCTCCTGAAATACTCTGCTCTGCTGGAGGACTCTGCTCCTTCCTCTATAACTCTCCTCTCCTGAAATACTCTGTACTGCTGGAGGACTCTGCTCCTTCCTCTATAACTCTCCTCTCCTGAAATACTCTGCACTGCTGGAGGACTCTGCTCCTTCCACTATAACTCTCCTCTCCTGAAATACTCTGCACTGCTGGAGGACTCTGCTCCTTTCTCTATAACTCTCCTCTCCTGAAATACTCTGCTCTGCTGGAGGACTCTGCACCTTCCTCTATAACTCTCCTCTCCTGAAATACTCTGCTCTGCTGGAGGACTCTGCTCCTTCCACTATAACTCTCCTCTCCTGGAATACTCTGCACTGCTGGAGGACTCTGCTCCTTCCTCTATAACTCTCCTCTCCTGAAATACTCTGCACTGCTGGAGGACTCTGCTCCTTCCTCTATAACTCTCCTCTCCTAAAATACTCTGCTCTGCTGGAGGACTCTGCTCCTTCCACTATAACTCTCCTCTCCTGGAATACTCTGCACTGCTGGAGGACTCTGCTCCTTTCTCTATAACTCTCCTCTCCTGAAATACTCTGCTCTGCTGGAGGACTCTGCTCCTCCCTCTATAACTCTCCTCTCCTGAAATACTCTGCTCTGCTGGAGGACTCTGTTCCTTCCTCTATAACTCTCCTCTCCTGAAATACTCTGCTCTGCTGGAGGACTCTGCTCCTTCCACTATAACTCTCCTCTCCTGGAATACTCTGCACTGCTGGAGGACTCTGCTCCTCCCTCTATATCTCTCCTCTCCTAAAATACTCTGCTCTGCTGGAGGACTCTGCTCCTTCCTCTATAACTCTCCTCTCCTGAAATACTCTGCTCTGCTGGAGGACTCTGCTCCTTCCTCTATAACTCTCCTCTCCTGAAATACTCTGCTCTGCTGGAGGACTCTGCTCCTTCCACTATAACTCTCCTCTCCTGAAATACTCTGCACTGCTGGAGGACTCTGCTCCTTCCTCTATAACTCTCCTCTCCTGAAATACTCTGCACTGCTGGAGGACTCTGCTCCTTCCTCTATAACTCTCCTCTCCTGAAATACTCTGCTGGAGGACTCTGCTCCTTCCTCTATAACTCTCCTCTCCTGAAATACTCTGTACTGCTGGAGGACTCTGCTCCTCCCTCTATATCTCTCCTCTCCTGAAATACTCTGCTCTGCTGGAGGACTCTGCTCCTTCCTCTATAACTCTCCTCTCCTGAAATACTCTGCTCTGCTGGAGGACTCTGCTCCTTCCTCTATAACTCTCCTCTCCTGATATACTCTGCTCTGCTGGAGGACTCTGCTCCTTCCTCTATTACTCTCCTCTCCTGAAATACTCTGCTCTGCTGGAGGACTCTGCTCCTTCCACTATAACTCTCCTCTCCTGAAATACTCTGCACTGCTGGAGGACTCTGCTCCTTCCACTATAACTCTCCTCTCCTGAAATACTCTGTACTGCTGGAGGACTCTGCTCCTCCCTCTATATCTCTCCTCTCCTAAAATACTCTGCTCTGCTGGAGGACTCTGCTCCTTCCTCTATAACTCTCCTCTCCTGAAATACTCTGCTCTGCTGGAGGACTCTGCTCCTTCCTCTATAACTCTCCTCTCCTGAAATACTCTGCTCTGCTGGAGGACTCTGCTCCTTCCACTATAACTCTCCTCTCCTGAAATACTCTGCACTGCTGGAGGACTCTGCTCCTTCCTCTATAACTCTCCTCTCCTGAAATACTCTGTACTGCTGGAGGACTCTGCTCCTCCCTCTATATCTCTCCTCTCCTGAAATACTCTGCTCTGCTGGAGGACTCTGCTCCTTCCTCTATAACTCTCCTCTCCTGAAATACTCTGCTCTGCTGGAGGACTCTGCTCCTTCCTCTATAACTCTCCTCTCCTGATATACTCTGCTCTGCTGGAGGACTCTGCTCCTTCCTCTATAACTCTCCTCTCCTGAAATACTCTGCTCTGCTGGAGGACTCTGCTCCTTCCACTATAACTCTCCTCTCCTGAAATACTCTGCACTGCTGGAGAACTCTGCTCCTTCCTCTATAACTCTCCTCTCCTGAAATACTCTGCTCTGCTGGAGGACTCTGCTCCTCCCTCTATATCTCTCCTCTCCTGAAATACTCTGCACTGCTGGAGGACTCTGCTCCTTCCTCTATAACTCTCCTCTCCTGAAATACTCTGCTCTGCTGGAGGACTCTGCTCCTTCCTCTATAACTCTCCTCTCCTGAAATACTCTGTACTGCTGGAGGACTCTGCTCCTTCCTCTATAACTCTCCTCTCCTGAAATACTCTGCACTTGTGGAGGACTCTGCTCCTTCCTCTATAACTCTCCTCTCCTGAAATACTCTGCACTGCTGGAGGACTCTGCTCCTTCCTCTATAACTCTCCTCTCCTGAAATACTCTGCTCTGCTGGAGGACTCTGCTCCTCCCTCTATATCTCTCCTCTCCTGAAATACTCTGCTCTGCTGGAGGACTCTGCTCCTTCCTCTATAACTCTCCTCTCCTGAAATACTCTGCTCTGCTGGAGGACTCTGCTCCTTCCTCTATAACTCTCCTCTCCTGAAATACTCTGCTCTGCTGGAGGACTCTGCTCCTCCCTCTATATCTCTCCTTTCCTGAAATACTCTGCTCTGCTGGAGGACTCTGCTCCTTCCTCTATAACTCTCCTCTCCTGAAATACTCTGCTCTGCTGGAGGACTCTGCTCCTCCCTCTATATCTCTCCTTTCCTGAAATACTCTGCTCTGCTGGAGGACTCTGCTCCTTCCTCTATAACTCTCCTCTCCTGAAATACTCTGTACTGCTGGAGGACTCTGCTCCTTCCTCTATAACTCTCCTCTACTGAAATACTCTGCTCTGCTGGAGGACTCTGCTCCTTCCTCTATAACTCTCCTCTCCTGAAATACTCTGCTCTGCTGGAGGACTCTGCTCCTCCCTCTATATCTCTCCTTTCCTGAAATACTCTGCTCTGCTGGAGGACTCTGCTCCTTCCTCTATAACTCTCCTCTCCTGAAATACTCTGCTCTGCTGGAGGACTCTGCTCCTCCCTCTATATCTCTCCTTTCCTGAAATACTCTGCTCTGCTGGAGAGCTCTGCTCCTTCCTCTATAACTCTCCTCTCCTGAAATACTCTGTACTGCTGGAGGACTCTGCTCCTTCCTCTATAACTCTCCTCTCCTGAAATACTCTGCTCTGCTGGAAGACTCTGCTCCTTCCTCTATAACTCTCCTCTCCTGAAATACTCTGCTCTGCTGGAGGACTCTGCTCCTTCCTCTATAACTCTCCTCTTCTGAAATACTCTGCACTGCTGGAGGACTCTGCTCCTTCCTCTATAACTCTCCTCTCCTGAGATACTCTGCTCTGCTGGAGGACTCTGCTCCTTCCTCTATAACTCTCCTCTCCTGAAATACTCTGCTCTGCTGGAGGACTCTGCTCCTTCCTCTATAACTCTCCTCTCCTGAAATACTCTGCTCTGCTGGAGGACTCTGCTCCTTCCTCTATAACTCTCCTGAAATACTCTGCCCTGCTGGAGGACTCTGCTCCTTCCTCTATAACTCTCCTCTCCTGAAATACTCTGCTCTGCTGGAGGACTCTGTTCCTTCCTCTATAACTCTCCTCTCCTGAAATACTCTGCTCTGCTGGAGGACTCTGTTCCTTCCTCTATAACTCTCCTCTCTTGAAATACTCTGCTCTGCTGGAGGACTCTGCTCCTTCCTCTATAACTCTCCTCTCCTGAAATACTCTGCACTGCTGGAGGACTCTGCTCCTTCCTCTATAACTCTCCTCTCCTGAAATACTCTGCTCTGCTGGAGGACTCTGCTCCTTCCTCTATAACTCTCCTCTCCTGAAATACTCTGCACTGCTGGAGGACTCTGCTCCTTCCTCTATAACTCTCCTCTCCTGAAATACTCTGCTCTGCTGGAGGACTCTGCTCCTTCCTCTATAACTGTCCTCTCCTGAAATATCTGCTCTGCTGGAGGACTCTGCTCCTTCCTCTATAACTCTCCTCTCCTGAGATACTCTGCACTGCTGGAGGACTCTGCTTCTTCCTCTATAACTCTCCTCTCCTGAGATACTCTGCTCTACTGGAGGACTCTGCTCCTTCCTCTATAACTCTCCTCTCCTGAAATACTCTGCACTGCTGGAGGACTCTGCTCCTTCCTCTATAACTCTCCTCTCCTGAAATACTCTGCTCTGCTGGAGGACTCTGCTCCTCCCTCTATATCTCTCCTCTCCTGAAATACTCTGCACTGCTGGAGGACTCTGCTCCTTCCTCTATAACTCTCCTCTCCTGAAATACTCTGCTCTGCTGGAGGACTCTGCTCCTTCCTCTATAACTCTCCTCTTCTGAAATACTCTGCACTGCTGGAGGACTCTGCTCCTTCCTCTATAACTCTCCTCTCCTGAGATACTCTGCTCTGCTGGAGGACTCTGCTCCTTCCTCTATAACTCTCCTCTCCTGAAATACTCTGCTCTGCTGGAGGACTCTGCTCCTCCCTCTATATCTCTCCTTTCCTGAAATACTCTGCTCTGCTGGAGGACTCTGCTCCTTCCTCTATAACTCTCCTCTCCTGAAATACTCTGTACTGCTGGAGGACTCTGCTCCTTCCTCTATAACTCTCCTCTCCTGAAATACTCTGCTCTGCTGGAGGACTCTGCTCCTTCCTCTATAACTCTCCTCTCCTGAAATACTCTGCTCTGCTGGAGGACTCTGCTCCTCCCTCTATATCTCTCCTTTCCTGAAATACTCTGCTCTGCTGGAGGACTCTGCTCCTTCCTCTATAACTCTCCTCTCCTGAATTACTCTGCTCTGCTGGAGGACTCTGCTCCTTCCTCTATAACTCTCCTCTCCTGAAATACTCTGCTCTGCTGGAGGGCTCTGCTCCTTCCTCTATAACTCCTCTCCTGAAATACTCTGTACTGCTGGAGGACTCTGCTCCTTCCTCTATAACTCTCCTCTCCTGAAATACTCTGCTCTGCTGGAGGACTCTGCTCCTTCCTCTATAACGCTCCTCTCCTGAAATACTCTGCTCTGCTGGAGGACTCTGCTCCTTCCTCTATAACTCTCCTCTTCTGAAATACTCTGCACTGCTGGAGGACTCTGCTCCTTCCTCTATAACTCTCCTCTCCTGAGATACTCTGCTCTGCTGGAGGACTCTGCTCCTTCCTCTATAACTCTCCTCTCCTGAAATTCTCTGCTCTGCTGGAGGACTCTGCTCCTTCCTCTATAACTCTCCTCTCCTGAAATACTCTGCTCTGCTGGAGGACTCTGCTCCTTCCTCTATAACTCTCCTGAAATACTCTGCCCTGCTGGAGGACTCTGCTCCTTCCTCTATAACTCTCCTCTCCTGAAATACTCTGCTCTGCTGGAGGACTCTGTTCCTTCCTCTATAACTCTCCTCTCCTGAAATACTCTGCACTGCTGGAGGACTCTGTTCCTTCCTCTATAACTCTCCTCTCCTGAAATACTCTGCTCTGCTGGAGGACTCTGTTCCTTCCTCTATAACTCTCCTCTCCTGAAATACTCTGCTCTGCTGGAGGACTCTGCTCCTTCCTCTATAACTCTCCTCTCCTGAAATACTCTGCACTGCTGGAGGACTCTGCTCCTTCCTCTATAACTCTCCTCTCCTGAAATACTCTGCTCTGCTGGAGGACTCTGCTCCTGCCTCTATAACTGTCCTCTCCTGAAATATCTGCACTGCTGGAGGACTCTGCTTTTTCCTCTATAACTCTCCTCTCCTGAGATACTCTGCTCTGCTGGAGGACTCTGCTCCTTCCTCTATAACTCTCCTCTCCTGAAATACTCTGCACTGCTGGAGGACTCTGCTCCTTCCTCTATAACTCTCCTCTCCTGAAATACTCTGCTCTGCTGGAGGACTCTGCTCCTCCCTCTATATCTCTCCTCTCCTGAAATACTCTGCACTGCTGGAGGACTCTGCTCCTTCCTCTATAACTCTCCTCTCCTGAAATACTCTGCTCTGCTGGAGGACTCTGCTCCTTCCTCTATAACTCTCCTCTCCTGAAATACTCTGTACTGCTGGAGGACTCTGCTCCTTCCTCTATAACTCTCCTCTCCTGAAATACTCTGCACTGCTGGAGGACTCTGCTCCTTCCACTATAACTCTCCTCTCCTGAAATACTCTGCACTGCTGGAGGACTCTGCTCCTTTCTCTATAACTCTCCTCTCCTGAAATACTCTGCTCTGCTGGAGGACTCTGCACCTTCCTCTATAACTCTCCTCTCCTGAAATACTCTGCTCTGCTGGAGGACTCTGCTCCTTCCACTATAACTCTCCTCTCCTGGAATACTCTGCACTGCTGGAGGACTCTGCTCCTTCCTCTATAACTCTCCTCTCCTGAAATACTCTGTACTGCTGGAGGACTCTGCTCCTCCCTCTATATCTCTCCTCTCCTAAAATACTCTGCTCTGCTGGAGGACTCTGCTCCTTCCTCTATAACTCTCCTCTCCTGAAATACTCTGCTCTGCTGGAGGACTCTGCTCCTTCCTCTATAACTCTCCTCTCCTGAAATACTCTGCTCTGCTGGAGGACTCTGCTCCTTCCACTATAACTCTCCTCTCCTGGAATACTCTGCACTGCTGGAGGACTCTGCTCCTTCCTCTATAACTCTCCTCTCCTGAAATACTCTGCTCTGCTGGAGGACTCTGCTCCTCCCTCTATATCTCTCCTCTCCTAAAATACTCTGCTCTGCTGGAGGACTCTGCTCCTTCCTCTATAACTCTCCTCTCCTGAAATACTCTGCTCTGCTGGAGGACTCTGCTCCTTCCTCTATAACTCTCCTCTCCTGAAATACTCTGCTCTGCTGGAGGACTCTGCTCCTTCCACTATAACTCTCCTCTCCTGAAATACTCTGCACTGCTGGAGGACTCTGCTCCTTCCTCTATAACTCTCCTCTCCTGAAATACTCTGTACTGCTGGAGGACTCTGCTCCTCCCTCTATATCTCTCCTCTCCTGAAATACTCTGCTCTGCTGGAGGACTCTGCTCCTTCCTCTATAACTCTCCTCTCCTGAAATACTCTGCTCTGCTGGAGGACTCTGCTCCTTCCTCTATAACTCTCCTCTCCTGATATACTCTGCTCTGCTGGAGGACTCTGCTCCTTCCACTATAACTCTCCTCTCCTGAAATACTCTGCACTGCTGGAGAACTCTGCTCCTTCCTCTATAACTCTCCTCTCCTGAAATACTCTGCTCTGCTGGAGGACTCTGCTCCTCCCTCTATATCTCTCCTCTCCTGAAATACTCTGCACTGCTGGAGGACTCTGCTCCTTCCTCTATAACTCTCCTCTCCTGAAATACTCTGCTCTGCTGGAGGACTCTGCTCCTTCCTCTATAACTCTCCTCTCCTGAAATACTCTGTACTGCTGGAGGACTCTGCTCCTTCCTCTATAACTCTCCTCTCCTGAAATACTCTGCACTTGTGGAGGACTCTGCTCCTTCCACTATAACTCTCCTCTCCTGAAATACTCTGCTCTGCTGGAGGACTCTACTCCTCCCTCTATAACTCTCCTCTCCTGAGATACTCTGCACTGCTGGAGGACTCTGCTCCTTCCTCTATAACTCTCCTCTCCTGAAATACTCTGCTCTGCTGGAGGACTCTGCTCCTTCCTCTATAACTCTCCTCTCCTGAAATACTCTGTACTGCTGGAGGACTCTGCTCCTTCCTCTATAACTCTCCTCTCCTGAAATACTCTGCACTTGTGGAGGACTCTGCTCCTTCCACTATAACTCTCCTCTCCTGAAATACTCTGCACTGCTGGAGGACTCTGCTCCTTCCTCTATAACTCTCCTCTCCTGAAATACTCTGCTCTGCTGGAGGAATCTGCTCCTTCCTCTATAACTCTCCTCTCCTGAAATACTCTGCTCTGCTGGAGGACTCTGCTCCTCCCTCTATATCTCTCCTTTCCTGAAATACTCTGCTCTGCTGGAGGACTCTGCTCCTTCCTCTATAACTCTCCTCTCCTGAAATACTCTGCTCTGCTGGAGGACTCTGCTCCTCCCTCTATATCTCTCCTTTCCTGAAATACTCTGCTCTGCTGGAGGACTCTGCTCCTTCCTCTATAACTCTCCTCTCCTGAAATACTCTGCTCTGCTGGAGGACTCTGCTCCTTCCTCTATAACTCTCCTCTCCTGAAATACTCTGCTCTGCTGGAGGACTCTGCTCCTTCCTCTATAACTCTCCTCTCCTGAAATACTCTGTACTGCTGGAGGACTCTGCTCCTTCCTCTATAACTCTCCTCTCCTGAAATACTCTGCACTTGTGGAGGACTCTGCTCCTTCCACTATAACTCTCCTCTCCTGAAATACTCTGCACTGCTGGAGGACTCTGCTCCTTCCTCTATAACTCTCCTCTCCTGAAATACTCTGCTCTGCTGGAGGAATCTGCTCCTTCCTCTATAACTCTCCTCTCCTGAAATACTCTGCTCTGCTGGAGGACTCTGCTCCTCCCTCTATATCTCTCCTTTCCTGAAATACTCTGCTCTGCTGGAGGACTCTGCTCCTTCCTCTATAACTCTCCTCTCCTGAAATACTCTGCTCTGCTGGAGGACTCTGCTCCTCCCTCTATATCTCTCCTTTCCTGAAATACTCTGCTCTGCTGGAGGACTCTGCTCCTTCCTCTATAACTCTCCTCTCCTGAAATACTCTGCTCTGCTGGAGGACTCTGCTCCTTCCTCTATAACTCTCCTCTCCTGAAATACTCTGCTCTGCTGGAGGACTCTGCTCCTTCCTCTATAACTCTCCTCTCCTGAAATACTCTGCTCTGCTGGAGGACTCTGCTCCTTCCTCTATAACTCTCCTCTCCTGAAATACTCTGCTCTGCTGGAGGACTCTGCTCCTCCCTCTATATCTCTCCTTTCCTGAAATACTCTGCTCTGCTGGAGGACTCTGCTCCTTCCTCTATAACTCTCCTCTCCTGAAATACTCTGCTCTGCTGGAGGACTCTGCTCCTCCCTCTATATCTCTCCTTTCCTGAAATACTCTGCTCTGCTGGAGGGCTCTGCTCCTTCCTCTATAACTCTCCTCTCCTGAAATACTCTGCACTTGTGGAGGACTCTGCTCCTTCCACTATAACTCTCCTCTCCTGAAATACTCTGCTCTGCTGGAGGACTCTGCTCCTCCCTCTATAACTCTCCTCTCCTGAGATACTCTGCACTGCTGGAGGACTCTGCTCCTTCCTCTATAACTCTCCTCTCCTGAAATACTCTGCTCTGCTGGAGGACTCTGCTCCTTCCTCTATAACTCTCCTCTCCTGAAATACTCTGTACTGCTGGAGGACTCTGCTCCTTCCTCTATAACTCTCCTCTCCTGAAATACTCTGCACTTGTGGAGGACTCTGCTCCTTCCACTATAACTCTCCTCTCCTGAAATACTCTGCACTGCTGGAGGACTCTGCTCCTTCCTCTATAACTCTCCTCTCCTGAAATACTCTGCTCTGCTGGAGGACTCTGCTCCTTCCTCTATAACTCTCCTCTCCTGAAATACTCTGCTCTGCTGGAGGACTCTGCTCCTCCCTCTATATCTCTCCTTTCCTGAAATACTCTGCTCTGCTGGAGGACTCTGCTCCTTCCTCTATAACTCTCCTCTCCTGAAATACTCTGCTCTGCTGGAGGACTCTGCTCCTCCCTCTATATCTCTCCTTTCCTGAAATACTCTGCTCTGCTGGAGGACTCTGCTCCTTCCTCTATAACTCTCCTCTCCTGAAATACTCTGCTCTGCTGGAGGACTCTGCTCCTTCCTCTATAACTCTCCTCTCCTGAAATACTCTGCTCTGCTGGAGGACTCTGCTCCTTCCTCTATAACTCTCCTCTCCTGAAATACTCTGTACTGCTGGAGGACTCTGCTCCTTCCTCTATAACTCTCCTCTCCTGAAATACTCTGCTCTGCTGGAGGACTCTGCTCCTTCCTCTATAACTCTCCTCTCCTGAAATACTCTGCTCTGCTGGAGGACTCTGCTCCTTCCTCTATAACTCTCCTCTTCTGAAATACTCTGCACTGCTGGAGGACTCTGCTCCTTCCTCTATAACTCTCCTCTCCTGAAATACTCTGTACTGCTGGAGGACTCTGCTCCTTCCTCTATAACTCTCCTCTCCTGAAATACTCTGCTCTGCTGGAGGACTCTGCTCCTTCCTCTATAACTCTCCTCTCCTGAAATACTCTGCTCTGCTGGAGGACTCTGCTCCTCCCTCTATATCTCTCCTTTCCTGAAATACTCTGCTCTGCTGGAGGACTCTGCTCCTTCCTCTATAACTCTCCTCTCCTGAAATACTCTGCTCTGCTGGAGGACTCTGCTCCTTCCTCTATAACTCTCCTCTCCTGAAATACTCTGTACTGCTGGAGGACTCTGCTCCTTCCTCTATAACTCTCCTCTCCTGAAATACTCTGCTCTGCTGGAGGACTCTGCTCCTTCCTCTATAACTCTCCTCTCCTGAAATACTCTGCTCTGCTGGAGGACTCTGCTCCTTCCTCTATAACTCTCCTCTCCTGAAATACTCTGCACTTGTGGAGGACTCTGCTCCTTCCACTGTAACTCTCCTCTCCTGAAATACTCTGCACTGCTGGAGGACTCTGCTCCTTCCTCTATAACTCTCCTCTCCTGAAATACTCTGCTCTGCTGGAGGACTCTGCTCCTTCCTCTATAACTCTCCTCTCCTGAAATACTCTGCTCTGCTGGAGGACTCTGCTCCTCCCTCTATATCTCTCCTTTCCTGAAATACTCTGCTCTGCTGGAGGACTCTGCTCCTTCCTCTATAACTCTCCTCTCCTGAAATACTCTGCTCTGCTGGAGGACTCTGCTCCTCCCTCTATATCTCTCCTTTCCTGAAATACTCTGCTCTGCTGGAGGACTCTGCTCCTTCCTCTATAACTCTCCTCTCCTGAAATACTCTGCTCTGCTGGAGGACTCTGCTCCTTCCTCTATAACTCTCCTCTCCTGAAATACTCTGCTCTGCTGGAGGACTCTGCTCCTTCCTCTATAACTCTCCTCTCCTGAAATACTCTGCTCTGCTGGAGGACTCTGCTCCTTCCTCTATAACTCTCCTCTCCTGAAATACTCTGCTCTGCTGCAGGAGTCTGCTCCTTCCTCTATAACTCTCCTCTTCTGAAATACTCTGTACTGCTGGAGGACTCTGCTCCTTCCTCTATAACTCTCCTCTCCTGAGATACTCTGCTCTGCTGGAGGACTCTGCTCCTTCCTCTATAACTCTCCTCTCCTGAAATACTCTGCTCTGCTGGAGGACTCTGCTCCTTCCTCTATAACTCTCCTCTCCTGAAATACTCTGCTCTGCTGGAGGACTCTGCTCCTCCCTCTATATCTCTCCTTTCCTGAAATACTCTGCTCTGCTGGAGGGCTCTGCTCCTTCCTCTATAACTCTCCTCTCCTGAAATACTCTGCACTTGTGGAGGACTCTGCTCCTTCCACTATAACTCTCCTCTCCTTAAATACTCTGCTCTGCTGGAGGACTCTGCTCCTCCCTCTATAACTCTCCTCTCCTGAGATACTCTGCACTGCTGGAGGACTCTGCTCCTTCCTCTATAACTCTCCTCTCCTGAAATACTCTGCTCTGCTGGAGGACTCTGCTCCTTCCTCTATAACTCTCCTCTCCTGAAATACTCTGTACTGCTGGAGGACTCTGCTCCTTCCTCTATAACTCTCCTCTCCTGAAATACTCTGCACTTGTGGAGGACTCTGCTCCTTCCACTATAACTCTCCTCTCCTGAAATACTCTGCACTGCTGGAGGACTCTGCTCCTTCCTCTATAACTCTCCTCTCCTGAAATACTCTGCTCTGCTGGAGGACTCTGCTCCTTCCTCTATAACTCTCCTCTCCTGAAATACTCTGCTCTGCTGGAGGACTCTGCTCCTCCCTCTATATCTCTCCTTTCCTGAAATACTCTGCTCTGCTGGAGGACTCTGCTCCTTCCTCTATAACTCTCCTCTCCTGAAATACTCTGCTCTGCTGGAGGACTCTGCTCCTCCCTCTATATCTCTCCTTTCCTGAAATACTCTGCTCTGCTGGAGGACTCTGCTCCTTCCTCTATAACTCTTCTCTCCTAAAATACTCTGCACTGCTGTAGGACTCTGCTCCTTCCTCTATAACTCTCCTCTCCTGAGATTCTCTGCTCTGCTGGAGGACTCTGCTCCTTCCTCTATAACTCTCCTCTCCTGAAATACTCTGCTCTGCTGGAGGACTCTGCTCCTTCCTCTATAACTCTCCTCTCCTGAAATACTCTGCTCTGCTGGAGGACTCTGCTCCTTCCTCTATAACTCTCCTCTCCTGAAATACTCTGTACTGCTGGAGGACTCTGCTCCTTCCTCTATAACTCTCCTCTCCTGAAATACTCTGCTCTGCTGGAGGACTCTGCTCCTTCCTCTATAACTCTCCTCTCCTGAAATACTCTGCTCTGCTGGAGGACTCTGCTCCTTCCTCTATAACTCTCCTCTTCTGAAATACTCTGCACTGCTGGAGGACTCTGCTCCTTCCTCTATAACTCTCCTCTCCTGAAATACTCTGTACTGCTGGAGGACTCTGCTCCTTCCTCTATAACTCTCCTCTCCTGAAATACTCTGCTCTGCTGGAGGACTCTGCTCCTTCCTCTATAACTCTCCTCTCCTGAAATACTCTGCTCTGCTGGAGGACTCTGCTCCTTCCTCTATAACTCTCCTCTCCTGAAATACTCTGCTCAGCTGGAGGACTCTGCTCCTTCCTCTATAACTCTCCTCTCCTGAAATACTCTGCTCTGCTGGAGGACTCTGCTCCTTCCTCTATAACTCTCCTCTCCTGAAATACTCTGTACTGCTGGAGGACTCTGCTCCTTCCTCTATAACTCTCCTCTCCTGAAATACTCTGCTCTGCTGGAGGACTCTGCTCCTCCCTCTATATCTCTCCTTTCCTGAAATACTCTGCTCTGCTGGAGGGCTCTGCTCCTTCCTCTATAACTCTCCTCTCCTGAAATACTCTGTACTGCTGGAGGACTCTGCTCCTTCCTCTATAACTCTCCTCTCCTGAAATACTCTGCTCTGCTGGAGGACTCTGCTCCTTCCTCTATAACTCTCCTCTTCTGAAATACTCTGCACTGCTGGAGGACTCTGCTCCTTCCTCTATAACTCTCCTCTCCTGAGATACTCTGCTCTGCTGGAGGACTCTGCTCCTTCCTCTATAACTCTCCTCTCCTGAAATACTCTGCTCTGCTGGAGGACTCTGCTCCTTCCTCTATAACTCTCCTCTCCTGAAATACTCTGCTCTGCTGGAGGACTCTGCTCCTTCCTCTATAACTCTCCTGAAATACTCTGCCCTGCTGGAGGACTCTGCTCCTTCCTCTATAACTCTCCTCTCCTGAAATACTCTGCTCTGCTGGAGGACTCTGCTCCTTCCTCTATAACTCTCCTCTCCTGAAATACTCTGCTCTGCTGGAGGACTCTGCTCCTTCCTCTATAACTCTCCTCTTCTGAAATACTCTGCACTGCTGGAGGACTCTGCTCCTTCCTCTATAACTCTCCTCTCCTGAGATACTCTGCTCTGCTGGAGGACTCTGCTCCTTCCTCTATATCTCTCCTCTCCTGAAATACTCTGCACTGCTGGAGGACTCTGCTCCTTCCTCTATAACTCTCCTCTCCTGAAATACTCTGCTCTGCTGGAGGACTCTGCTCCTTCCTCTATATCTCTCCTCTCCTGAAATACTCTGCACTGCTGGAGGACCCTACTCCTTCCTCTATAACCCTCCTCTCCTGAAATACTCTGCCCTGCTGGAGGACTCTGCTCCTTCCTCTATCACTCTCCTCTCCTGATATACTCTGCTCCTTCCTCTATAACTCTCCTCTCCTGAGATACTCTGCACTGCTGGAGGACTCTGCTCCTTCCTCTATAACTCTCCTCTCCTGAAATACTCTGCTCTGCTGGAGGACTCTGCTCCTTCCTCTATAACTCTCCTCTCCTGAAATACTCTGTACTGCTGGAGGACTCTGCTCCTTCCTCTATAACTCCTCTCCTGAAATACTCTGCACTGCTGGAGGACTCTGCTCCTTCCTCTATCACTCTCCTCTCCTGATATACTCTGCTCCTTCCTCTATAACTCTCCTCTCCTGAGATACTCTGCACTGCTGGAGGACTCTGCCCCTTCCTCTATAACTCTCCTCTCCTGATACTCTGCTCTGCTGGAGGACTCTGCTCCTTCCTCTATAACTCTCCTCTCCTGAAATACTCTGCTCTGCTGGAGGACTCTGCTCCTTCCTCTATAACTCTCCTCTTCTGAAATACTCTGCTGGAGGACTCTGCTCCTTTCTCTATAACTCTCCTCTCCTGAAATACTCTGCACTGCTGGAGGACTCTGCCCCTTCCTCTATAACTCTCCTCTCCTGATACTCTGCTCTGCTGCAGGACTCTGCTCCTTCCTCTATAACTCTCCTCTTCTGAAATACTCTGCTCTGCTGGAGGACTCTGCTCCTTTCTCTATAACTCTCCTCTCCTGAAATACTCTGCACTGCTGGAGTACTCTGCCCCTTCCTCTATAACTCTCCTCTTCTGAAATACTCTGCACTGCTGGAGGACTCTGCCCCTTCCTCTATAACTCTCCTCTTCTGAAATACTCTGCACTGCTGGAGGACTCTGCTCCTTCCTCTATAACTCTCCTCTCCTGAAATACTCTGCTCTGCTGGAGGAATCTGCACCTTCCTCTATAACTCTCCTCTCCTGAAATACTCTGCTCTGCTGGAGGACTCTGCTCCTTTCTCTATAACTCTCCTCTCCTGAAATACTCTGCTCTGCTGGAGGACTCTGCCCCTTCCTCTATAACTCTCCTCTTCTGAAATACTCTGCACTGCTGGAGGACTCTGCCCCTTCCTCT
This sequence comes from Rana muscosa, assembly GCA_029206835.1. Taxonomy (NCBI): domain Eukaryota; kingdom Metazoa; phylum Chordata; class Amphibia; order Anura; family Ranidae; genus Rana; species Rana muscosa. Next base: position 386,294,803 of record CM055118.1, read on the forward strand.
ATAACTCTCCTCTTCTGAAATACTCTGCACTGCTGGAGGACTCTGCTCCTTCCTCTATAACTCTCCTCTCCTGAAATAATCTGCTCTGCTGGAGGACTCTGCTCCTTCCTCTATAACTCTCCTCTCCTGAGATACTCTGCACTGCTGGAGGACTCTGCTCCTTCCTCTCTAACTCTCCTCTCCTGAAATACTCTGCTCTGCTGGAGGACTCTGCTCCTTCCTCTATAACTCTCCTCTCCTGAAATACTCTGCTGGAGGACTCTGCTCCTTCCTCTATAACTCTCCTCTGCTGAGATACTCTGCTCTGCTGGAGGACTCTGCTCCTTCCTCTATAACTCTCCTCTCCTGAGATACTCTGCTCTGCTGGAGGACTCTGCTCCTTCCTCTATAACTCTCCTCTCCTGAAATACTCTGCTCTGCTGGAGGACTCTGCTCCTTCCTCTATAACTCTCCTCTCCTGAAATACTCTGCACTGCTGGAGGACTCTGCTCCTTCCTCTATAACTCTCCTCTCCTGAAATACTCTGCTCTGCTGGAGGACTCTGCTCCTTCCTCTATAACTCTCCTCTCCTGAAATACTCTGCTCTGCTGGAGGACTCTGCTCCTTCCTCTATAACTCTCCTCTCCTGAAATACTCTGCACTGCTGGAGGACTCTGCTCCTTCCTCTATAACTCTCCTCTCCTGAAATACTCTGCTCTGCTGGAGGACTCTGCTCCTTCCTCTATAACTCTCCTCTCCTGAAATACTCTGCTGGAGGACTCTGCTCCTTCCTCTATAACTCTCCTCTGCTGAGATACTCTGCTCTGCTGGAGGACTCTGCTCCTTCCTCTATAACTCTCCTCTCCTGAGATACTCTGCTCTGCTGGAGGACTCTGCTCCTTCCTCTATAACTCTCCTCTCCTGAGATACTCTGCTCTGCTGGAGGACTCTGCTCCTTCCTCTATAACTCTCCTCTCCTGAAATACTCTGCTCTGCTGGAGGACTCTGCTCCTTCCTCTATAACTCTCCTCTCCTGAAATACTCTGCTGTGCTGGGGGACTCTGCTCCTTCCTCTATAACTCTCCTCTCCTGAAATACTCTGCTCTGCTGGAGGACTCTGCTCCTTCCACTATAACTCTCCTCTCCTGAAATACTCTGCACTGCTGGAGGACTCTGCTCCTTCCTCTATAACTCTCCTCTCCTGAAATACTCTGTACTGCTGGAGGACTCTGCTCCTCCCTCTATATCTCTCCTCTCCTAAAATACTCTGCTCTGCTGGAGGACTCTGCTCCTTCCTCTATAACTCTCCTCTCCTGAAATACTCTGCTCTGCTGGGGGACTCTGCTCCTTCCTCTATAACTCTCCTCTCCTGAAATACTCTGCTCTGCTGGAGGACTCTGCTCCTTCCACTATAACTCTCCTCTCCTGAAATACTCTGCACTGCTGGAGGACTCTGCTCCTTCCTCTATAACTCTCCTCTCCTGAAATACTCTGCTCTGCTGGAGGACTCTGCTCCTTCCTCTATAACTCTCCTCTCCTGATATACTCTGCTCTGCTGGAGGACTCTGCTCCTTCCTCTATAACTCTCCTCTCCTGAAATACTCTGCTCTGCTGGAGGACTCTGCTCCTTCCACTATAACTCTCCTCTCCTGAAATACTCTGCACTGCTGGAGAACTCTGCTCCTTCCTCTATAACTCTCCTCTCCTGAAATACTCTGCTCTGCTGGAGGACTCTGCTCCTCCCTCTATATCTCTCCTCTCCTGAAATACTCTGCACTGCTGGAGGACTCTGCTCCTTCCTCTATAACTCTCCTCTCCTGAAATACTCTGCTCTGCTGGAGGACTCTGCTCCTTCCTCTATAACTCTCCTCTCCTGAAATACTCTGCACTGCTGGAGGACTCTGCTCCTTCCACTATAACTCTCCTCTCCTGAAATACTCTGCACTGCTGGAGGACTCTGCTCCTTCCTCTATAACTCTCCTCTCCTGAAATACTCTGCTCTGCTGGAGGACTCTGCTCCTCCCTCTATATCTCTCCTCTCCTGAAATACTCTGCTCTGCTGGAGGACTCTGCTCCTTCCTCTATAACTCTCCTCTCCTGAAATACTCTGCTCTGCTGGAGGACTCTGCTCCTTCCTCTATAACTCTCCTCTCCTGAAATACTCTGCTCTGCTGGAGGACTCTGCTCCTCCCTCTATATCTCTCCTTTCCTGAAATACTCTGCTCTGCTGGAGGACTCTGCTCCTTCCTCTATAACTCTCCTCTCCTGAAATACTCTGTACTGCTGGAGGACTCTGCTCCTTCCTCTATAACTCTCCTCTCCTGAAATACTCTGCTCTGCTGGAGGACTCTGCTCCTTCCTCTATAACTCTCCTCTCCTGAAATACTCTGCACTGCTGGAGGACTCTGCTCCTTCCTCTATAACTCTCCTCTCCTGAAATACTCTGCTCTGCTGGAGGACTCTGCTCCTTCCTCTATAACTCTCCTCTCCTGAGATGCTCTGCAGTGCTGGAGGACTCTGCTCCTTCCTCTATAACTCTCCTCTCCTGAAATACTCTGCACTGCTGGAGGACTCTGCTCCTTCCTCTATAACTCTCCTCTCCTGAAATACTCTGCTCTGCTGGAGGACTCTGCTCCTTCCTCTATAACTGTCCTCTCCTGAAATATCTGCACTGCTGGAGGACTCTGCTTCTTCCTCTATAACTCTCCTCTCCTGAGATACTCTGCTCTGCTGGAGGACTCTGCTCCTTCCTCTATAACTCTCCTCTCCTGAAATACTCTGCTCTGCTGGAGGACTCTGCTCCTTCCTCTATAACTCTCCTCTCCTGAAATACTCTGCACTGCTGGAGGACTCTGCTCCTTCCTCTATAACTCTCCTCTCCTGAAATACTCTGCTCTGCTGGAGGACTCTGCTCCTCCCTCTATATCTCTCCTCTCCTGAAATACTCTGCACTGCTGGAGGACTCTGCTCCTTCCTCTATAACTCTCCTCTCCTGAAATACTCTGCACTGCTGGAGGACTCTGCTCCTTCCACTATAACTCTCCTCTCCTGAAATACTCTGCACTGCTGGAGGACTCTGCTCCTTTCTCTATAACTCTCCTCTCCTGAAATACTCTGCTCTGCTGGAGGACTCTGCACCTTCCTCTATAACTCTCCTCTCCTGAAATACTCTGCTCTGCTGGAGGACTCTGCTCCTTCCACTATAACTCTCCTCTCCTGGAATACTCTGCACTGCTGGAGGACTCTGCTCCTTCCTCTATAACTCTCCTCTCCTGAAATACTCTGTACTGCTGGAGGACTCTGCTCCTCCCTCTATATCTCTCCTCTCCTAAAATACTCTGCTCTGCTGGAGGACTCTGCTCCTTCCTCTATAACTCTCCTCTCCTGAAATACTCTGCTCTGCTGGAGGACTCTGCTCCTTCCTCTATAACTCTCCTCTCCTGAAATACTCTGCTCTGCTGGAGGACTCTGCTCCTTCCACTATAACTCTCCTCTCCTGAAATACTCTGCACTGCTGGAGGACTCTGCTCCTTCCTCTATAACTCTCCTCTCCTGAAATACTCTGTACTGCTGGAGGACTCTGCTCCTCCCTCTATATCTCTCCTCTCCTGAAATACTCTGCTCTGCTGGAGGACTCTGCTCCTTCCTCTATAACTCTCCTCTCCTGAAATACTCTGCTCTGCTGGAGGACTCTGCTCCTTCCTCTATAACTCTCCTCTCCTGATATACTCTGCTCTGCTGGAGGACTCTGCTCCTTCCTCTATAACTCTCCTCTCCTGAAATACTCTGTACTGCTGGAGGACTCTGCTCCTTCCTCTATAACTCTCCTCTCCTGATATACTCTGTACTGCTGGAGGACTCTGCTCCTTCCTCTATAACTCTCCTCTCCTGAAATACTCTGCTCTGCTGGAGGACTCTGCTCCTTCCTCTATAACTCTCCTCTCCTGAAATACTCTGCTCTGCTGGAGGACTCTGCTCCTTCCACTATAACTCTCCTCTCCTGAAATACTCTGCACTGCTGGAGGACTCTGCTCCTTCCTCTATAACTCTCCTCTCCTGAAATACTCTGTACTGCTGGAGGACTCTGCTCCTCCCTCTATATCTCTCCTCTCCTGAAATACTCTGCTCTGCTGGAGGACTCTGCTCCTTCCTCTATAACTCTCCTCTCCTGAAATACTCTGCTCTGCTGGAGGACTCTGCTCCTTCCTCTATAACTCTCCTCTCCTGATATACTCTGCTCTGCTGGAGGACTCTGCTCCTTCCTCTATAACTCTCCTCTCCTGAAATACTCTGCACTGCTGGAGAACTCTGCTCCTTCCTCTATAACTCTCCTCTCCTGAAATACTCTGCTCTGCTGGAGGACTCTGCTCCTCCCTCTATATCTCTCCTCTCCTGAAATACTCTGCACTGCTGGAGGACTCTGCTCCTTCCTCTATAACTCTCCTCTCCTGAAATACTCTGTACTGCTGGAGGACTCTGCTCCTTCCTCTATAACTCTCCTCTCCTGAAATACTCTGCACTGCTGGAGGACTCTGCTCCTCCCTCTATATCTCTCCTCTCCTGAAATACTCTGCACTGCTGGAGGACTCTGCTCCTTCCTCTATAACTCTCCTCTCCTGAAATACTCTGCACTGCTGGAGGACTCTGCTCCTTCCTCTATAACTCTCCTCTCCTGAAATACTCTGCTCTGCTGGAGGACTCTGCTCCTTCCTCTATAACTCTCCTCTCCTGAAATACTCTGTACTGCTGGAGGACTCTGCTCCTTCCTCTATAACTCTCCTCTCCTGAAATACTCTGCACTTGTGGAGGACTCTGTTCCTCCCTCTATATCTCTCCTCTCCTGAAATACTCTGCTCTGCTGGAGGACTCTGCTCCTTCCTCTATAACTCTCCTCTCCTGAAATACTCTGCTCTGCTGGAGGACTCTGCTCCTCCCTCTATATCTCTCCTTTCCTGAAATACTCTGCTCTGCTGGAGGACTCTGCTCCTTCCTCTATAACTCTCCTCTCCTGAAATACTCTGCTCTGCTGGAGGACTCTGCTCCTCCCTCTATATCTCTCCTTTCCTGAAATACTCTGCTCTGCTGGAGGACTCTGCTCCTTCCTCTATAACTCTCCTCTCCTGAAATACTCTGTACTGCTGGAGGACTCTGCTCCTTCCTCTATAACTCTCCTCTCCTGAAATACTCTGCTCTGCTGGAGGACTCTGCTCCTTCCTCTATAACTCTCCTCTCCTGAAATACTCTGCTCTGCTGGAGGACTCTGCTCCTTCCTCTATAACTCTCCTCTCCTGAAATACTCTGCTCTGCTGGAGGACTCTGCTCCTCCCTCTATATCTCTCCTTTCCTGAAATACTCTGCTCTGCTGGAGGGCTCTGCTCCTTCCTCTATAACTCTCCTCTCCTGAAATACTCTGCTCTGCTGGAGGACTCTGCTCCTTCCTCTATAACTCTCCTCTCCTGAAATACTCTGCTCTGCTGGAGGACTCTGCTCCTTCCTCTATAACTCTCCTCTTCTGAAATACTCTGCACTGCTGGAGGACTCTGCTCCTTCCTCTATAACTCTCCTCTCCTGAAATACTCTGCTCTGCTGGAGGACTCTGCTCCTTCCTCTATAACTCTCCTCTCCTGAAATACTCTGCTCTGCTGGAGGACTCTGCTCCTTCCTCTATAACTCTCCTCTTCTGAAATACTCTGCACTGCTGGAGGACTCTGCTCCTTCCTCTATAACTCTCCTCTCCTGAGATACTCTGCTCTGCTGGAGGACTCTGCTCCTTCCTCTATAACTCTCCTCTCCTGAAATACTCTGCTCTGCTGGAGGACTCTGCTCCTCCCTCTATATCTCTCCTTTCCTGAAATACTCTGCTCTGCTGGAGGACTCTGCTCCTTCCTCTATAACTCGCCTCTCCTGAAATACTCTGTACTGCTGGAGGACTATGCTCCTTCCACTATAACTCTCCTCTCCTGAAATACTCTGTACTGCTGGAGGACTCTGCTCCTTCCTCTATAACTCTCCTCTCCTGAAATACTCTGCTCTGCTGGAGGACTCTGCTCCTTCCTCTATAACTCTCCTCTCCTGAAATACTCTGCTCTGCTGGAGGACTCTGCTCCTCCCTCTATATCTCTCCTTTCCTGAAATACTCTGCTCTGCTGGAGGACTCTGCTCCTTCCTCTATAACTCTCCTCTCCTGAAATACTCTGCTCTGCTGGAGGACTCTGCTCCTTCCTCTATAACTCTCCTCTCCTGAAATACTCTGCTCTGCTGGAGGGCTCTGCTCCTTCCTCTATAACTCTCCTCTCCTGAAATACTCTGTACTGCTGGAGGACTCTGCTCCTTCCTCTATAACTCTCCTCTCCTGAAATACTCTGCTCTGCTGGAGGACTCTGCTCCTTCCTCTATAACTCTCCTCTCCTGAAATACTCTGCTCTGCTGGAGGACTCTGCTCCTTCCTCTATAACTCTCCTCTTCTGAAATACTCTGCACTGCTGGAGGACTCTGCTCCTTCCTCTATAACTCTCCTCTCCTGAGATACTCTGCTCTGCTGGAGGACTCTGCTCCTTCCTCTATAACTCTCCTCTCCTGAAATACTCTGCTCTGCTGGAGGACTCTGCTCCTTCCTCTATAACTCTCCTCTCCTGAAATACTCTGCTCTGCTGGAGGACTCTGCTCCTTCCTCTATAACTCTCCTGAAATACTCTGCCCTGCTGGAGGACTCTGCTCCTTCCTCTATAACTCTCCTCTCCTGAAATACTCTGCTCTGCTGGAGGACTCTGTTCCTTCCTCTATAACTCTCCTCTCCTGAAATACTCTGCACTGCTGGAGGACTCTGTTCCTTCCTCTATAACTCTCCTCTCCTGAAATACTCTGCTCTGCTGGAGGACTCTGTTCCTTCCTCTATAACTCTCCTCTCCTGAAATACTCTGCTCTGCTGGAGGACTCTGCTCCTTCCTCTATAACTCTCCTCTCCTGAAATACTCTGCACTGCTGGAGGACTCTGCTCCTTCCTCTATAACTCTCCTCTCCTGAAATACTCTGCTCTGCTGGAGGACTCTGCTCCTGCCTCTATAACTGTCCTCTCCTGAAATATCTGCACTGCTGGAGGACTCTGCTTTTTCCTCTATAACTCTCCTCTCCTGAGATACTCTGCTCTGCTGGAGGACTCTGCTCCTTCCTCTATAACTCTCCTCTCCTGAAATACTCTGCACTGCTGGAGGACTCTGCTCCTTCCTCTATAACTCTCCTCTCCTGAAATACTCTGCTCTGCTGGAGGACTCTGCTCCTCCCTCTATATCTCTCCTCTCCTGAAATACTCTGCACTGCTGGAGGACTCTGCTCCTTCCTCTATAACTCTCCTCTCCTGAAATACTCTGCTCTGCTGGAGGACTCTGCTCCTTCCTCTATAACTCTCCTCTCCTGAAATACTCTGTACTGCTGGAGGACTCTGCTCCTTCCTCTATAACTCTCCTCTCCTGAAATACTCTGCACTGCTGGAGGACTCTGCTCCTTCCACTATAACTCTCCTCTCCTGAAATACTCTGCACTGCTGGAGGACTCTGCTCCTTTCTCTATAACTCTCCTCTCCTGAAATACTCTGCTCTGCTGGAGGACTCTGCACCTTCCTCTATAACTCTCCTCTCCTGAAATACTCTGCTCTGCTGGAGGACTCTGCTCCTTCCACTATAACTCTCCTCTCCTGGAATACTCTGCACTGCTGGAGGACTCTGCTTCTTCCTCTATAACTCTCCTCTCCTGAAATACTCTGTACTGCTGGAGGACTCTGCTCCTCCCTCTATATCTCTCCTCTCCTAAAATACTCTGCTCTGCTGGAGGACTCTGCTCCTTCCTCTATAACTCTCCTCTCCTGAAATACTCTGCTCTGCTGGAGGACTCTGCTCCTTCCTCTATAACTCTCCTCTCCTGAAATACTCTGCTCTGCTGGAGGACTCTGCTCCTTCCACTATAACTCTCCTCTCCTGGAATACTCTGCACTGCTGGAGGACTCTGCTCCTTCCTCTATAACTCTCCTCTCCTGAAATACTCTGCTCTGCTGGAGGACTCTGCTCCTCCCTCTATATCTCTCCTCTCCTAAAATACTCTGCTCTGCTGGAGGACTCTGCTCCTTCCTCTATAACTCTCCTCTCCTGAAATACTCTGCTCTGCTGGAGGACTCTGCTCCTTCCTCTATAACTCTCCTCTCCTGAAATACTCTGCTCTGCTGGAGGACTCTGCTCCTTCCACTATAACTCTCCTCTCCTGAAATACTCTGCACTGCTGGAGGACTCTGCTCCTTCCTCTATAACTCTCCTCTCCTGAAATACTCTGTACTGCTGGAGGACTCTGCTCCTCCCTATATATCTCTCCTCTCCTGAAATACTCTGCTCTGCTGGAGGACTCTGCTCCTTCCTCTATAACTCTCCTCTCCTGAAATACTCTGCTCTGCTGGAGGACTCTGTTCCTTCCTCTATAACTCTCCTCTCCTGAAATACTCTGCTCTGCTGGAGGACTCTGCTCCTTCCTCTATAACTCTCCTCTCCTGAAATACTCTGCTCTGCTGGAGGACTCTGCTCCTTCCTCTTTAACTCTCCTCTCCTGATATACTCTGCTCTGCTGGAGGACTCTGCTCCTTCCACTATAACTCTCCTCTCCTGAAATACTCTGCACTGCTGGAGAACTCTGCTCCTTCCTCTATAACTCTCCTCTCCTGAAATACTCTGCTCTGCTGGAGGACTCTGCTCCTCCCTCTATATCTCTCCTCTCCTGAAATACTCTGCACTGCTGGAGGACTCTGCTCCTTCCTCTATAACTCTCCTCTCCTGAAATACTCTGCTCTGCTGGAGGACTCTGCTCCTTCCTCTATAACTCTCCTCTCCTGAAATACTCTGTACTGCTGGAGGACTCTGCTCCTTCCTCTATAACTCTCCTCTCCTGAAATACTCTGCACTTGTGGAGGACTCTGCTCCTTCCACTATAACTCTCCTCTCCTGAAATACTCTGCTCTGCTGGAGGACTCTACTCCTCCCTCTATAACTCTCCTCTCCTGAGATACTCTGCACTGCTGGAGGACTCTGCTCCTTCCTCTATAACTCTCCTCTCCTGAAATACTCTGCTCTGCTGGAGGACTCTGCTCCTTCCTCTATAACTCTCCTCTCCTGAAATACTCTGTACTGCTGGAGGACTCTGCTCCTTCCTCTATAACTCTCCTCTCCTGAAATACTCTGCACTTGTGGAGGACTCTGCTCCTTCCACTATAACTCTCCTCTCCTGAAATACTCTGCACTGCTGGAGGACTCTGCTCCTTCCTCTATAACTCTCCTCTCCTGAAATACTCTGCTCTGCTGGAGGAATCTGCTCCTTCCTCTATAACTCTCCTCTCCTGAAATACTCTGCTCTGCTGGAGGACTCTGCTCCTCCCTCTATATCTCTCCTTTCCTGAAATACTCTGCTCTGCTGGAGGACTCTGCTCCTTCCTCTATAACTCTCCTCTCCTGAAATACTCTGCTCTGCTGGAGGACTCTGCTCCTCCCTCTATATCTCTCCTTTCCTGAAATACTCTGCTCTGCTGGAGGACTCTGCTCCTTCCTCTATAACTCTCCTCTCCTGAAATACTCTGCTCTGCTGGAGGACTCTGCTCCTTCCTCTATAACTCTCCTCTCCTGAAATACTCTGCTCTGCTGGAGGACTCTGCTCCTTCCTCTATAACTCTCCTCTCCTGAAATACTCTGTACTGCTGGAGGACTCTGCTCCTTCCTCTATAACTCTCCTCTCCTGAAATACTCTGCACTTGTGGAGGACTCTGCTCCTTCCACTATAACTCTCCTCTCCTGAAATACTCTGCACTGCTGGAGGACTCTGCTCCTTCCTCTATAACTCTCCTCTCCTGAAATACTCTGCTCTGCTGGAGGAATCTGCTCCTTCCTCTATAACTCTCCTCTCCTGAAATACTCTGCTCTGCTGGAGGACTCTGCTCCTCCCTCTATATCTCTCCTTTCCTGAAATACTCTGCTCTGCTGGAGGACTCTGCTCCTTCCTCTATAACTCTCCTCTCCTGAAATACTCTGCTCTGCTGGAGGACTCTGCTCCTCCCTCTATATCTCTCCTTTCCTGAAATACTCTGCTCTGCTGGAGGACTCTGCTCCTTCCTCTATAACTCTCCTCTCCTGAAATACTCTGCTCTGCTGGAGGACTCTGCTCCTTCCTCTATAACTCTCCTCTCCTGAAATACTCTGCTCTGCTGGAGGACTCTGCACCTTCCTCTATAACTCTCCTCTCCTGAAATACTCTGCTCTGCTGGAGGACTCTGCTCCTTCCACTATAACTCTCCTCTCCTGGAATACTCTGCACTGCTGGAGGACTCTGCTTCTTCCTCTATAACTCTCCTCTCCTGAAATACTCTGTACTGCTGGAGGACTCTGCTCCTCCCTCTATATCTCTCCTCTCCTAAAATACTCTGCTCTGCTGGAGGACTCTGCTCCTTCCTCTATAACTCTCCTCTCCTGAAATACTCTGCTCTGCTGGAGGACTCTGCTCCTTCCTCTATAACTCTCCTCTCCTGAAATACTCTGCTCTGCTGGAGGACTCTGCTCCTTCCACTATAACTCTCCTCTCCTGGAATACTCTGCACTGCTGGAGGACTCTGCTCCTTCCTCTATAACTCTCCTCTCCTGAAATACTCTGCTCTGCTGGAGGACTCTGCTCCTCCCTCTATATCTCTCCTCTCCTAAAATACTCTGCTCTGCTGGAGGACTCTGCTCCTTCCTCTATAACTCTCCTCTCCTGAAATACTCTGCTCTGCTGGAGGACTCTGCTCCTTCCTCTATAACTCTCCTCTCCTGAAATACTCTGCTCTGCTGGAGGACTCTGCTCCTTCCACTATAACTCTCCTCTCCTGAAATACTCTGCACTGCTGGAGGACTCTGCTCCTTCCTCTATAACTCTCCTCTCCTGAAATACTCTGTACTATTGGAGGACTCTGCTCCTCCCTCTATATCTCTCCTCTCCTGAAATACTCTGCTCTGCTGGAGGACTCTGCTCCTTCCTCTATAACTCTCCTCTCCTGAAATACTCTGCTCTGCTGGAGGACTCTGTTCCTTCCTCTATAACTCTCCTCTCCTGAAATACTCTGCTCTGCTGGAGGACTCTGCTCCTTCCTCTATAACTCTCCTCTCCTGAAATACTCTGCTCTGCTGGAGGACTCTGCTCCTTCCTCTTTAACTCTCCTCTCCTGATATACTCTGCTCTGCTGGAGGACTCTGCTCCTTCCACTATAACTCTCCTCTCCTGAAATACTCTGCACTGCTGGAGAACTCTGCTCCTTCCTCTATAACTCTCCTCTCCTGAAATACTCTGCTCTGCTGGAGGACTCTGCTCCTCCCTCTATATCTCTCCTCTCCTGAAATACTCTGCACTGCTGGAGGACTCTGCTCCTTCCTCTATAACTCTCCTCTCCTGAAATACTCTGCTCTGCTGGAGGACTCTGCTCCTTCCTCTATAACTCTCCTCTCCTGAAATACTCTGTACTGCTGGAGGACTCTGCTCCTTCCTCTATAACTCTCCTCTCCTGAAATACTCTGCACTTGTGGAGGACTCTGCTCCTTCCACTATAACTCTCCTCTCCTGAAATACTCTGCTCTGCTGGAGGACTCTACTCCTCCCTCTATAACTCTCCTCTCCTGAGATACTCTGCACTGCTGGAGGACTCTGCTCCTTCCTCTATAACTCTCCTCTCCTGAAATACTCTGCTCTGCTGGAGGACTCTGCTCCTTCCTCTATAACTCTCCTCTCCTGAAATACTCTGTACTGCTGGAGGACTCTGCTCCTTCCTCTATAACTCTCCTCTCCTGAAATACTCTGCACTTGTGGAGGACTCTGCTCCTTCCACTATAACTCTCCTCTCCTGAAATACTCTGCACTGCTGGAGGACTCTGCTCCTTCCTCTATAACTCTCCTCTCCTGAAATACTCTGCTCTGCTGGAGGAATCTGCTCCTTCCTCTATAACTCTCCTCTCCTGAAATACTCTGCTCTGCTGGAGGACTCTGCTCCTCCCTCTATATCTCTCCTTTCCTGAAATACTCTGCTCTGCTGGAGGACTCTGCTCCTTCCTCTATAACTCTCCTCTCCTGAAATACTCTGCTCTGCTGGAGGACTCTGCTCCTCCCTCTATATCTCTCCTTTCCTGAAATACTCTGCTCTGCTGGAGGACTCTGCTCCTTCCTCTATAACTCTCCTCTCCTGAAATACTCTGCTCTGCTGGAGGACTCTGCTCCTTCCTCTATAACTCTCCTCTCCTGAAATACTCTGCTCTGCTGGAGGACTCTGCTCCTTCCTCTATAACTCTCCTCTCCTGAAATACTCTGTACTGCTGGAGGACTCTGCTCCTTCCTCTATAACTCTCCTCTCCTGAAATACTCTGCACTTGTGGAGGACTCTGCTCCTTCCACTATAACTCTCCTCTCCTGAAATACTCTGCACTGCTGGAGGACTCTGCTCCTTCCTCTATAACTCTCCTCTCCTGAAATACTCTGCTCTGCTGGAGGACTCTGCTCCTCCCTCTATATCTCTCCTCTCCTGAAATACTCTGCACTGCTGGAGGACTCTGCTCCTTCCTCTATAACTCTCCTCTCCTGAAATACTCTGCTCTGCTGGAGGACTCTGCTCCTCCCTCTATATCTCTCCTTTCCTGAAATACTCTGCTCTGCTGGAGGACTCTGCTCCTTCCTCTATAACTCTCCTCTCCTGAAATACTCTGCTCTGCTGGAGGACTCTGCTCCTTCCTCTATAACTCTCCTCTCCTGAAATACTCTGCTCTGCTGGAGGACTCTGCTCCTTCCTCTATAACTCTCCTCTCCTGAAATACTCTGCTCTGCTGGAGGACTCTGCTCCTTCCTCTATAACTCTCCTCTCCTGAAATACTCTGCTCTGCTGGAGGACTCTGCTCCTCCCTCTATATCTCTCCTTTCCTGAAATACTCTGCTCTGCTGGAGGACTCTGCTCCTTCCTCTATAACTCTCCTCTCCTGAAATACTCTGCTCTGCTGGAGGACTCTGCTCCTCCCTCTATATCTCTCCTTTCCTGAAATACTCTGCTCTGCTGGAGGGCTCTGCTCCTTCCTCTATAACTCTCCTCTCCTGAAATACTCTGCACTTGTGGAGGACTCTGCTCCTTCCACTATAACTCTCCTCTCCTGAAATACTCTGCTCTGCTGGAGGACTCTGCTCCTCCCTCTATAACTCTCCTCTCCTGAGATACTCTGCACTGCTGGAGGACTCTGCTCCTTCCTCTATAACTCTCCTCTCCTGAAATACTCTGCTCTGCTGGAGGACTCTGCTCCTTCCTCTATAACTCTCCTCTCCTGAAATACTCTGTACTGCTGGAGGACTCTGCTCCTTCCTCTATAACTCTCCTCTCCTGAAATACTCTGCACTTGTGGAGGACTCTGCTCCTTCCACTATAACTCTCCTCTCCTGAAATACTCTGCACTGCTGGAGGACTCTGCTCCTTCCTCTATAACTCTCCTCTCCTGAAATACTCTGCTCTGCTGGAGGACTCTGCTCCTTCCTCTATAACTCTCCTCTCCTGAAATACTCTGCTCTGCTGGAGGACTCTGCTCCTCCCTCTATATCTCTCCTTTCCTGAAATACTCTGCTCTGCTGGAGGACTCTGCTCCTTCCTCTATAACTCTCCTCTCCTGAAATACTCTGCTCTGCTGGAGGACTCTGCTCCTCCCTCTATATCTCTCCTTTCCTGAAATACTCTGCTCTGCTGGAGGACTCTGCTCCTTCCTCTATAACTCTCCTCTCCTGAAATACTCTGCTCTGCTGGAGGACTCTGCTCCTTCCTCTATAACTCTCCTCTCCTGAAATACTCTGCTCTGCTGGAGGACTCTGCTCCTTCCTCTATAACTCTCCTCTCCTGAAATACTCTGTACTGCTGGAGGACTCTGCTCCTTCCTCTATAACTCTCCTCTCCTGAAATACTCTGCTCTGCTGGAGGACTCTGCTCCTTCCTCTATAACTCTCCTCTCCTGAAATACTCTGCTCTGCTGGAGGACTCTGCTCCTTCCTCTATAACTCTCCTCTTCTGAAATACTCTGCACTGCTGGAGGACTCTGCTCCTTCCTCTATAACTCTCCTCTCCTGAAATACTCTGTACTGCTGGAGGACTCTGCTCCTTCCTCTATAACTCTCCTCTCCTGAAATACTCTGCTCTGCTGGAGGACTCTGCTCCTTCCTCTATAACTCTCCTCTCCTGAAATACTCTGCTCTGCTGGAGGACTCTGCTCCTCCCTCTATATCTCTCCTTTCCTGAAATACTCTGCTCTGCTGGAGGGCTCTGCTCCTTCCTCTATAACTCTCCTCTCCTGAAATACTCTGTACTGCTGGAGGACTCTGCTCCTTCCTCTATAACTCTCCTCTCCTGAAATACTCTGCTCTGCTGGAGGACTCTGCTCCTTCCTCTATAACTCTCCTCTCCTGAAATACTCTGCTCTGCTGGAGGACTCTGCTCCTTCCTCTATAACTCTCCTCTCCTGAAATACTCTGCACTTGTGGAGGACTCTGCTCCTTCCACTATAACTCTCCTCTCCTGAAATACTCTGCACTGCTGGAGGACTCTGCTCCTTCCTCTATAACTCTCCTCTCCTGAAATACTCTGCTCTGCTGGAGGACTCTGCTCCTTCCTCTATAACTCTCCTCTCCTGAAATACTCTGCTCTGCTGGAGGACTCTGCTCCTCCCTCTATATCTCTCCTTTCCTGAAATACTCTGCTCTGCTGGAGGACTCTGCTCCTTCCTCTATAACTCTCCTCTCCTGAAATACTCTGCTCTGCTGGAGGACTCTGCTCCTCCCTCTATATCTCTCCTTTCCTGAAATACTCTGCTCTGCTGGAGGACTCTGCTCCTTCCTCTATAACTCTCCTCTCCTGAAATACTCTGCTCTGCTGGAGGACTCTGCTCCTTCCTCTATAACTCTCCTCTCCTGAAATACTCTGCTCTGCTGGAGGACTCTGCTCCTTCCTCTATAACTCTCCTCTCCTGAAATACTCTGTACTGCTGGAGGACTCTGCTCCTTCCTCTATAACTCTCCTCTCCTGAAATACTCTGCTCTGCTGGAGGACTCTGCTCCTTCCTCTATAACTCTCCTCTCCTGAAATACTCTGCTCTGCTGGAGGACTCTGCTCCTTCCTCTATAACTCTCCTCTTCTGAAATACTCTGCACTGCTGGAGGACTCTGCTCCTTCCTCTATAACTCTCCTCTCCTGAGATACTCTGCTCTGCTGGAGGACTCTGCTCCTTCCTCTATAACTCTCCTCTTCTGAAATACTCTGCACTGCTGGAGGACTCTGCTCCTTCCTCTATAACTCTCCTCTCCTGAAATACTCTGTACTGCTGGAGGACTCTGCTCCTTCCTCTATAACACTCCTCTCCTGAAATACTCTGCACTGCTGGAGGACTCTGCTCCTTCCTCTATAACTCTCCTCTCCTGAAATACTCTGCTCTGCTGGAGGACTCTGCTCCTTCCTCTATAACTCTCCTCTCCTGAAATACTCTGCTCTGCTGGAGGACTCTGCTCCTCCCTCTATATCTCTCCTTTCCTGAAATACTCTGCTCTGCTGGAGGGCTCTGCTCCTTCCTCTATAACTCTCCTCTCCTGAAATACTCTGCACTTGTGGAGGACTCTGCTCCTTCCACTATAACTCTCCTCTCCTTAAATACTCTGCTCTGCTGGAGGACTCTGCTCCTCCCTCTATAACTCTCCTCTCCTGAGATACTCTGCACTGCTGGAGGACTCTGCTCCTTCCTCTATAACTCTCCTCTCCTGAAATACTCTGCTCTGCTGGAGGACTCTGCTCCTTCCTCTATAACTCTCCTCTCCTGAAATACTCTGTACTGCTGGAGGACTCTGCTCCTTCCTCTATAACTCTCCTCTCCTGAAATACTCTGCACTTGTGGAGGACTCTGCTCCTTCCACTATAACTCTCCTCTCCTGAAATACTCTGCACTGCTGGAGGACTCTGCTCCTTCCTCTATAACTCTCCTCTCCTGAAATACTCTGCTCTGCTGGAGGACTCTGCTCCTTCCTCTATAACTCTCCTCTCCTGAAATACTCTGCTCTGCTGGAGGACTCTGCTCCTCCCTCTATATCTCTCCTTTCCTGAAATACTCTGCTCTGCTGGAGGACTCTGCTCCTTCCTCTATAACTCTCCTCTCCTGAAATACTCTGCTCTGCTGGAGGACTCTGCTCCTCCCTCTATATCTCTCCTTTCCTGAAATACTCTGCTCTGCTGGAGGACTCTGCTCCTTCCTCTATAACTCTTCTCTCCTAAAATACTCTGCACTGCTGTAGGACTCTGCTCCTTCCTCTATAACTCTCCTCTCCTGAGATTCTCTGCTCTGCTGGAGGACTCTGCTCCTTCCTCTATAACTCTCCTCTCCTGAAATACTCTGCTCTGCTGGAGGACTCTGCTCCTTCCTCTATAACTCTCCTCTCCTGAAATACTCTGCTCTGCTGGAGGACTCTGCTCCTTCCTCTATAACTCTCCTCTCCTGAAATACTCTGTACTGCTGGAGGACTCTGCTCCTTCCTCTATAACTCTCCTCTCCTGAAATACTCTGCTCTGCTGGAGGACTCTGCTCCTTCCTCTATAACTCTCCTCTCCTGAAATACTCTGCTCTGCTGGAGGACTCTGCTCCTTCCTCTATAACTCTCCTCTTCTGAAATACTCTGCACTGCTGGAGGACTCTGCTCCTTCCTCTATAACTCTCCTCTCCTGAAATACTCTGTACTGCTGGAGGACTCTGCTCCTTCCTCTATAACTCTCCTCTCCTGAAATACTCTGCTCTGCTGGAGGACTCTGCTCCTTCCTCTATAACTCTCCTCTCCTGAAATACTCTGCTCTGCTGGAGGACTCTGCTCCTTCCTCTATAACTCTCCTCTCCTGAAATACTCTGCTCTGCTGGAGGACTCTGCTCCTTCCTCTATAACTCTCCTCTCCTGAAATACTCTGCTCTGCTGGAGGACTCTGCTCCTTCCTCTATAACTCTCCTCTCCTGAAATACTCTGTACTGCTGGAGGACTCTGCTCCTTCCTCTATAACTCTCCTCTCCTGAAATACTCTGCTCTGCTGGAGGACTCTGCTCCTCCCTCTATATCTCTCCTTTCCTGAAATACTCTGCTCTGCTGGAGGGCTCTGCTCCTTCCTCTATAACTCTCCTCTCCTGAAATACTCTGTACTGCTGGAGGACTCTGCTCCTTCCTCTATAACTCTCCTCTCCTGAAATACTCTGCTCTGCTGGAGGACTCTGCTCCTTCCTCTATAACTCTCCTCTTCTGAAATACTCTGCACTGCTGGAGGACTCTGCTCCTTCCTCTATAACTCTCCTCTCCTGAGATACTCTGCTCTGCTGGAGGACTCTGCTCCTTCCTCTATAACTCTCCTCTCCTGAAATACTCTGCTCTGCTGGAGGACTCTGCTCCTTCCTCTATAACTCTCCTCTCCTGAAATACTCTGCTCTGCTGGAGGACTCTGCTCCTTCCTCTATAACTCTCCTGAAATACTCTGCCCTGCTGGAGGACTCTGCTCCTTCCTCTATAACTCTCCTCTCCTGAAATACTCTGCTCTGCTGGAGGACTCTGCTCCTTCCTCTATAACTCTCCTCTCCTGAAATACTCTGCTCTGCTGGAGGACTCTGTTCCTTCCTCTATAACTCTCCTCTTCTGAAATACTCTGCACTGCTGGAGGACTCTGCTCCTTCCTCTATAACTCTCCTCTCCTGAGATACTCTGCTCTGCTGGAGGACTCTGCTCCTTCCTCTATATCTCTCCTCTCCTGAAATACTCTGCACTGCTGGAGGACTCTGCTCCTTCCTCTATAACTCTCCTCTCCTGAAATACTCTGCTCTGCTGGAGGACTCTGCTCCTTCCTCTATATCTCTCCTCTCCTGAAATACTCTGCACTGCTGGAGGACTCTGCTCCTTCCTCTATAACTCTCCTCTCCTGAAATACTCTGCTCTGCTGGAGGACTCTGCTCCTTCCTCTATATCTCTCCTCTCCTGAAATACTCTGCACTGCTGGAGGACTCTGCTCCTTCCTCTATAACTCTCCTCTCCTGAAATACTCTGCTCTGCTGGAGGACTCTGCTCCTTCCTCTATAACCCTCCTCTCCTGAAATACTCTGCCCTGCTGGAGGACTCTGCTCCTTCCTCTATCACTCTCCTCTCCTGATATACTCTGCTCCTTCCTCTATAACTCTCCTCTCCTGAGATACTCTGCACTGCTGGAGGACTCTGCTCCTTCCTCTATAACTCTCCTCTCCTGAAATACTCTGCTCTGCTGGAGGACTCTGCTCCTTCCTCTATAACTCTCCTCTCCTGAAATACTCTGTACTGCTGGAGGACTCTGCTCCTTCCTCTATAACTCCTCTCCTGAAATACTCTGCACTGCTGGAGGACTCTGCTCCTTCCTCTATCACTCTCCTCTCCTGATATACTCTGCTCCTTCCTCTATAACTCTCCTCTCCTGAGATACTCTGCACTGCTGGAGGACTCTGCCCCTTCCTCTATAACTCTCCTCTCCTGATACTCTGCTCTGCTGGAGGACTCTGCTCCTTCCTCTATAACTCTCCTCTCCTGAAATACTCTGCTCTGCTGGAGGACTCTGCTCCTTCCTCTATAACTCTCCTCTTCTGAAATACTCTGCTGGAGGACTCTGCTCCTTTCTCTATAACTCTCCTCTCCTGAAATACTCTGCACTGCTGGAGGACTCTGCCCCTTCCTCTATAACTCTCCTCTCCTGATACTCTGCTCTGCTGCAGGACTCTGCTCCTTCCTCTATAACTCTCCTCTTCTGAAATACTCTGCTCTGCTGGAGGACTCTGCTCCTTTCTCTATAACTCTCCTCTCCTGAAATACTCTGCACTGCTGGAGTACTCTGCCCCTTCCTCTATAACTCTCCTCTTCTGAAATACTCTGCACTGCTGGAGGACTCTGCCCCTTCCTCTATAACTCTCCTCTTCTGAAATACTCTGCACTGCTGGAGGACTCTGCTCCTTCCTCTATAACTCTCCTCTCCTGAAATACTCTGCTCTGCTGGAGGAATCTGCACCTTCCTCTATAACTCTCCTCTCCTGAAATACTCTGCTCTGCTGGAGGACTCTGCTCCTTTCTCTATAACTCTCCTCTCCTGAAATACTCTGCTCTGCTGGAGGACTCTGCCCCTTCCTCTATAACTCTCCTCTTCTGAAATACTCTGCACTGCTGGAGGACTCTGCCCCTTCCTCTATAACTCTCCTCTTCTGAAATACTCTGCACTGCTGGAGGACTCTGCTCCTTCCTCTATAACTCTCCTCTCCTGAAATAATCTGCTCTGCTGGAGGACTCTGCTCCTTCCTCTATAACTCTCCTCTCCTGAGATACTCTGCACTGCTGGAGGACTCTGCTCCTTCCTCTCTAACTCTCCTCTCCTGAAATACTCTGCTCTGCTGGAGGACTCTGCTCCTTCCTCTATAACTCTCCTCTCCTGAAATACTCTGCTGGAGGACTCTGCTCCTTCCTCTATAACTCTCCTCTGCTGAGATACTCTGCTCTGCTGGAGGACTCTGCTCCTTCCTCTATAACTCTCCTCTCCTGAGATACTCTGCTCTGCTGGAGGACTCTGCTCCTTCCTCTATAACTCTCCTCTCCTGAGATACTCTGCTCTGCTGGAGGACTCTGCTCCTTCCTCTATAACTCTCCTCTCCTGAAATACTCTGCTCTGCTGGAGGACTCTGCTCCTTCCTCTATAACTCTCCTCTCCTGAAATACTCTGCACTGCTGGAGGACTCTGCTCCTTCCTCTATAACTCTCCTCTCCTGAGATACTCTGCTCTGCTGGAGGACTCTGCTCCTTCCTCTATAACTCTCCTCTGCTGAGATACTCTGCTCTGCTGGAGGACTCTGCTCCTTCCTCTATAACTCTCCTCTCCTGAGATACTCTGCTCTGCTGGAGGACTCTGCTCCTTCCTCTATAACTCTCCTCTCCTGAAATACTCTGCTCTGCTGGAGGACTCTGCTCCTTCCTCTATAACTCTCCTCTCCTGAAATACTCTGCTCTGCTGGAGGACTCTGCTCCTTCCTCTATAACTCTCCTCTCCTGGTAATGCATGGCGGTGAAGTAGATGGCACTAATGTCGGGCTCAAGGTTGTCTTTGGTATCTTCCTCTTCTCTTCCTAATCTATAAAATGATTATAATGAGAGATTGCAGTAAAAAAAAGAAGGGAAGCGATCGTGATCAATCGGTCATTATATTTTCCTTCCTGCGTCACGGCTCACCGGCTCCACAGACATCCGGTATAACCAGTTCTTCTCACCTATCCGTACACCGCCATGGACCTCCGAACTGTTTACCTTTCTGCTATGGGACTGTTTATTCAGAAATTATTATTTTTTTATTGTCTAAGAGAAAAGAGTATTTTCTATACGACAAAAACATGGCGTACTTGTCCTGAGATTGTCTCACAAAAATGTTATTTATTTTTTATGCAATCTTTAGATCAAAAGTAAAAAAAAAAAAATAAAAAAAAAAATTGTTGTGGTTTTATTATTGTTAGTTTAAGAAAAAGAAAAAGTACTGTAGAAAATATAATCAATCATTTTGATATTTAAATTTACACTAAAACTATGATTCTGAAATTAATTATGTCCAAAAAATGTAATAAAGTTTTTTTTTTTTTCTTCTTTTAATTGTATCTCTTTTTTATGAGACAAAAAAAAAAACAAAAACAAAAAAAAAAACAAGTAAACAGGAAAAAGGTTTGATTACTAATGTTGAAAAATAGAAAAAAGAAATCAGGAAAATACTAGGGAGAGGGGAAAGAAGGGGTTAATTATGGTAAACCAATTAGAGGTTAAAAGGGAACACATTTTATTTTAAAAGATAACCAAAGAAAGAAACTTTTTTTTTTTTTTTTTCTTGTCAGGTTGCTTTAATTGACATCAACCCTTCCATCTGCAGAAGGCTTTCATGTGAAATCAAAATCTTATGAAGCAGATTTTTTTTTTTGGTCTCCAAAATGAGTGATCTTCAGTTTGTTATATTATTATCAACAATAAAGAATTTAGGATTCTTTAGACGGAGGTTCGGCTGTTTTGGTTTTGCGTGGATTTTGCCATTTGGGTGGCCTCTCTCTTGTTGCAGAGCTGCCAAAGTCATTCCAACAAGGAAAGTTACCATATCATAGAAGATTGAGGAAAGATCTAGATGCATCATATCTACTTTTTCTTGATCTGCAGATAAATGAAAGAGTAGATCTCTCTATCTCCTGTCTGATCAATGTTTATAAACAATGTTACTTTGTATCTCTCTATCTCCTGTCTGATCAATTTTTATAAACAATGTTACTTTGTATCTCTCTATCTCCTGTCTGATCAATGTTTATAAACAATGTTACTTTGTATCTCTCCATCTCCTGTCTGATCAATGTTTATAAACAATGTTACTTTGTATCTCTCTATCTCCTGTCTGATCAATTTTTATAAACAATGTTACTTTGTATCTCTCTATCTCCTGTCTGATCAATTTTTATAAACAATGTTACTTTGTATCTCTCTATCTCCTGTCTGATCAATGTTTATAAACAATGTTACTTTGTATCTCTCTATCTCCTGTCTGATCATTTTTTATAAACAATGTTACTTTGTATCTCTCTATCTCCTGTCTGATCAATGTTTATAAACAATGTTACTTTGTATCTCTCTATCTCCTGTCTGATCAATGTTTATAAACAATGTTACTTTGTATCTCTCCATCTCCTGTCTGATCAATGTTTATAAACAATGTTACTTTGTATCTCTCCATCTCCTGTCTGATCAATGTTTATAAACAATGTTACTTTGTATCTCTCTATCTCCTGTCTGATCAATTTTTATAAACAATGTTACTTTGTATCTCTCTATCTCCTGTCTGATCAATGTTTATAAACAATGTTACTTTGTATCTCTCTCTCTCCTGTCTGATCAATTTTTATAAACAATGTTACTTTGTATCTCTCTATCTCCTGTCTGATCATTTTTTATAAACAATGTTACTTTGTATCTCTCTATCTCCTGTCTGATCAATTTTTATAAACAATGTTACTTTGTATCTCTCCATCTCCTGTCTGATCAATGTTTATAAACAATGTTACTTTGTATCTCTCCATCTCCTGTCTGATCAATGTTTATAAACAATGTTACTTTGTATCTCTCCATCTCCTGTCTGATCAATGTTTATAAACAATGTTACTTTGTATCTCTCTATCTCCTGTCTGATCAATGTTTATAAACAATGTTACTTTGTATCTCTCTATCTCCTGCCTGATCAATGTTTATAAACAATGTTACTTTGTATCTCTCTATCTCCTGTCTGATCAATGTTTATAAACAATGTTACTTTGTATCTCTCCATCTCCTGTCTGATCAATGTTTATAAACAATGTACTTTGTATCTCTCTATCTCCTGTCTGATCAATGTTTATAAACAATGTTACTTTGTATCTCTCTATCTCCTGTCTGATCAATGTTTATAAACAATGTTACTTTGTATCTCTCTATCTCCTGTCTGATCAATGTTTATAAACAATGTTACTTTGTATCTCTCCATCTCCTGTCTGATCAATGTTTATAAACAATGTTACTTTGTATCTCTCCATCTCCTGTCTGATCAATGTTTATAAACAATGTTACTTTGTATCTCTCTATCTCCTGTCTGATCAATGTTTATAAACAATGTTACTTTGTATCTCTCTATCTCCTGCCTGATCAATGTTTATAAACAATGTTACTTTGTATCTCTCTATCTCCTGTCTGATCAATGTTTATAAACAATGTTACTTTGTATCTCTCCATCTCCTGTCTGATCAATGTTTATAAACAATGTACTTTGTATCTCTCTATCTCCTGTCTGATCAATGTTTATAAACAATGTTACTTTGTATCTCTCTATCTCCTGTCTGATCAATGTTTATAAACAATGTTACTTTGTATCTCTCTATCTCCTGTCTGATCAATGTTTATAAACAATGTTACTTTGTAGCTCTCTATCTCCCATCTGATCAATGTTTATAAACAATGTTACTTTGTATCTCTGTATCTTCTGTCTGATCAATTTTTATAAACAATGTTACTTTTTATTTCTATATTTTCTGTCTGATCAATGTTTATAAACAATGTTACTTTGTATCTCTCTATCTCCTGTCTGATCAATGTTTATAAACAATGTTACTTTGTAGCTCTCTATCTCCCATCTGATCAATGTTTATAAACAATGTTACTTTGTATCTCTCTATCTCCTGTCTGATCAATTTTTATAAACAATGTTACTTTGTATCTCTGTATCTCCCATCTGATCAATGTTTATAAACAATGTTACTTTGTACCCCTCTATCTCCTGTCTGATCAATGTTTATAAACAATGTTACTGTGTATCTCTATATCTCCTATGCTAATAACAGTTATAAACAATGTTACAATGGGAGGGGCTGTCTGGGTGTATAACATAGCTTCCTAAAAACATCTCTTCACCAGAGCTCTCAGCCTTGGTGTAAGCAGTGGGCTGGCTCTTGGGAGGAGTTATGCAAATATCTAAATGTCTTGATGTCAGTCTGGAGGAAAGGGCCTTCCTAAGCATTCCTTTTTGGGGAGACAACATTTCAGGTTTAGCAACAATGCCTCATCCCAGAGGATACTATTCCATCTTAGGGAATCATGCTCAATCCAAAAGGGCAATATTCTATCCCAGGGAAGAATACTCCATCTCAGAGGACAACACTCTATCCTAGGGGGGCAATAAATCATTCCCAGGGCAGTAATCCATCTTTGGGGGTAATTCTCCATGTTATGGGGTAATGCTCCTCCATAAAGGGCAATATTCAATACCTGGGGACAATGCTCTTCCCCAGAAGACAATATTCCATCTTAGGGAATAATGCTCAATCCAAAAGGGCAATATTCTATCCCAGGGAAGAATACTCCATCTCAGAGGACAACACTCTATCCTAGGGGGGCAATAAATCATCTCAGGGAGCTTATTCCCAGGGCAGTAATCCATCTTTGGGGGTAATTCTCCATGTTATGGGGTAATGCTCCTCCATAAAGGGCAATATTCTATCCCAGGGAAGAATACTCCATCTCAGAGAACAACACTCTATCCTAGGGGGGCAATAAATCATTCCCAGGGCAGTAATCCATCTTTGGGGGTAATTCTCCATGTTATGGGGTAATGCTCCTCCATAAAGGGCAATATTCAATATCTGGGGACAATGCTCTTCCCCAGAAGACAATATTCAACCCCTGCAGGGAACAATGCTCTTTCTAAGAGGCCGATCATCAACCCCAAGAGGTTTGATATGGATGTTGCAATACAGAGCAAATGTAAAAATTTGCAAAACAATATCGGAATCAAACAATATTCCATCCCAGGGAACAATGTTCAATCCCAGATGGCAATATTCCACCCTATGGGAAAGTACTCATAGAGGGCAATTATACATTTCAGAGAACCTATTTCCAGGGCAGTGATTAAACTTTGGGGGTAATGCTCAATCTCATTGCTCTACCCAGAGCGCAATATTCCACCCCAGGGGACACTGCTCCATCTCAGTGGTTAATAATCCACCCCAGGAGGCAATATTCCATCTCAGGAGAAAACATTTCATGATTGGGAACAATGGTACCCCTGATGACGTCAGTTGTGACGAAACGGTCGTAGGGTCGTCACATTGCACGCACTGCGCATGCGCTAACCGGAAGCCTTTTGACACGATACAGAGCTTTTTAATTACCTTGCAAGGAACGTTTTTATGCACTAGGACTTGGTCCTATTTTTGGAAATTCTTTTAAATAAAGACAGTGAAGGGACCTCTACACTACTGGATGCTTTTGTTTTTCTTTTCCTTATTCAAAAAACCATGGCTATCTACTGGATGTCTGTCTGATCACCCATGGAAGCCAATGCTCATTGATGTGAATGGATTGCCCCTTGGAAGCGTGTCATTGATCTGACCAGCGGATTATGGGTGGAGGAAGCTCCCAAAGTTCCGGTGTGGATCCCATCAATCTTCTGAGCCTTGTTTGACCCCCCCCTGAGTAAGGGCGGACACAGGCTGGTGGTAAGCCTCCAACAAGGTGGCGGGTAGGACAACACTTGAATGAACATATCCATGTCTCTACACTGGAAAATATCTACTGGATATCTACACTTATGAACTTTTTTGTTTGTTTTTGTTTTTATCTTTTATGCACGTTTTACTGAGAAAGCAGTATATATTTGTGGACTATTCGTAGCACAATTTTCACATTTTTATGGTCATAAGTCATTTGTACCTACTTTTGGTTATCTAGGAATCACAGTACACATAGGTGTCCTTTTATGAAACTGAGATCAGAGGAGATCCCGAGTCTCGCCGCTGATCTCAGGTCATTAGCAGTGTATGAAACTGAGGTAATCAGCGGAGAACATGTTCTCATTATCTCAGCACAGTGAGAATCTGTAACTGACTGTCACAGAAACGGCCCGTGTATGAAGGTGAGATCTCTGCACCTCACTGGAGATCTCATACAGAATTCTCACTTTCTGATTCACCATCTCAGAGGTTGAGAATCAGAGAGAGAATCGGGAGGGAGAGGGTGCGCCACGCCTGGCTTCCACCACAGGTGTATAAGTGGTATCAGCAATGCCTTCCTTTACCTTCGGGCCTGTGTTGTGCATCGGATCCTCCCTCCAAGAGTCTCCGAGAACCTCGTCTGCCAGAAACTTGAGCCACACACCGTTAAAGTCCAACACTCCTTTATTTAGAACATAACATGGACTTCCTTGGCTATAGAACAGAAAAGGAGGTGTGTGTGCGAATAGGCCCAGACACAAGTTCGATCCTCCACTCTCCTCCAAAGAGTGGGTTATGGTCTCCGCACGAGGGAAATTCACCTTCCGGACGGTCTCCGACAAGAGACTCACCCGTCACCGGCAGTATGCTGCACCGGGTCTTCAGATGAGGAGCTCTTCCCGGTCCATTACGCCCACCTCGGATTCAGGCATCCATCTCCGGAGTACCTTAGGATCCTTCCCTCGCGGAACTCAGTGTTGGGCACTGAGCTCCGGACCGCCGTCCGAGTACCTCACCCCAGGCTAAAGGTGCCAAGGGTGGAACACGATCTCCGGTGGTCCTCTAGGCCTAGTCCGCCTAGAGGACAAACACGAACTCCATCCGCAGGCTAAAGGTGCCAGGGACCAACGACCCCGTGACCAAGATGTCTGGCCCTTTTATCCCCTCTCCCAGCAAGCACGGCGGGTTCCCCGCCCCACCATACCGCTGCCCAGAGAGGACAAATGTAAGCTCAGCACACAACGGTATCCGTCCGTCGGCCCATGGTGACAGCGCCACCCAGTGGACCGCCGAAGACACACCACTGGTGTCACCGAAAAATTCAAAAACTTACGGCGGGAAAGTAAGTACCCGCTACATATATATATATATATATATATATACACATACAGATTATATATATATATATATATAAATAAATATATATATATATATAGATATATAGATATATAAATATATATCTATATATATATATATATTGTGAGGGGGTTAGCTCGGCAGCGGGTGTGTGTGACCCCCGGGATGGGCTCCCCACACAAAAACAGGCCCAGCAAACGGAGGTTGTGGTTTTCAAAATCAAAAAGGTGCGGTTTATTTTCTATTTACAGTGACAAAACACAGCAAAGCAAAAGAAACATAAATAAAATAAATCCTGGTCAACTTGACCTCTGACTAAACATACAGGTTTCCTAACTAACAACTGGGATCAGCCTAGTGCTGTCCTAGTCCCTAAGTCCCTGGTTTTAAATGTCCAAGCAAATAGCCACACAGGCTTTGTCTCACCGCACAGGGGTTCACTCTCCCTAGACAGTCCACACAGGTCTGGGTCCAGGCATGAGCATACACCTAATGAATCTGGGAGTTCTTATAGAGGCCTAAATGAGCTGACAAGCTTCAGCTGGTCTCATCAACTCCCTGTCTGCACGACGCCCCACACTCTCCCTAGAGGTATGAGTCATCCATGAGCCCACTAGCCTCAGCTGGGCGTATACAACTCTCCACCTAGTTGTATAAGTCGGCGTAAAGCCTGAATCTGGGCGAAATATATCTACCCCCCTGGATGCAACCAGGTGACTTTACCTTCCTGCTGTCACATACCCCCCCCTCTTGTTTTAACCTCGGGGTTGGAACACCAGCAATCAGGCATTCATGTACTCGAGACAAAGCATCCACATTCCCCATTTGAACGCCAGGGCGATGCTTTACTGTGAAGTTGAATTCCTGGAGGGCCAGGAACCACCTATTCACTCTTCTATTTGTTTCCTTGTTTTGAGCCATCCACTTTAACGGAGCGTGATCCGTAACCATGTCAAAGTGCCTACCTAGCAGGTAGTACCGAAGGGAATCTAGAGCCCACTTCACCGCTAAACACTCCTTTTCAACGGTGGCGTAATTTACCTCATGGGACTTCAACTTCCTGCTGAGGTAAATGACTGGGTGCTCTTCCCCGTTCCAGACCTGGGACAATACTGCTCCTAACCCCACATCTGACGCATCACTTTGTACGACAAAGTCTTTAGAGAAGTCGGGTGAGTACAACACTGGCTGGCTACATAAGGCTTGTTTCAAGAATTGGAATGCTGCCTCAGCCTCGGGGGTCCATTTAATCATGACCGACCCTTTCCCCTTCGTCAGGTTGGTTAGGGGCACAGCCTTAGAAGCAAAGTGGGGAATGAATCGCCGATAATACCCAGCGATTCCCAGAAAGGCTCGTACCTGCTTCTTGCTGTTGGGACGTGGCCAACTCTGGATGGCCTCGACTTTGTTGAGTTGGGGTTTTATTACTCCCCTCCCAATGGTGTACCCAAGATATTTGGCCTCCTCCTGCCCAATGGTACACTTCTTGGGGTTAGCCGTAAACCCCGCTTCCCGAACAGAGTCCAGGACTGCTTGCACTTTTGGCAGATGTGAGGCCCAATCTGTGCTATGGACAATTACGTCATCCAGGTAAGCCGCAGCATACTTCCGCTGGAATGTGGCCGGCGCATTCTGTAACCCGAACGGCATTCTTTTATATTGGAACGCCCCGTCTGGGGTTACAAATGCGGTTTTCTCTTTGGCCGACTTGGCCAGGGGGATTTGCCAATACCCTTTTGTGAGGTCAAGAGTCGTCATGTATCGGGCTGTTCCCAGCCGGTCGATCAACTCATCTATACGTGGCATGGGGTAGGTGTCAAATTTTGTAACTTTGTTCAACTGACGAAAATCGTTACAAAATCGCCAGCTCCCATCCGGTTTAGGCACCAACACAATGGGACTAGACCAATCACTTTGGGACTCCTCTATCACCCCTAAGTTCAGCATTTTCTGTACTTCCTCCCGTATTGCCTCCCGTCGGGCCTCTGGGATCCGATAGGGTTTTAACTTCACCCTTTCACCGGGCGGGGTAATGATGTCATGCTCTACCCCAGATGTTTGTCCCGGCAGCTCAGAGAATACCTCCTTGTTGCGAAGCACAAACTCCTTAACCTCCTGTTGTTGGGGTTGTGACAAGGTGGCTGCTATTCCAACCTCAGGAATCATGCAACCAGTTTGAGCTGGTGACCAAGTGTCTGCGACTAGGGACTCTCTATCCCTCCAGGCTTTCAACAGATTAACGTGATAGATCTGTTCGGGCTTTCGCCTTCCTGGTTGTCTGACCTTGTAATTCACTTCGCTCACTTTTTCCATTATCTCATAGGGGCCTTGCCATTTGGCAAGGAATTTACTTTCAACCGTAGGGACAAGTACCAGTATCCTATCCCCCGGGGAAAAGGTACGGGTCTTGGCTCCACGGTTGTACACTCTCTGCTGTGCTAACTGCGCTTGGGCCAAATGTTCCTTCACGATGGGCATTACCTGTGCAATTCGGTCTTGCATCAGGGCGACATGCTCAATCACACTCCTGTGGGGAGAACTCTCACTTTCCCAAGTTTCCTTGGCAATATCCAACAGCCCTCTTGGGTGTCTCCCATACAGTAACTCAAAGGGGGAGAATCCCGTAGAGGATTGGGGCACCTCCCTAATAGCAAACATCAGATAAGGGAGTAGACAGTCCCAATCCTTTCCATCTCTATCCACCACTTTCTTCAACATTTGTTTTAGGGTTTTGTTGAATCTTTCAACCAGCCCATCGGTTTGGGGGTGATACACAGATGTACGTAATTGCGTCACTTTGAACAATTTACACAGCTCCTTCATAACCCGGGACATAAAGGGTGTACCTTGGTCCGTAAGCAGTTCTTTACAAATACCCACCCGGCTAAACACAAGAGATAGCTCTTTGGCTATGGTTTTGGCCGAGGTATTTCGGAGAGGGATCGCTTCTGGATAACGGGTGGCATAGTCCATTATAACTAATATGTACTGGTGCCCCCTAGCGGACTTGATTATAGGCCCTACCAAATCCATGGCGATCCTCTCAAACGGGACCTCAATGATGGGTAGAGGGACCAGCGGGCTACGGAAATGTGGCATCGGGGCCGACCTCTGACACACAGGGCAGGAGGAACAATAATTTTCTATGTCCTTCATCACCCCCGGCCAATAGAATCTCTGTAATACCCTCTCTCGGGTTTTCTCTGTCCCCAGATGACCTCCAAGAATGTGCCCATGGGCCAACTCCAACACCAACTTCCTGTAAGGTTTGGGCACCACAAGCTGCTCAACGGTTTCTTCTGCCCTTTTTGCCACCCGATACAGTAGGTCCTTCTCTACGCTGAAGTATGGGTAAGTGCAGGTATTATCTGGGTTCACTAACTCGCCATCTATTTTCACTACGTTTTCCCGTGCCTTTATTAGGGCGGGGTCTTTCAACTGTTCTGTGGCAAAGTTTTCCCTGTGAACCTCAAGATCAGAAAACTCCACAGACGGTAGGTTTTCGTCTGAGGAGGTGGGCTCCTCTCCAGTTTCTTGAGTCTCCCCTGCCAATACTGATAAGGGAAATTCCGGAGAGTCCTCACCACTCTCAGGGGAGTTCTGGCTATCACATTCCTGGTACATAGGGGCACCAGTGGGGGGCTCAGGATCATCCCACAGTTCCCAGAACTTCGGAAAATCCCTTCCCACAATGGCGTCATGCGGTAACTGAGATACTAAGCCCACTGGATGAGAGAGGGTACCTTTGGGGGTCTCGAAACACACTGTAGTCACTGGATACTCTCGGGTGTCCCCATGCACACAAATAACAGCTACCTTGCTATTCCCAAAGACCTCTGTTTTAACTAACTCAGCCTTTATCAGGGTCACAAGGCTACCTGAATCCAGCAATACCACAACATTTCTACCATTAACACACATTTTGCATAAATGTTTCTCAGTTCCTCGAATGGCAGTGCATGCGACTGTCGCACACAGCGACTGACGTCTGCCCGTCAGAAAGTCACACTGCATGGGTTCCTCCATAACCGGGCAATTGGCTGCAATATGTCCCGCTTGCCGGCAGCGGTAGCAAACGATCCTTCTTGCCGCCTCTTGAGCCGCTGATTTCCCAGGCTGTTCTCGCCAAACTTGGGGTAGAGCTCCCACCCTCTCACTCTCTCCACCCTCACCCCTTGGAATCCTCTTATCCGCCCCTGGGGATGGTCTGGTCTTAGGGTGGAAAGTCCGAGAGTCTCTGGAAGAGGCCGTCAGGTTCTCTGTAGCCAAGTATTTCTCCACACGATCCACAAGACCATCGGCCGTCTCTGGGTCTCCATGGCTTACCCACTTTTGGATGGCAGTAGGAAGAGCTCTCAAAAACCGATCCATTACAACACGTTCCACAATCTTTGGTGCGGACAAAGTCTCTGGCTGTAGCCACTTTCTGCTCAGGTGAATGAGATCATACATTTGAGACCTGGGGGGTTTTCCAAGCTGGAAAGTCCAGTTATGCACACGCTGAGCCCGGACAGCCTGGGTGACACCCAGCCTTGCCAAAATTTCAGCTTTTAGCATCACATAGTCTTTTGCTTGGTTAGGCTCTAGGTCATAGTAAGCTTTCTGCGATTCACCAGTTAACAGAGGAGCCACCAGTCCAGCCCACTGCTCCTCAGGCCACTTTTCTCTTTCAGCGGTCCTTTCAAATGTGGTCAAAAATACCTCTGGATCATCCTCTCCAGTCATTTTTGTCAATAAATGACTCACCCCAAAGGACGCGGTATTAGTGGGACGGCTTTCCTCACTGGTCTGCGGACGTTGCTGCATTACTGCTTCCATTTGTTGTAGTCTCTGCTCTTGCTTCTGTAACAGGTCTATGAAGCGGGCCTCAGATTGCTGCTGGGCTTGTTGCTGAGCCTCCAGACTCTGTTGGTGAGCTTGCTGCTGGGCTGCAAGGCTCTGTTGATGAGCTTGCTGCTGGGCTGCAAGGCTCCTTTGCAAACCTGCATTTGTCTGCTGTTGATTGGCATTTGCTAGAGCCAGCTGTTTCAGTATCTCCTCCATGCTGGCTTAAAAAAAACTGCCACTGGTTCTCCACCAACTGTGAGGGGGTTAGCTCGGCAGCGGGTGTGTGTGACCCCCGGGATGGGCTCCCCACACAAAAACAGGCCCAGCAAACGGAGGTTGTGGTTTTCAAAATCAAAAAGGTGCGGTTTATTTTCTATTTACAGTGACAAAACACAGCAAAGCAAAAGAAACATAAATAAAATAAATCCTGGTCAACTTGACCTCTGACTAAACATACAGGTTTCCTAACTAACAACTGGGATCAGCCTAGTGCTGTCCTAGTCCCTAAGTCCCTGGTTTTAAATGTCCAAGCAAATAGCCACACAGGCTTTGTCTCACCGCACAGGGGTTCACTCTCCCTAGACAGTCCACACAGGTCTGGTTCCAGGCATGAGCAAACACCTAATGAATCTGGGAGTTCTTATAGAGGCCTAAATGAGCTGACAAGCTTCAGCTGGTCTCATCAACTCCCTGTCTGCACGACGCCCCACACTCTCCCTAGAGGTATGAGTCATCCATGAGCCCACTAGCCTCAGCTGGGCTTATACAACTCTCCACCTAGTTGTATAAGTCGGCGTAAAGCCTGAATCTGGGCGAAATATATCTACCCCCCTGGATGCAACCAGGTGACTTTACCTTCCTGCTGTCACAATATATATATATATATCTATATATATATAGATATATATATAGATAGATATATATATCTATCTATATATATAGATATATCTATATATATATATACATATATATCTATATATATCTATATACATATAGATATATATATAGATATATTATATATATATTTTTTTATTTACATGTTCACGCCTCTGGCTGGGTTCACACTTGTGTGATGCGGGAACCAGCGTGATCCCTGTGCGGTTTCCACATCGCATCTGCATTGACATCTGCGCACTGCTGCGGCTGTCAATGTAAAGTTAATAACACCCCCAGATCATTTCACAGATCGCAGTGTGAACTATGAAATGGTGCAGCAATCGGATTGCATGGGTGTGAACACCCATGCAATCCGTTTTAGTGCGGGCCACATAAAGGGTCCTGTATCATTTTGGTGCAAATGCAATATGATTTAAATTAATATCGCACAAACATTGCATGTGATATGCACAGCAATGCGTCCCGTGGGAGTCAGAACCCGGAAGTGGTGCAAATACCTGTATTAGACAGGTATCTGCACCCCCTCCCCCCTGAAAGGTGCCAAATGTGACACCGGAGGGGGGGTGGGTTCCAAAAAGCGGAGGTTCATTTTTTGTGTGAACCTCCGCTTTAATGTCAAAACCGCTGGCAACAAAAGTGAGTACACCCCTAAGTAAAAATGTCCAAATTGGGAACAATTAGGCATTTTCCCTCCCTGGAGTCATGTGACTTGTTAGTGTTACAAGGTCTCAGGTGTGAATGGGGATCAGGTGTGGTAAATTTGGTGTTATCGCTCTCAGTCTCTCATGCTAGGAGATATTTACTACAAGCCGATGAAGTCACACGCATGCGCACTAGCGGGCCGGCTTCATTGACGGTTTTCTGAATGGGCTCTTGCAGGCCCGAGCACGCATGCGTGTGACGTCATCGCTGCTCCGGCCAATCACAGCGCCGGAGCGGCGATACACTGACGGCAGTGAAGGGACATCGAGGCAAGATGGCGGCGGGGGGCGGAGGTGACCGAGGACCGCTGCGGGGGCTTCGATCTCAGGTAAGTCATTCATAATGAGCTAGTATGCTATGCATACTAGCTCATTATGCCTTTCTTTTGCAGGGTTTTAAAAAAATGGCTTTACTTCCTCTTTAACTTTTCTTTATATATATATATATAGAGATATATATACCTATATATATATATCTATATCTATATATATATCTATATATATATATATTGTGACAGCAGGAAGGTAAAGTCACCTGGTTGCATCCAGGGGGGTAGATATATTTCGCCCAGATTCAGGCTTTACGCCGACTTATACAACTAGGTGGAGAGTTGTATAAGCCCAGCTGAGGCTAGTGGGCTCATGGATGACTCATACCTCTAGGGAGAGTGTGGAGCGTCGTGCAGACAGGGAGTTGATGAGACCAGCTGAAGCTTGTCAGCTCATTTAGGCCTCTATAAGAACTCCCAGATTCATTAGGTGTTAGCTCATGCCTGGAACCAGACCTGTGTGGACTGTCTAGGGAGAGTGAACCCCTGTGCGGTGAGACAAAGCCTGTGTGGCTATTTGCTTGGACATTTAAAACCAGGGACTTAGGGACTAGGACAGCACTAGGCTGATCCCAGTTGTTAGTTAGGAAACCTGTATGTTTAGTCAGAGGTCAAGTTGACCAGGATTTATTTTATTTATGTTTCTTTTGCTTTGCTGTGTTTTGTCACTGTAAATAGAAAATAAACCGCACCTTTTTGATTTTGAAAACCACAACCTCCGTTTGCTGGGCCTGTTTTTGTGTGGGGAGCCCATCCCGGGGGTCACACACACCCGCTGCCGAGCTAACCCCCTCACAATATATATATATATATATATATATATATATATATATATTATTCTACCTGCATTAAAATGCTACTATTAAAGTAATTTTTATATAATTTTTAATTTATTAGTAAAAAAAATTGTAAACCCTAAAAGTATATTTGTAAACTTTATTAAAAAAAATTATAATAATTATAAATGTATTTTTCATTTATATGAATGGTGCATTACATATGTGGATTTCATTCATTTACTGTACACCATTCACATTTAAATAAGCACATGTATGATCTTTAAATATTGATAAAAAACAATGTTTTTTTAATAATTAGGTTAATGTATAATGTGTAGGGGGAATGTAATTGTATTATTTTATTAATATGTGGTGTATAATGTGTCCTGGTTCGTGATCAACTTTTGTATTTTACACTTCCTCATACTGTTCTCCCGCTACATCGCGCCAGATTACAGTGAGAGGAGCCGTTCTCAGGAGTTCCCGGCGTTTGTAGCTCGCTTCTCAACTCAACATGAGAAGAGAGCTACAGAGCTTCATACACAGGCATGGGCGTCCGCTCCATAAGGCAAGGGGGGTCGTTTGCCCCCCCCCTGGAATCGAGAAGGTGTTGGCCAAATTGGTAGTGTTCTAAACCCTCCGCCGCCCTTACACCCACTTCCAGCCCGCACAGATCTGCACCACAGCACATGTACTCCCTCCTCCTCCCCCCGGGCCCACCACACCTCCCCGTCACTGCTTTAAGGCGGCCGCGTCTCCTGGTTTGGCAGCGCTGGCTTGGCGGGGCCTCGCACTGCAACCCGATTGGCCCTGGCTCTTCTCGTTCTCCTGGGCACGGGCCGGATCCGGGTAGAAGAAAGGGTAAAATGCGACTGTGTATTGCCGCTGCTGAAGTGCCCCCCCCCCGAAAAAATTTCAGCGGACGCCCATGTACACAGGCACTCAGAGGAGAGCGATCTCATCCGAGAATGCCTGAGAACTGAATAGCGCTATTTTACCGCAGTTTTAATAAAAGGACAACTTATATTGATTCTCATGTCTATTGAGTTTATTATCTAGCGCTGCACTCTTATATATCTATGCTTTTTGTGCCCCTTATCAGGGTTATAGTGTTCAGCTGCAAGGTATCTATCATAGATTTTGTCACTATCATTTTTATTATTACTTTCTATCACAGATTTTGTCACTATCATTTTTATTATTACTTTCTATCACAGATTTTGTCACTATCATTTTTATTACTACTTTCACGCACCTAGCGCAAATTTTTCCTTTCTATTTCTATTCTATTCCATTCTTTCATCTTCCTCACTTCCCTCTTTCCAGGTAATGGGTGTCTTGGTGTCGACCTTGTATTGTGGTCTTCCACCTGCACCCTCGTCCAGCACCTTCACACCCCTTTCACAGACACTCACATTATCGCCTCACATAGTTTCATTTCTATCATTGCCCCAATTATACACAGTTTATTTTGCATTGTTCACATAGGAGTGCCTGGTGCGTCCGGATCCTGCTGGGGCGCTGCCTGTGGGGGGGCGCCGCCGCTGGTCATGCCCTCTCAGCTCCCGGTCCTGTTACCCTCGGCTCACGGTGCCCGCTAGTGTACCCCCAAGTGCACATACAATTGTAAGTGACCCCTCTCTGTTTCAGGGATGGCTATATTGTCATTTATATTCTCTTGTAAACAGACTAGTCTACCAAGAATTTTTTGCATTCATTATTTTTCTTATTGCAGATCCTCCATATACATGCTCCTGACGAGCGGCTTAAAGCCGCGAAACGCGTAGAGATATTATCCGCCGTGTATACATTACACGCTTCCCTAGTTATGTGCCTATCACTTATCATTTTACAGGGACCAAAAAAGACCCCAGATCGTGCAGACCACAATTGCTAATCATGCATACCTTTTTATGAATAGTGGTGGAACCCTCTTAACCTACAACGTGATTGATGTCTGTAATGCGATACTACCTGAAATTACAGTTTCAGGAATTGGCACTATTGAATGTGCGTTCTATGTATATGTAATGTATTCTAAGTCTGTAATGCGTTACTAATTGAAATTACCGTTTCAGGAATTGGCACCATTGAATGTGCGTTCTATGTATATGTAATGTATTCTAAGTCTGTAATGCGTTACTAATTGAAATTACCGTTTCAGGAATTGGCACCATTGAATGTGCGTTTTATGTATATGTAATCTATGTATTCTAACATGCATCCTTGTACTAATAAATGCTTTGCCACCCACCACTCTATCAATTTGTCACCAAGAGCCTTATTTAAAGTCCCAACTTCCCAACCCCTCCCCCCCCCCTCGTTGCACTCTGACGCCTATATGGCTGTATTTTTGCTGCGTTTTTTTCTATGATTGGGAACAATACCTCATCAAAAGGGACAATATTCTGTAAAAAGAAAAAAATAAGCTGCGCTAGAAATTCCCAATCATGAAAAATATTAGTGATAATAAAAACAAACATGTTGGTAGTCCATATGTAGAGAACTGATTCCTCCTCTTAGTGGCACCACAGTGACTCCAAACAAAGGAAAAGTGCCCAACCACCGTAATAAAGATCTGCTTTTCCAGATGCCAAGCATAAAGGGCATTTGGTAGACCCAGCCTCAAACTTTAGCTTGCAACTGATGACCAATCAAATACACAGGAAAGCAGGCTGGGTGGCTAGGAATCTCCCCTGTAGCTTCTCATAGAGTCTGTGTCCATGATCCAGAATTTAGCCAAAAAGGAAGAAAACTGACCATAACGTGATACAGTCTAGTATAGTTTATTAAAAAGAAGTATTGCACTTACATATATAAAGTAAAAATCTTGCATATAAAAACCGTGCAGGCCGGCAGATACAAAAGCCCGTCCTTCTCGTAAAACAACGTGGTGACGTCAGTACGCACCCTCTCAGACGCGTTTCGTCATACGTGACATTGCCAATGGGGAAACTGGGACAATATTCTGTCCCAGGGAACAATGCTTAGAGAGAGCAATATTCCATCTCAGAGGACAACATTTTAAGCTTGGGGACAATACCTCATCCCAGGGAGCTATGCTATATCCCAGAGGGCAATATTCCACTTCAAGGGACAATGTTCCATTCCAGAAGGCGATATTCCATCCTAGTGAACAATGCTCCATTTCAGAGGACAATATTCCACCCAAGAGATAATGCTCCATTTCAAAGGGGAATATTCCATCCCAGGGAGCAATGCTCTATCTCTGATGGCAATATTACACCCTATGGGAGAATACTCTGTCATAGAGGGCAATTATACATTTCAGAAAACCTATTTATAGAGCAGTGATCAAACTTTGGGGTAATGCTCAAGCTCATTGAGTACTCCTCTACCCAGAGCGCAATATTCCACCCCAAGGACACTGCTCCATCTCAGTGGTTAATAATCCATCCCAGGAGAAAACATTTAATGATTGGGAACAACACCTCATCAAAGGGATAATATTCTGTCCCAGGGAACAATGCTTCATTTCAGAGAGCAATATTCCATCTCAGAGGACAACATTTTAAGCTTGGGGACATAACTCATCCCAGAGAGCAATGCTATCTCCCAGAGGGCATAATTCCACTTCAAGGGACAATGTTCCATTCCAGAGGGTGATATTCCGTCCTAGAGAACAATGCTCCATTTCAGAGGACAATATTCCACCCAGGAGACAATGCTCCATTTCAACGGATAATATTCCATCCCAGGAGACAATGCTCCATTTCAAAGGGCATGCATAAAGTAGAAATCTTGCATATAAAATCAGTACAGATACAGGAGCCGGTCTTCTCGTAAAACAACGTGGTGACGTCAGTACGCACCCTTCCAGACGCGTTTCGTCATACGTGACGTTGCCAATGGGGAACCTGGGACAATATTCTGTCCCAGGGAACAATGCTTCATTTCAGAGAGCAATATTCCATCTCAGAGGACAACATTTTAAGCTTGGGGACAATTCCTCATCCCAGGGAGCTATGCCTTTATCCCAGAGGGCAATATTCCACTTCAAGGGACAATGTTCCATTCCAGATGGTGATATTACATCCAAGGGAACAATGCTTCATTTTAGAGGACAATATTCCAGCCAGGAGACAATGCTCCATTTCAAAGGAAAATATTCCATCCCAGGAGACAATGCTCCATTTCAAAGGAAAATATTCCATCCCAGGAGACAATGCTCCATTTCAAGGAAAATATTCCATCCCAGGAGACAATGCTCCATTTCAAGGAAAATATTCCATCCCAGGAGACAATGCTCCATTTCAGAGGGCAATTGTCAGGGAATTAGTTGACCAGACTGTGTGGACTGCACAGAGAGAACCAAAAACTCATGGAAAGTGAATTATAATGATGTTTATTAAGATAGGTGATATATAAGTAAATACAAACAGTGCAAAACCAACGAAACAACCCACAAACAACAAATAATATATACAGCAAAGGGCAGTACCAGAATCTTGAACCAAAGCCAGGCCAGGGTCATACACAACAGATCAGTAGATGGACAAAGGGGTGTTCCAGAAGCATAAATGTAGCCAGGCCAAGGTCATACACGGGGAGTCAGCAGATGAGGACAGGGAACAAACAAGACAGGGAGAGGGTGGATGGATAGGCTGCAGGGCAGGGATCCAAGAAAATCAGGTTTGAAAAGGTAATCAGGAGGGACAGGTCCAGGAAAGGCTCAGGATGGGGATCAGATCAGGTCAGGTGAGATACAGGCAGCGAGGTCAGGGCTCAAGGAGAGAGAGATATTAAGGCGAGCATGTAAGGGCTTGCCGGGTATTTATAGGACTGCAGTGATTGTCCTCACATGACAGCTGAGCGGAGGAAGTGCTGCCTGCCCCACACTGCTGGAATACACCCGCTGGTGGACACCGGTACTACGGCCCATGGATCAGGCATTACCACCAGCAGGTGAGATCCTCTATCAAAGATACTGGCTGCAAGAGGACACCTGCTGGTGGACACTAGTACTGCAATCTATAGGACCAACAGCGCCACCAGCGGGTGAAGCCTTTCCTGACAGCAATATTCCATCCCCGGGGGGTAAAGCTCTTTCCCAAAGGACAATGCTTCATCCTAGAGGACAATATCCCAACTTATGGGACAATACTCTGTCATAGAGGGCAATTATACATTTCAGAAAACCAATTTCCAGGACAGTACTGAAACTTTGGGGGTAAGGCTCATTATTATTGTGTAGTGCTTTACCCTAGAGGGCAATATTCCATCCTAGCGGACAAAGCTCAATTTCAGGGAGCAATATTCCATCCCGGGAGACAAGGCTCCATTTTAGGAGGGCAATACTCCATCCCAGGGAACAATGCACTATCCCAGAGGGCAATATTTCATCCTCAGGGGTAAAACTTCTTCCCAAAGAACCATACTCCATCATACAGGACAGTATTCCACCCTTTGGGACAATACTCTGTCATAGAGATCAATTATACATTTCAGAGAACCTATTTCCAGGGAAGTGATCAAACTTTGGGGGTAATGCTCAATCTCATTGCTCTACCCAGAGGGCAATATTCCACCCCTGGGGACACTGCTCCATCTCAGTGGTTATTAATCCATCCCAGGAGACAATATTCCATCTCAGGAGAAAACATTTCATGATTGGGAACAATGCCTCATCAGAGAGCAATATTCCATCTCAGAGAACAACATTTTAAGTTTGGGACAATACCTCATACCAGGGAGCTATGCCTTTATCCCAGAGGGCAATATTCCACTTCAAGGGACAATGTTCCATTCCAGACGGCGATATTCCATCCTAGGGAACAATGCTCCATTTCAGGGGACAATATTCCACCCAGGAGACAATGCTCCATTTCCGAGGGAAATATTCCACCCAGGAGACAATGCTCCATTTCAGGGGACAATATTCCACCCAGGAGACAATGCTCCATTTCCGAGGGAAATATTCCACCCAGGAGACAATGCTCCATTTCAGGGGACAATATTCCACCCAGGAGACAATGCTCCATTTCAAAGGGCAATATTCCACCCAAGAGACAATTCTCCATTTCAGGGGACAATATTCCACCCAGGAGACAATGCTTCATTTCCGAGGGAAATATTCCACCCAGGAGACAATGCTCCATTTCAGGGGACAATATTCCACCCAAGAGACAATTCTCCATTTCAGGGGACAATATTCCACCCAGGAGACAATGCTCCATTTCAGGGGACAATATTCCACCCAGGAGACAATGCTCCATTTCAGGGGACAATATTCCACCCAGGAGACAATGCTCCATTTCAGAGGACAATATTCCACCCAGGAGACAATGCTCCATTTCAGAGGGCAATATTCCACCCAGGAGACAATGCTCCATTTCAGGGGACAATATTCCACCCAGGAGACAATGCTCCATTTCAGGGGACAATATTCCACCCAGGAGACAATGCTCCATTTCAGAGGACAATATTCCACCCAGGAGACAATGCTCCATTTCAGAGGGCAATATTCCACCCAGGAGACAATGCTCCATTTCAGGGGACAATATTCCACTCAGGAGACAATGCTCCATTTCAGGGGACAATATTCCACCCAGGAGACAATGCTCCATTTCAGGGGACAATATTCCACCCAGGAGACAATGCTCCATTTCAGGGGACAATATTCCACCCAGGAGACAATGCTCCATTTCAGAGGGCAATATTCCACCCAGGAGACAATGCTCCATTTCAGGGGACAATATTCCACTCAGGAGACAATGCTCCATTTCAGGGGACAATATTCCACCCAGGAGACAATGCTCCATTTCAGAGGGCAATATTCCACCCAGGAGACAATGCTCCATTTCAGAGGACAATATTCCACCCAGGAGACAATGCTCCATTTCAGGGGACAATATTCCACCCAGGAGACAATGCTCCATTTCAGGGGACAATATTCCACCCAGGAGACAATGCTGCAGGGAACAATGTTTCTTTTTAGAGGACAACACTCTATCCTGGGGGGGGGGGGGGGGGTAATAATTCATCTCAGTGACCCTATTCCCAAGGCAATAATCCATATTTGGAGCTAATACTCAATCTCACAAGGTAATGCTCCACCATAAAGGGCAATATTCAATACCTGGGGACAATGCTCAACCCCAGGAGATAATATTCAACCCCTGCAGGGAACAATGCTTTTTCTAAGTGGTCGATCATCAATACCAAGAGGCAATATTCCATCTCTGGGGACATCGCTCTATCCCAGTGGTCAACAGTCTATGCGAAGAAGCGATACTCCATCCCTGGGGGACAACACTTTATGCCTGGGGACAATGATCCACATCTGCACAGTTGTCTCAAATACACATACAATTTGACAAATTCCAGTAAAAAATTATAGAAAAAAAGTAGAAGAGCGGAATGAAGAATAAGGATATCACTGTCCCCAGTAGCTGGTTCTAACATTGCCAGATGATCACTCACCTCTGTCTTTGCCGCTGTCCTCGCTGTCACTGAACGTCACCTGCAGGAGCCAAATCTTCTGTGAATCTCACCCGACCAGTTCTGCCCAATATATGCAGAATATATCTTTACACTCAATCTGAGAGCCTCCCTGGGAACACCCCTAACCTGTTTATAGACTTTACATTCAAAAACATCTTTTCCTTTGTCACATTCTCTGAATTGGGGATAAGGGCCAGCCAGGGGTCACATGACTAATAACCGCAATTGATGCATTTTATTATTCGATTTCTATTATTCCGATATGGACACCGACTGTGAAAGGCCAATGCTCTTGTTCTGTATGCCGGCTGTAATTCTCAGTATTTGTTCTTGTTCATTTTATTTTGGTAAGCAAGTAGAAAAGTAGAACTTCAAGGTTGCATCAAAAAAACTGTACAGTTGCTTTTGAAAAGTAAAGTACAAAGTTTTATTCCAAAAGCATTATATTCACAATCTAATCATTACAAACATAGGTGTGCACAGCCTTTTGTATTAGGGGGGTGCGCCCCAAAGCTCAAACACACATGGCTTTCTCTGCAGCCTCAGCTACACTGGACAGGGAATGAATGGAAAGTGCTCTGTGCTGAGCGGCTTCCTGTTCATTCACAATCCGAAGCATAGTAAACACAGTTTACTATGCTTCCGGTATGATTGAACACAGTAAGTGTGTTCGCCAGTTAGGGGCGGCACCACCCCCCCCCCCCCCATCCATGCATCCGGCCCCCTGATCTACATACAGGGCGCTGGACTATGGATTCCAATGGAGGAGGGGTGTTTTTTTGAAGCATGTGATTAGAGCCAGAGGCTCTAATAGGCTTCAAAAAAGGGTGGTCTCTGGGGTGCAGAGCACTGCACTCCAAGCCCACCCAGTTATTTGACAATAGCGAATTAATATTCCCGATTTTCACACTAAACCTCCTCCCCGCCAATCAGGAAGCGGGTCGTTAGACCAGTTTCCCGACTGGCCAAAACATAAGGCGGTCGTATTGGACGCCTAGTGCCTAGGAGGAGGAGAGAGGAGACACGCGGTGGAAGGCGCCGTGCTGGAGGAGAGGGCAAAGGAGCCACTGCCCATAGCCCACCACCCGCAACCTATATGGGGTCCACCGTGCTGGAGGGGAGGACACCAGAGCCGCTGCCCGCCACCCGCCACCTAGGTGGGGTCTGCCGTTCTGAAGGAGAGTACACCAGAGCCGCTGCCCGCCACCTAGATGGGGTCTGCCGTGCTGTAGAAGAGGACACCAGAGCCGCGGCCGGCCACCCACCACCTGGATAGGGTCCGTTGTGCTGGAGGAGAGGACTCGTGGAGCCGCTGTCCACCGCCTGCCACCTAGATGGGGTCCGCCATGCTGTACGAGAGGACACCGGAGCTGCTGCCCACCACCCGCCACCCAGATGGGGTCCGCGGTGCTGGAGGAAAGGACACCAGAGCCACGGCCCACCACACGCCACTTTGATGGGGTACGCCCTGCTGGATGAGAGGACACTGGAGCCGCTGCCCACCACCCTCCACCTAGATGGGGTAGGCTGTGCTGGAGCAGAGGACACCGGAGCTGCTGCCCGCCACCTAGATGGGGTCCGTTGTGCTGGAGAAGAGGACACCCGGAGCTGCTGCCCACCGCCTGCCACCTAGATGAGGTCCACCGTGCTGTAGGAGAGGACACCGGAGCCGCTGCCCGCCACCCGCCACCTAGATGGGGTCCATTGTGCTGGAGGAGAGGACACCGGAGCTGCTGCCCACTGCCCGCCACCTAGATGGGGTCTATTGTGCTGGAGTAGAGGACACCGGAGCCGCTGCCCGCCACCCGCCACCTAGATGGGGTCCGTTGTGCTTTAGGAAAGGACCCCGGAGCTGCTGCCCACTGCCCGCCACCTAGATGGGGTCTATTGTGCTGGAGTAGAGGACACCGGAGCCGCTGCCCACCACCTGCCACCTAGATAGGGTCCGTTGTGCTTTAGGAAAGGACCCCGGAGCTGCTGCCCACTGCCCGCCACCTAGATGGGGTCTATTGTGCTGGAGTAGAGGACACCGGAGCCGCTGCCCGCCACCCGCCACCTAGATGGGGTCCGTTGTG
Source organism: Rana muscosa (assembly GCA_029206835.1). Classification (NCBI taxonomy): domain Eukaryota; kingdom Metazoa; phylum Chordata; class Amphibia; order Anura; family Ranidae; genus Rana; species Rana muscosa. The sequence continues at coordinate 386,338,319 of CM055118.1, forward strand.
CTTGAGGAGAGGACACCGGAGCTGCTGCCCACCACCCGCCACCTAGATGGGGTCCGCCGTTCTAAAGAAGAGGACACTAGAGCCGCTGCCCACCGCCCGCTACCTAGATGGGGTCTGCCGTGCTGTAGGAGAGGACACCGGAGCCGCTGCCCATCCAACAGCCACCTAGATGGGGTCCGCTGTGCTGGAGGAGAAGACACCGGAGCCGATGCCTGACACCCGCCACCTAGACGGGGTCTGCCGTGCTGGAGGAAAGGATACTGGAGCCGCGGCCCACCACCCGCCATCTAGATGGGGTCCGCCGTGCTGGAGGAGAGGACACTGGAGATACTGCCCGCCACCCACCACCTGGTTGGGGTCCGTTGTGCTGGAGGAGAGGACATCCGGAGCTGCAGTCCACCACCCGCCACTAAGATGGGGTGCATCCTGCTGGAGGAGAGGACACTGTAGCCGCTGCCCGCCACCCGCCACCTAGATGGGGTCCATTGTGCTGGAGAAGAGGACACCCAGAGCCGATGCCCACCATCCACCACCAGGATGGGGTCCGCCGTGCTGTAGGAGAGGACACCGAAGCTGCTGCCCATCCAACAGCCACCTAGACGGGGTCTGCCGTGCTGGAGGAAAGGACACTGGAGCCGCGGCCCACCACCCGCCATCTAGATGGGGTCCGCCGTGCTGGAGGAGAGGACACTGGAGATGCTGCCCACCACCCACCACCTAGATGGCGTCCGCCATGCTGGAGGAGAGGACACCCGGAGCTGCTGCCCACCGCCACCTAGATGGGGTACACCGTGATGTAGGAGAGGACACCGGAGCCACTGCCCGCCAGCCGCCAACTAGATGGGGTCCGCTGTGCTGGAGGAGAGGACACCGGAGCTGCTGCCCACCACCTAAATGGGGTCCGCCATTCTGGAGGAGAGGACACTGCAGCTGCTGTCTGCCACCTAGATTGGGTCCGCCATGCTGGAGGAGAGGACACCGGAGCGGCTGCCCACAGCCCACCACTCGCCACCTAGAGTGAGCGAGCAGAGGGGGTTGTGGTTTGCCACCCCCCCCCAAAAAATAAAACACTAGCCGCCACTGGTGTTTACTGTGTTTATTTAGAAAAGAAGGGGCCTTGTTAATGATACATTGAATAGCCCTTTCCCCACTCTCCATGCTGAAACATCCCCCACAGCAGCCGGGGGAAGCCAGCAGCACTGCGATGGAGGCACAACACGGGGGGAAGCCCGGGCAGTTGGGGGCATTGGCACTGAACAGAATGATTAGGGTGAGCCCAGGCACACCTGTCACACCCCCTGCGCACACCTATGATTACAAAGCATTTAAAATACAGGATTTCCAAGGCTTTTTGGTGTTGTACTGGGATCAGCTCTAGGGGCAACTGGTAGTACATGGTTTTTGAACAGGCACACTTATAAATATTTTTAAAGAAATACTTTCTTAGATTTCTGAGAAATCTCCTTGTCTTGTAGGACTTCCTGACATTATCTGTGTAATGAGCTGACTCAGAATTTTCATTGTTCTGTTGAGTGTCACCGAGAGAAGCAATTCACAGAACCCGGTCCAGGGAGATTTATGGAAAACATTGTATAGGGCCACTTAGGGGTCTATCTACAAAAAAAAAAGAATCTGTACAGCCTGTCATCGAGTGAATGTGAATGTAGACTCATTCTGTGTGAATATGGAAAAAAAATTATTTTCATTGGCCGGTTTATAAAGAATTTGCTTTCTGATTTTCTCAACATGTGTGCATTCACGATCCTTTCACCCCTTTTTTAGAACCCCCCCTTCACATTGTAGTCCCCAACCCCCCTTCATATCACCCCTCCTTCACATTTCTGCCACACCTTTTTTGGAACCCCCCTTCACATTGTTGTCCCCAACCCCCCTTCATATCACCCCTCCTTCACATTCCTGTCCTCACCCCCTTTTTATATCACCCCCTCCTCTACATTGCAGTCTTCAGCCCCCTTCACATCACTCTTAGCTTCCCCCCTGTCCTTCATAGCAGTGACATAGCCATCTTCCCTGTTCCACCTAACACAGAGTGGAGGGCAGGAGACACAGCAGGTCTAGAGCTGACATCGGGAGGCAGGATAGTTCTGGAAGGAGGGCCGGAGTTGCAAAACTTTTCCTATTAGCCAGCTTGTGATTGGTTGCTAGGGCTGCCCTGCATCCTAGCAACCAATCAGTTAACTGGGGCAGCTCCCACCCTCCGTCCAGCGTTGTGCTGCCTCCCAATGTCAGATCTGTGAAGAGGACAGCACTCTACCAGATGGGACTGACTCGGTCCGGATCCGGACCGCGGTCCGCCATTTAGTGATGCCTCCTACAGAGAATCCTGTGTGAATAGCCAAGTGAACATCCAGCTGCAATGTGAAGCAAATCATTTAGCAGTAGTATTATTACCACTTGACAGCTCCTTATAGTCTGTTCAGTGAGTCCTACCAACCAGTGACTTGTCCCTGCCCAGCACATTCATCTGTCAGCTAGGAATTCCCGACTAACAGGTAAATGTAAACAGCAGCAGTGATAGTGTAAAAAAAAAAAAAAAAAAGTGTGGATCCGCCCCACCATAAAAAAGAAAAAGAAAATCATATCAGGCTTATATGGATTTTAAGGGGGGGGGGGGGGGCATGTAAAAAAAAAAAATAGCATGGGGGTCCCCACAAATTCCATACCAGAAGTTTTGCGAAAACCTTATACAGGTCCTTCTCAAAAAATTAGCATATTGTGATAAAGTTCATTATTTTCTGTAATGTACTGATAAACATTAGACTTTCATATATTTTAGATTCATTACACACAACTGAAGTAGTTCAAGCCTTTTCTTGTTTTAATATTGATGATTTTGGCATACAGCTCATGGAAACCCAAAAATCCTATCTCAAAAAATTAGCATATCATGAAAAGGTTCTCTAAACGAGCTATTAACCTAATTATCTGAATCAACTAATTAACTCTAAACACCTGCAAAAGATTCCTGAGGCTTTTAAAAACTCCCAGCCTGGTTCATTACTCAAAACCGCAATCATGGGTAAGACTGCCGACCTGACTGCTGTCCAGAAGGCCATCATTGACACCCTCAAGCAAGAGGGTAAGACACAGAAAGAAATTTCTGAACGAATAGGCTGTTCCCAGAGTGCTGTATCAAGGCACCTCAGTGGGAAGTCTGTGGGAAGGAAAAAGTGTGGCAGAAAACGCTGCACAACGAGAAGAGGTGACTGGACCCTGAAGAAGATTGTGGAGAAGGACCGATTCCAGACCTTGGAGGACCTGCGGAAGCAGTGGACTGAGTCTGGAGTAGAAACATCCAGAGCCACCGTGAACAGGCGTGTGCAGGAAATGGGCTACAGGTGCCGCATTCCCCAGGTCAAGCCACTTTTGAACCAGAAACAGCGGCAGAAGCGCCTGACCTGGGCTACAGAGAAGCAGCACTGGACTGTTGCTCAGTGGTCCAAAGTACATTCAGAAATCAAGGTGCCAGAGTCTGGAGGAAGACTGGGGAGAGGGAAATGCCAAAATGCCTGAAGTCCAGTGTCAAGTACCCACAGTCAGTGATGGTCTGGGGTGCCATGTCAGCTGCTGGTGTTGGTCCACTGTGTTTTATCAAGGGCAGGGTCAATGCAGCTAGCTATCAGGAGATTTTGGAGCACTTCATGCTTCCATCTGCTGAAAAGCTTTATGGAGATGAAGATTTCATTTTTCAGCACGACCTGGCACCTGCTCACAGTGCCAAAACCACTGGTAAATGGTTTACTGACCATGGTATTACTGTGCTCAATTGGCCTGCCAACTCTCTTGACCTGAACCCCATAGAGAATCTGTGGGATATTGGGAAGAGAAAGTTGAGAGACGCAAGACCCAACACTCTGGATGAGCTTAAGGCCGCTATCGAAGCATCCTGGGCCTCCATAACACCTCAGCAGTGCCACAGGCTGGTTGCCTCCATGCCACGCCGCATTGAAGCAGTCATTTCTGCAAAAGGATTCCCGACCAAGTATTGAGTGCATAACTGAACATAATTATTTGAAGGTTGACTTTTTTTGTATTAAAAACACTTTTCTTTTATTGGTCGGATGAAATATGCTAATTTTTTGAGATAGGATTTTTGAGTTTTCATGAGCTGTATGCCAAAATCATCAATATTAAAACAAGAAAAGGCTTGAACTACTTCAGTTGTGTGTAATGAATCTAAAATATATGAAAGTCTAATGTTTATCAGTACATTACAGAAAATAATGAACTTTATCACAATATGCTAATTTTTTGAGAAGGACCTGTACATAAAACAATAAAAAGTGTGAGGTTCCCCCTCAAAATCCATACCAGACCTTTATCCAAGCAAGCTAATTATTGAAATGTTAGGAATGTTCCACTGGTTACATTTCATTTCTAATTCTAGCATTCTCTAGAATTGTTACATTGTACACCTTGTCATTCCAATGGTCAGTTTGAGGCGTTCCCCCATTGTTACTTCTAGCCATTTCTTCCAGATCCTTGCCAATGTACAGTATGCACGCTGCCCCTTTTGGAATTTGTTACTTTTCTAATACCATGATGACTAGTTTACACGTGCTTCAAAATGTGGCATTGGAAACACTTTTTTGAAGCACTCTGAATGCCAATCAAAGCTCCGGCGACTAAATAAATAAAATGGTCACCTTACAGTCCTGGTCACACGTTGTGTTTTCTTTCCTCGCTTCAAAAATGATCCCCCATGTGGCTTTCTTGGTGCTTCAAAGCATGTCCAAAGCCTCCATAGAAGTCTATGACAATGCTTGCTAACAGCACCTGCAGCTTTTGAGAGGCTTTCTTTCAGGGTTGCAGAGTTGTAGATCCAACGGGTCTCTATTTGCCATAATAGAAAGGCATTGAAGGTTCAACATTTTTGGGTGTTCATTGGCCTCTCATGAGGGCTTGAGGTAAAGGCTTATTAATATACTTGGCCAGGGTGTATTTCTTATGGGAAATGTTGAAGAGTGTTGAGTAGGGCTCATTCTGGTCAATGGTCCATATGCCTTTCTATGCACGCTCATCACCCTCACAAGCAGTCTACTTTGGTCCATTATCGTATATCAATAAAACTTTTCTTCACAAGCTCTGATAAAGAGGAACCAATAAGTCCCCCCACAAGCACATTCGCTACTTCTAAACCTTTTTATCAAATCAAATAAGGACCCATTAGATCTACAGATTGACCAGTGGTGCTCTCATATTTCTTCTTTATTTGTAAATGGTCCCCCAAAGACCCCATTGGGCCCACCTGCTCCTAGAGAGTTGCCTTGGTCAAACTGAATTGAGGACTAGTCTTTAAATTGGGTTCCAGCCCTTCACCAATGTAGCAAGGTCCCAGGCTTTCTTTGGTCTAATGAGAACCTCCAGGGCCAGGGATAGCTGAAATTCTTCAGTATGTAGGTTGTGCGGCATGGTGGGTGCAGAGTAGTTGCAGTTATTGGGCGCCAGACACTTCTTGGATGCAAAAGAGGTTTTATTTCTTTTAACAGCCCTTTTTGTATTTTTGGGGGGGGAGAGGGACAGGACACCCTTGGGTAGTTGTAAGATTAATTGGCCGACTCTGAGACTTCCATAGGAGGACAGCCATGCAGAAAAAGGCATCCAGCAAGACGCCACATCTGCATGTGTAGGAATGCTGTCTCCTATGGCAACAGTCTTTAACAGTTCCTTCACTCTTACTACAATCACTCCTTGTAGTTCTTCCATACACTGAGCTCCCGGTCTCTCACTAGACCCTCTGATTCACTTTTACTGAATCCCTTGAGCTCCTTTAATCTTCAAGGTCACCCTCACTTCTCTGCTGGGTCCCTAGCTTGGCACTCTAGATATCTCTCAAGCTTCACCCACGCTGGCCGGCTCAGCCCCTGGCTTGGCACACAAGGCTGCTCTGCAAGTGTGTTTCCCGATTCTTCACCGTCCCTGTCTGGTGAGAATGCTGCTCCGGTACTTACTTCAGTTACTCACTGTGGTCCCTGGTAATAAGGTGGATAGTCCCTTACTGGCAACAGCTTCCCCCATAGCTCCAACCACGACAGGTTCTCCGGCCGGCAGAACCGGCACTTCTGGTTGGACTGCAAGCTGCAATCACAACCCTGCGCTGCTCTCTTGCTTCTGGATAGGCTTTAGACAGCCTAGCAGCCAGATGTCCCCGGAATAGGTCCCATCTCTGGCCTAGCAACTCGGGCAATACAACACACATCCACCCAGATAGCCGTCCAGGTGGCACAGAACACCGATCACCTGACTCCACCCAAATATATAGGCTCTCCCAGCAGGCAGGGCCGGATTCCTGACAAGGCCACCGAGGCCAGGCCTCGGGGCGGCAGTGGGTGCAGGGCGGGTAACAGGAGGTGATGAAAAAATCCTGTCATCCCGGCCGGTCTATACTGAGAAAAGCATCCGCCCCTTGCAGTGGCAGAACTTTAGGGGTCGCTGCAGTCGCATTTGCGACTGGGCCCTTCCATTATACCGCTGTGGGGGGGGGTTTCCCGTGATGCGCCAGAGGGGGCGGGGTCACCTGTACACATCAATGGGTAACCCTGGGCTTTCTCCTTGCGTCAGACAGGGGGCGGGTCACCCGCGCATGTGACAGGTGGTCCCGCCCTCAGCTATAAAAGAACTGTCACACCGAGAGAGCGCCATTCAGCCGGGTGCCTCCTATGAGGCGGTATCGTTCCTAGCGTTGTTGTTTTTTTTTCCCGGATCGCTCGAGAGTGGATTACTTTGTTGAAACTTTTTTCTTCTTTTTTTCTTTTTAATAAAGGACTTGTCCCAAACTTTCTCCTGTGGTTTTTAACATTTTGACACTTTTTTTGGTGAAATGGTAGGGGTACAATGTACCCCGTTACCAATTCACATAGGGGGGGCGGCATCTGGGGGTCCTCTTTGTTAAAGGGGCTTCCAGATTCCGAAAAGCCCCCCCCGCCCGAAAGAAAAAATTCCAGCGATGTAATCCTTCCTCGTCCCGGGATACGGAGAAACACGCCGCCACGACACGATCCACCTCAATTGGAGGCGCCCACCGAATGACGCTAGACCCGCAGTTAAAGCTCTTAAATAGCTGAGGGCAGGGCCACCCGTGACATGCGTGGGTGACCCCCGCCCCCCTCTGTCGCAACAGGGTTTCTGGCAGTTTCCCCGTGGCATCACGGGTGACCTGCCCCCCTCTGATGCCATGGGAAACCCCCATTGCATCAGAGGGGGGCGGGCCACCCATACATGTCACTGGGTAACCCCGTGGCATTTCCCCGTTGCGTCAGAGAGGGGGCGGGGTCACCCACGCACGTCACAGGTGGCCCACTATTTAAGAGCTGTCACTGCGGGTCTAGCGTCATTCGGTGGGCACCTCCCATTTTGGTGCGGGGTTCCCTTAAAATCCATACCAGACCTGTAGGGTCTGTTATGGATTTTTGGGGGGAACCCCACGGCATTTTTGTTTAAAATGGCGCAGGATTCCCCTTAATATCCATATTAGACCTGAAGGGCCTGATTTGGAATTTTGGGGGGACCCTCACGCTTTTTTTTTTTTTTTTGGTTCCCCTTAATATTCAAACCAGACCCAAAGGGCCTGGTAATGGACTAAGGGGGTAACCCATGCTGGTTTTTTTTCAATGACTTTTATCTGTATTGCCGGGACCCAACAATTCATTACAGCCTGCGAGTAGTTTTAAATGACTTTTTTTCCTTTAGAAATTTAATTTTGTGCAGGGGACTGTTCTAAACACGGGAAACATGCGCTACTTTACAGGCATACTATATACACCCCCCATGTAAGAAATTTAAAGGCATATTTCACTTTTATTGTTTCACTTTAAACAATTATTGGGGTGGGGGTAGATGGGGGGTAGACAGGGTAAGGAGAAAGAGGGGGGAGGAAAAATAAGAGAGAGGGGTGGGGGAGAAAGGGTGAGGGAGGGGGTAGGGCAGAGAGGTGGGGAGGGGTGTATACAATTAAGGGGAGGGGGAGAAAGGGAGAGATCAGATTAAGAGAGAAGGAGAGAGGGGGATACAAAGCAGGGCAGGGGAAAAGAGAAGGGAAGAGGGTGGAGAGAGAGTAGTGAGTGGAGGGGGAAAATGGGAGAGGAGAGAGGAAAAATAGTGTGAGGGAAGAAAGAGGGGGTAGAAAAAGCAGGTAGACAGGAAGAGGAGAGAGAATTCTGGGGTACAGGAAAAAATAAGGGGGAGCAAAGGAGGTGTAGGAGGAAAGAAAGGAGGGTATAGAAGATAAAGGAAACAATGAGAGAGATAGAGAGGGGGAGGAGAAAGAAAGAGAATGGGGAAGGGGGAGGAAGAAAGAGAGGGCAGGAGAGGAATGAGAGAGAAGTGAAAGGGTGGTAGAGGAGAGAGAGAGAGAGAGAGATGCAAAGCAAGCAAGGGGGAGGGGGAGGAGAGTGGAGCAAGAAAGGAGAAAGAAAAGAAAGGAGAAATAGTATGATTGAAGAGAGAACGAGAGATAGAGTAAGTAGACAGAGGGAGTGAAGAGAGTGATGTAGGGTACAGGAGAGAAAGAAGTAGAGGAGAGAAAGAAGGAGAGGAGAGAAAAAAATGTGAGAATGAAGGAGAGGAGAAGAGAGGAGAGGAGAGGAAGAAGGAGAAAAGAGAAAGAAGGAGAGGAGAGAAGAGGAGACAAAAAAGGAGAGGAGAGAAAGAATGAGGGGAAGAAGGAGAGGAGAGAAAGAAGGAATGGAAATGAGAGAATAGGAGAGAAGAATGAGAGAAGAGAAGGAGAGGAGAGAAAGAGGGGAGAGTAGAGAAAGAAGGAGAGGAGAGAAATGAGGAGAGGAAGAAGGAAAGGGGAAGAAGAAGAGGAGAGAAAGAAGGAGAAGAGAGAAAGAAGGAGAGGGAGGAGAGGAGAGAAAGAAGCAGATGAGAGGAGAGGAGAGAAAAGAAGGAGAGGAGAGAAAGAAGGAGAGTGGGAGGAGAGAATAAAGGAGAGGAGAGAAGGAAGAATAGGAGATGACAGGAGAGGAGAGGGTGAGGAGAGATCGAGGGGAGGAGAGGAAAGGAGAGGAGATAAAGAAGGAGAAGAGAGGATAGGAGAGAAAGGAGAGGAGAGAAAGAAGGAGAGGAGGAGGAGAGAATAAAGGAGAGGAGAGAAGGAAGAATAGGAGATGACAGGAGAGGAGAGGGTGAGGAGAGAAGAAGGGGAGGAGAGGAAAGGAGAGGAGAGAAAGAAGGAGAGGAGAGGAGAGAAAGAAGGAGAGTAGGAGGAGAGAATAAAGGAGAGGATGAGAAGGAAGAATAGGAGATGACAGGAGAGGAGAGGGTGAGGAGAGAACGAGGGGAGGAGAGGAAAGGAGAGGAGAGAAAGAAGCAGATGAGAGGAGAGGAGAGAAAGAAGGAGAGGAGAGAAAGAAGGAGAGTAGGAGGAGAGAATAAACGAGAGGATGAGAAGGAAGAATAGGAGATGACAGGAGAGGAGAGGGGTGAGGAGAGAACGAGGGGAGGAGAGGAAAGGAGAGGAGATAAAGAAGGAGAAGAGAGGATAGGAGAGAAAGGAGAGGAGAGAAAGAAGGAGAGGAGGAGGAGAGAATAAAGGAGAGGAGAGAAGGAAGAATAGGAGATGACAGGAGAGGAGAGGGTGAGGAGAGAAGAAGGGGAGGAGAGGAAAGGAGAGGAGAGAAAGGAAAGGAGAGAAAGAAGGAGAGGAGAGAAAGAAGGAGAGGAGAGAAAGAAGGAGAGGAGAGGAGAGAAAGAAGGAGAGTAGGAGGAGAGAATAAACGAGAGGGAGAGAAGGAAGAATAGGAGATGACAGGAGAGGGGAGGGTGAGGAGAGAACGAGGTGAGGAGAGGAAAGGAGAGGAGATAAAGAAGGAGAAGAGAGGATAGGAGAGAAAGGAGAGGAGAGAAAGAAGGGGAGGAGGAGGAGAGAATAAAGGAGAGGAGAGAAGGAAGAATAGGAGATGACAGGAGAGGAGAGGGTGAGGAGAGAAGAAGGGAGGAGAGGAGAGGAGAGAAGAAGGAGAGGAGAGGAGAGTTAATCGTTCTCCAGGCATTGAACAGAAATTCTTCCATTGAAGTACAATATACATGATCCAGTAAAAATTAATAGTTGTTTGTTTCATTCCAGAAGAGGGTGTATGTAGGGGGTGTATGTAGAAGGGGGTGTATGTAGAAGGGGGTGTATGTAGAAGGGGGTGTATGTAGAAGGGGGTGTATGTAGAAGAGGGTGTATGTAGGGGGTGTATGTATCACATGGTCCTAAGTATTCAGACCCTTTGCTCAGTATTTAGTATTTGCACCCTTTTTGATCTAATACAGCCATGAGTCTTTTTGGAAAAGATGCAACAAGTTTTTCACACCTGGATTTGGGGATCCTCTGCCATTCCCCCCTCGCAGATCCTCTCCAGTTCTGTCAGGTTGGATGGTAAACGTTGGTGGACCAGTCATCCTGTCCCTGCAGCTGAAAAAACACCCCCACAGCATGATGCTGCCACCACCATGCTTCACTGTTGGGACTGTATTGGACAGGTGATGAGCAGTTCCTGGTTTTCTCCACACATACCGCTTACAATTCAGGCCAAAAAGTTCTATCTTGGTCTCATCAGACCAGAGAATCTTATTTCTCACCATCTTGGAGTCCTTCAGGTGTTTTTTTTAGCAAACTCCATGCGGCTTTCATGTGTCTTGCACTGAGGAGAGGCTTCTGTCGGGTCACTCTGCCATAAAGCCCCGACTGGTGGAGGGCTGCAGTGATGGTTGACTTTCTACAACTTTCTCCATCTCCTGGCTGCATCTCTGAGCTCAGCCACAGTGATCTTTGGGTTCTTCTTTACCTCTCTCACCAAGGGCTCTTTCTCCCCCGATAGCTCAGTTTGGCCAGACGGCCAGCTCTAGGAAGGGTTCTGGTCGTCCCAAACGTCTTCCATTTAAGGATTATGGAGGCCACTGTGCTCTTATGTACCTTAAGTGCAGCAGAATTTTTTTGTAACCTTGGCCAGATCTGTGCCTTGCCACAATTCTGTCTCTGAGCTCTTCAGGCAGTTACTTTGACCTCATGATTCTCATTTGCTCTGACATGCACTGTGAGCTGTAAGGTCTTATATAGACAGGTGTCTGGCTTTCCTAATCAAGTCCAATCAGTATAATCAAACACAGCTGGACTCAAATGAAGGTGTAGAACCATCTCAAGGATGATCAGAAAAGGGTGTATGTAGAAGAGGGGTGTATGTAGAAGGGTGGTTGTATGTAGAAGGGGGTGTGTGTAGAAGGGGGTGTATGTAGAAGGGGGTGTATGTAGAAGGGGGTGTATGTAGAAGAGGGTGTATGTAGGGGGTGTATGTAATAGAGGGTGTATGTAGAAGGGGGTGTATGTAGAAGAGGGTGTATGTGGAAGGGGGTGTATGTAGGGGGTGTATGTAGAAGAGGGTGTATGTAGAAGGGGGGTGTATGTAGGGGGTGTATGTAGAAGAGGGTGTATGTAAAAGGGGATGTATGTAGGGGGTGTATGTAGAAGAGGGAGTATGTAGAAGGGGGTGTATGTAGAAGGGGGTGTATGTAGGGGGTGTATGTAGAAGAGGGTGTATGTAGAAGGGGGTGTATGTAGAAGGGGGTGTATGTAGAAGGGGGTGTATGTAGAAGAGGGTGTATGTAGAAGGGGGTGTATGTAGGGGGTGTATGTAGAAGAGGCTGTATGTAGAAGGGATGTATGTAGGGGGTGTATGTAGAAGAGGGTGTATGTAGAAGGGGGTGTATGTAGGGGGTGTATGTAGAAGAGGGGAGTATGTAGAAGAGGGTGTATGTAGAAGGGGGTGTATGTAGAAGAGGGTGTATGTAGAAGAGGATGTATGTAGAAGGGGGTGTATGTAGAAGAGGGTGTATGTAGAAGGGGGTGTATGTAGAAGAGGGTGTATGTAGAAGAGGGTGTATGTAGAAGGGGGTGTATATAGAAGAGGGTGTATGTAGAGGGGGTGTATGTAGAAGGGGGGTGTATGTAGAAGGGGGGTGTATGTAGAAAGGGGTGTATGTAGAAGGGGGTGTATGTAGGGGGTGTATGTAGAAGAGATGTATGTAGAAGGGGGTGTATGTAGAAGGGGGGTGTATGTAGGGGGTGTATGTAGAAGGGGGTGTATGTAGGGGGTTTATGTAGAAGAGGGTGTATGTAGAAGGGGGTGTATGTAGAAGAGGGGTTTATGTAGAAGAGGATGTATGTAGAAGGGGTGTATGTAGAAGAGGGTGTATGTAGGGGGTGTATGTAGAAGAGGGTGTATGTAGAAGGGGGGTGTATGTAGAAGGGGGTGTGTATGTAGAAGGGGGTGTATGTAGAAGAGGGTGTATGTAGAAGAGGGTGTATGTAGGGGGTGTATGTAGGGGGTGTATGTAGAAGAGGATGTATGTAGAAGGGGGTGTATGTAGAAGAGGGTGTATGTAGGGGGTGTATGTAGGGGGTGTATGTAGAAGAGAGTGTATGTAGAAGAGGGTGTATGTAGGGGGTGTATGTAGGGGGTGTATGTAGAAGGGGGGTGTATGTAGAAGGGTGTGTATGTAGAAGGGTGTGTATGTAGAAGGGTGTGTATGTAGGGGGTGTATGTAGAAGGGGGTGTATGTAGAGGGTGTATGTAGAAGGGGGTGTATGTAGATGGGGGTGTATGTAGAAGGGGTGTATGTAGAAGGGGTGTGTATGTAGAAGGGTTTGTATGTAGAGAGGGGGTGTATGTAGGGGGTGTATGTAGAAGGGGGGTGTATGTAGAAGGGTTGTATGTAGAAGGGGTGTATGTAGAAGGGGGTGTATGTAGAAGGGGTGTATGTAGGGGGTGTATGTAGGGGGTGTATGTAGAAGGGGGTGTATGTAGAAGGGGTGTATGTAGAAGGGTTGTATGTAGAAGGGGGTGTATGTAGGGGGTGTATGTAGAAGGGGGTGTATGTAGAAGGGGTTGTATGTAGAAGGGGGTGTGTGTAGGGGGTGTATGTAGGGGGTGTATGTAGAAGGGGGTGTATGTAGAAGGGGGGTGTATGTAGAAGGGGTGTATGTAGAAGGGGTGTATGTAGAAGAGGGTGTATGTAGAGGGGTGTATGTAGTGGGTGTATGTAGAAGGGGGTGTATGTAGAAGAGGGTGTATGTAGGGGGTGTATGTAGAAGGGGGTGTATGTAGAAGGGGGTTGTATGTAGAAGGGGGTGTATGTAGAGGGGGTGTATGTAGAAGGGGTGTAGAGGGGGTGTATGTAGAAGAGGGTGTATTAGTAGGGGGTGTATGTAAGGGGGTGTATGTAGAAGAGGGTGTATGTAGAGGGGTGTATGTAGGGGTGTATGTAGAAGGGGGTGTATGTAGAAGGGGGTGTATGTAGAAGGGGGTGTATGTAGAAGGGGTGTAGGGTGTATGTAGGGGGTTGTATGTAGAAGGGGGTGTATGTAGAAGGGGTTGTATGTAGAAGGGGGTGTATGTAGAAGGGGGTGTATGTAGAAGGGGTGTATGTAGATGAGGGGTGTATGTAGAAGGGGGTTGTATGTAGAAGGGGGGTGTGATGTAGAAGGGGGTGTATGTAGAAGGGGGTGTATGTGAGAAGGGGGGTATGTAGAGGGTTGTATGTAGAAGGGGTTGTATGTAGAAGGGGGTGTATGTAGAAGGGGTGTATGTAGAAGGGGGTGTAGGGGGTGTATGTAGAAGGGGTTGTATGTAGAAGGGGGGGGTGTATGTAGAAGGGGGTGTATGTAGAAGGGGTGTATGTAGAAGGGTGTATGTCAGAAGGGGTTGTATGGGTAGAAGGGGGGTGTATGTAGAAGGGGGTGTATGTAGAAGGGGGTGTATTACTGTTATAAGGGGGTGTATTATGTAGGGGGTGTATGTCGAAGGGGGTGTATGTTAGAAGGGGTTGTATGTAGAAGGGGTGTATGTAGAAAGGGGTGTATGTAAAGGTGTATGTAGAGGGTGTTGTATGTAGAAGGGGTGTATAGGGTGTATGTAGAAGGGGGTTGTATGTAGAAGAGGGTGTATTAGGGGGTGATGTAGAAGGGGTGTATGTAGAAGGTGTGTATGTAGAAGGGGGTGTATGTAGGGGTTGTATGTAGAGGGGTGTTGTAAAGGGGTGTATGTAGAAGGGGTTGTATGTAGAGGGGGTGTATGTAGAAGGGGGTGTATGTAGAAGGGGGTGTGTAG